>CAKLCT010000011.1:0-53243 GCA_921293015.1 Phorcus lineatus
TAAGGATTCAGCAGAAATGCTGAATCCTTATTGTTATTGGCGTGTTTATTATTAGGTCTTCAAGACAAAGTCTGGAAGACCTATTGTTTTTATCCGAATTATTATTATTATTATTATTTGCATTTTTTTTGTTACACGGTTTCTGCCAAAACGGCTCAATCAAATTGAACCAAACTTGGCATACAGATAGCCCTTACTGAGGAATAGACAGGCGAAGCTTTTCAGCTTGATCGGATTATGCGTTAAAGGCACAGTACCACTCAAACTTTCAAAAATTAACATTGAATTTTTTTTCAAAATGCACTTAGAGACTTGCAACTTGTTTTAAACGAAAGGCAATTACATTTTCAGCAAAAAAGTAAATCATGGCGAATTGCTAGCTTGCATACTTGCGCCGCCATTTGGCTTTATTTGACTTTTTTGCATTTTCGCACCCCATGCATCTTTGACAATCTTCTTCTCTGAAGAAACTTGCTTCTAAGAGCTGAAATTCATACTGAATGTAGCTGAAGCATTGCAATTTTGAATTTGAATTTTTCAAGGTCTTAACACTAAAACTTTTTTCTCACCAACCCTTCAAACTCAAGGAATATAGCTCATGTGACCATGTTCAAAGGGCGATAACTCAAAAAGTTAGATTCATAATTGCACTAATTCTTCAAGCATGTAAGACCAGTATGTGCACATTACGGAACAGTTAAAACATTGATCTCGTACAGTCATTTACGTTCACAATTAACCAGCAAAATCGGCAAAAATCCTTGACCAAACTTTAACATGGGCTATTTTTTCAAAATGCACCTAGAGACTTGAAACTTGTTTTGAATGAAGCGTCATAACAGTACAAAGGAAAAAGTCAATCATGACAAATTCATAACTAGCATAGTTTTTGCGCAGTCATGAACTACTAATTTGAATGACCAAACTTTAACATGGGCTATTTTTTCAAAATGCACCTAGAGACTTGAAACTTGTTTTGAATGGAGCGTCATAACAGTACAAAGGAAAAAGTCAATCATGACAAATTCATAACTAGCATAGCATACATAGCATACATACACATGATATATTATAATAAGTGTTGACAACGGAATGGATCACTTGGTCAATATTAATAATCATTAAATTCGTTAATGTTACGTGCTATCTCTTAAATCGGGATATCATTTCCAGATGGTTGAGATACCGACACACTGTATCTACTCAACATGGTGTGTAGATATGCAGTATTTTTATTTGAAAATAAAAATGCATGTAAATCAACATATGTGAAAATATTCGCTACGTTACGTGTTTATGTGTTAGTACTTGCAAAGGTGTGTACAATATGCGCCATCAAATTTCTACTCAACATGGTGTGTAGATATGCAGTATTTTTATTTAAAAATAAAAATGCATGTAAATCAACATATGTGAAAATATTCGCTACGTTACGTGTTTATGTGTTAGTACTTGCAAAGGTGTGTACTATATGCGCCATCAAATCACTGTAGTGGTAGATTGAGAAAGACAATCTAACATGAAGATAGACAAATGCTTATAAGTGATGTTTGGTTATGTATATGTATCATCCCAACTGCGGATCCGCCCGATCTTAAGATGGGACGCGTCCCAACTTGGAATCAGTAAAACATGTTTTAAGATAAGTTTGTTCTATTCTTTTCACATCTACGAAGAAAATTTGATTTGATGTTCATTTAATTCACTTTCTGACTCGGTTTCTGTTATCAAGAACGAACGATTCAACACTACTCAAACAATTATTCAAAGTCCATTTTGATTACTGATTGAATCACATTTCTTAAGCGACATAACAAAATCAGATCAATATTTAGATTTAGTAAAAGCATTTTTCAAACGACCAATACATGCGGAGATCGAACAGCTGTAAACAGAGAGAAACCAAACGGCTCCACATTATACAGAGACATATTTGTTTCTTAGTTTCTTTACAAAATCATGGTATAAACTTTTAACAAACAAAAATATATGAAGTTATTCTAATACAGATCCAAGTTTTACAAATCTAGTGATAAATATATTTAAAAAACGTACCTGATACAAAGAAATGAATAATCCATGCAAAAACCTTCTATAAGCAGAAAACAAGGTACTCTCCATCGTTACAATCCAGCACTGAATACACTGAAGTTGTTAATGTGACAGCTTGTCATGACAGAGGACGAATGATTGGGCACCAATTTGCCCACCGTAAAACAACATATGCAGACACCATAAGCCCATATTGTTTTAACAAATTATTATGTTGTTAATCTACTTGGCGACTTGGTTGATTGTTTCAAATGTAAAAAACAATATTAAAAGTTCCTATCATCAAAGTCTGGTTCCCCAACATTTTAGAAATTTTCCACTAGTGCCCAAGTAGAGCTTGAATATACCCTAGTAAATCATATCAATATACTAAAATCTATCTTAACGGCGACAAATCTTTGTCACAGAGTGTTGACGAATTCCTAATATATCTGTTTATCATTTCATAAATGATACCAAACGATTTTTAAAGCTCTTTCCTAAAATTTGTACCAAATGTAAGGTAGACAAAGCTTAATATAAATTTGAGTTTAGTAAGAATAATTGCAAATGTATATTTCCATCAATGTACTTGGTATCTTAATCATTTTATGTTCTTTTCAGGAAAAGAATTTATATAAGCATTTGCTGCCTGTTTGTTCATCCTTTTTCCTTTTTGTATATATATTCTGAATTGTTTGTAACACATGATTTATGGAAATAAAATACTGTTTAGTAGTATAGTATTATACTTACTAATCATTATATGATTACACATATTGCATTTTCTGATACAATGAAATATGATAATATTTAACAAAAAGAAATGACAGTTTCTATATCAAATTTGTATAAGCAATAACAATATGAATAATTTAGTCCTCTGAAGATAACACATAAGAACATGTATGTCACCACAAAATAACTCGATAATTGTTAGTATATCAATAAAACTTCCTTGATGTGTGTTAAGAAACCTAATGCTTTTTTCGGGGGGACATCTTAAGTAGCATATTTAAGATAACGAAACGATTAGTTAATCAAACTTTCAGCTGTAAAACAACAATATTACACTGAAATGTAATTCTTCCCTCTCACCTACTCATCTTATTTGACTTAGTTGATTAACTTATTAGCAGTAACAACACACAACAATTCTCTCAATTCAACGCTTCTAACAAGCCTAGATAGACGCTTGTACATATAAAAACAACCTTTTCATACTGATCGAAATCATGATGTTACCTCGAATTAAGTAGAACATTTTTTTTTACTCAACTCTGTACCCTGGTATGTATAAAAAAAATCTTGTGAAGGTAAACAAAGTTTATTAATGAACTCAAAGTCAACAACCTCCGTTTATAATCTTCTGTAGTATTGATAAGAAATGAGTTGAAATATTATATTACTAATGATGTTAGATTGCATTTTGGTTACTTTACATGATAATCGTTTTGAATATATTCAGTTTGGCCAAAAAACCCTCATCGAATAACAATAACAATCAACATAAACATTTCATCACGTCTGCTTCCTATCTTATCATGTTATTACTAAATTCAACATTAGAATAAGAATATTATGAACATGTTAAAGCATTCGCTGTCCCATCTCATCCCATATATACTATCCTATACGTCTGCTTCCTATCTTATCATGTTATTACTAAATTCAACATTAGAATAAGAATATTATGAACATGTTAAAGCATTCGCTATATTCAGTTTGGCCAAAAAACCCTCATCGAATAACAATAACAATCAACATAAACATTTCATCACGTCTGCTTCCTATCTTATCATGTTATTACTAAATTCAACATTAGAATAAGAATATTATGAACATGTTAAAGCATTCGCTGTCCCATCTCATCCCATATATACTATCCTTTGTAAGTGTGTGTCTGTGTTTGTTATTTGCTGTTAAGTTTGCTGTTTAAGTACTGTTGTTTAGGTATAAGCAAGATAAATTGTCTCTCATAACATTTTGACCAAATTAAAAGGTGCGATATCAAACCAGTTTACCTCCTGTCAATTTCATTTGGTGAGACAATGAAAACAATTTATATCTCTCTCTCTCTCTCTCTCTCTCTCTCTCTCTCTCTCTCTCTCTCTCTCTCTCTCTCTCTCTCTCTCTCTCTCTCTCTCTCTCTCTCTCTCTCTCTCTCTCTCTCTCTCTCTCTCTCTCTTTTGAGAGTATGTTTATGAATTGAAATCGGACAAACCGCCAAACATAAACTCATATGGTGAAATATCACATGTTATATTCCTGTAAAATATCAATATCCAGCACCTGCATCTATCTACATGAAACTATAAAACAATCAAAACTTTATGGCACAAGGCTAGACAGTTTCCGTTCAAAGGCTCGCGAAAAGAGCGGTGTTTGAGGTAATTGGCCTCGCTACAGCGTCTGTGGTCAGTGGCCTAGGCGTTGAGCCGTGAAGCTGCCTCGGGTTTACCCAGGTAGCAATTCAGCATCGGGCCAGTACTGGCCCAGTGCTGTGTAAAACACTGGCCCATTACCGTTCCGGTACCGTTTATCAACGCTGGCGCGGCACTGGGCCATTACTGGCATACTGCATCAAACCGGCACTGGCCCAGTACTTAACCAGCACCAAAACTATATTGAAAATATCGTCATTTTGGCTCGTTATGTCGACTTCGAACCCTCATAGAAATTGTTAAACATTCTAAGAATTCCAGATAGTGATCAATATTGAATGTTACATATTAAATTGTTTGAATTCTTTAAGTCCGAACTTTTGTCTACATTGCAATGTTTGTGTTGTTATAGACACTAATATTTCAATATGACAAAATATGTAAAAAGAAAAAACATTACAAAACTAGCAGGAGAAGGGGACATTATTATCGATCGAGAACTTTGAATATTCAAAACAAAATCTACACCGTTGCTAACATAGGAGAGGTAATCGAAATATTAATATAACATTCAGATAACTTCTGGAAGGATTTAGAATAATTATAATTCATGAAAAAAGAGGTTTATTGTTGATAATGGTTTATTTACTTGACTATGCAGATACAACAGCAGTCAATGCGAAATCATATTGAATTGTCACTTGGAGCCATTACAGTTGATAAGCTGACATCTTCTTGAGTCCTTTCTGTCTCCATTTACATATCCACAGCACTCTGGTACCAGATTTTCACGAACTGTCGATGTCGTTATTAACTGCTTTTTCCTCTCAAAGGACGATCCGGTGTAGTCACTGAAAATATTCAACACTGGCTATTTTACTCAAATTAAAAAATTGATAGACATCTTTTCATAAAATAAACATTCATTAATATAACAAATGTTATATTACTACGAATATATGCAAATGTACAGTATTCATAGGGTTGTTCTGTAAATTTGATTTTGTAAATTATTATTATCGTTTAGCGTTAACTCATTTGAATGTGGTTACTAAAACAATTCCATGTTTACTTATTCTATGGTCATATTTTTCAAACAATGATTATAAACGCTTCATGCAGAATGCATAAGAAATCTAGAAGCTAAATAACTGAGAGAATAAAAATGGTTAAAAGTTTATCAGTCTGTCTGAGAGGGACAGTCGAGAACATGGCATCGAAATATCGAATTACAGAAACAATTTTTCAATAGTTATATTACCGATTTCTTGCTTATTTGTGAACCTCAAATAAAAACAAATGGAAGAATAATTACATTGCAAGTCGGATACTGTTCTGTGTACAATTATTGACGTATCATGAGGACAGAACAATGAAGATTCTTAAAAATAACACCACCAGTGTGAGGTAGGCGGGAGGCAGGCAGGGCATCCATGCAAGCGAGCATGGTCAGTTATATTCAAACACACAAACAAGGGATATCAGATTTCAGTGTTTCATAGCCAGGCTCCGCAGGGTCACACTGCTATTGGCAGTGAGATATCGGACCAGTGCTGGCCCAGTGCTGTAAATCCCTTCCCGGCACTTACGGCACTTACCGACATGAAAACGGTACTGGGTTATTACCGTCTTGCTGCCTGGGTAATGAGTTAACAAGCAAAATAGCCAAAATCTGTTCACAAGACTTGTACATGGAGTAAGACACGCTGAAGACTGGCAATGTTTTCGGCTGAGTTAACATGTCGCCAAAACGCTAATTCCTTCGCGGAAAACCGCTAGGAACTAGCAATGTTTTCGGCTGTGTAAACATGTCGCCAAAACGCTAGTATCTTCGCGGAAAATCGCAAGGGACTGGTAATGTTTTCGGCTGTCTTAGCATGTCGCCAAAACGCTAATCTCTTCGCGGAAAATCACAAGGGACTGGTCACGTGTCCCGTTGACGGCTAACCATACCGCCTAGCTATGTTCATTCGATCATACTCGCCCATATTTCTCTCATGCCTGTGATTAGTGCACGGCTATATATTCATTGCATATAGCTTTGTGACTGGACTCGTGTTTTGTAACATTATTTGATAATTGTGCTGACAGGTAGTCTGTACCGTATCTCTATTTGAATTATTTCAGTAAACATCATTGTAATTATTCGTGTTGTGAATTTCCAAAAGTTACTTAAGTATTGATTTGAAAATTTTCAGTGGAGATTGGCTTGGTCTTATCATGAACACGGTTATTTTATGGTTCTAAGCTGGTTCTTCGTTTTGTTTTAGATTTGAAGAGATAACAAGTTTGTGCTACTGTCTGATCATCGTACGTTTGTTAATTGTTACCCGCCTGTTCCTGGGTAACCCCCAACTCACTCGTCAGTTTGTTGTTTTCAGATTTAAGTGAGTGAGTTGTGGTAACAAACTCTATGTAAAAACCACTGCCAAATTAATCTATTTAGATGACTCTACACCCACTGCCATAATATTCCATTTAAGTGACTGAGTGAGTTGTGTTGTCAAACTCTATGGAAAACCCACTGCCAAAATAATTCATTGAGGTGAGTGAGTGAGTCCACACCCACTGCCAAAATAATCAATTTAAGTGAAGGAGTTGTGGTTTAACTTGCTCTTTACTAAGATAATGTCATCCAACCTATTAACTTAACTATTCTAACAAATACATACGGTGGAGACACTGTATTTATTTGTAAGTATATTCAATATCTTATTAATAACGGAAGGGACTCGGTAATTTTCATCTGTTGTTGATCAGTTCACCTTGAGACCTTTCCATTTTTTTCAGAGTAGGGGTAGTTAGATGCAGATCATCGATTCAGGTACTGCCTGCAATCGGTCTCGTGTAGTTTAAGTAAAATTAGCACTAATACTAATCCTACAAAGTGTACGGATTAGTGAAATTATCGCTGATTTTGCTTAAATTGCACTAAATGCAATACACCCCATGCCCAATTTTTTTGACATTATACTGTGTCATGTTTTTTTAAGATAAGCTCATACAGTGTTTCCTGCTGGTATTTGTTCAATGTTCTTAGATTAGTGAATTTCGAGTTTCCTAGGTTTGAATTGTTATCACTGCCATCAAAATGCCTCGTAAAAAGAACTGGAAGAAAGGTGCATCACGTCAGAAGCCGACAGCCTTAGAACAGATGAATGATGGAGAGACATCTGTTCAAAGCACCAATCTTCCAGATACTTCTCACGAAATGTCTGATATCTTTGATGAATGTTTGATAGATGTTGATGATGATGTTTTAACTCCTTGCAGTCAAACAGTTTTGCAAGGAAATTTCACACAGGCTCACCCAATGTTCAATCAGAACGCTGGAAAGCAATGCGTGAGTAACTGTTTCATGGCTATGATGTTCAGCCAAATCAAATCTCCGAACGAGTGGACAAGAGAAGATCTGAACACAGTTCTTATCAATGGTGACCAATTGTATGGTCACATCCAGAGATCGTCCACCATGTCTAGTGGCTATCTCTTGGTGACAGAACTGCCAGAGTATCTGGAGGCGTTCAATCGGACCTTCACACTCGTTCGTGATGAACCTAAAGCCGGTTACATATGGCCCTCTGAAGATCAAATAGAGTTTGGTGATCTGGTCACCCTGGAAATCGCTCTCGAAGATGCGTTAACGAATCGAGCAGCATGTTTTGTTAACTTCAATCAATCAGTGTTTGCAGTCTTTCTACATCAAGGCTCTTACTTCGTCTTCGATTCACATTCACGGACTAGGGATGGTACATTAAGTTCTGATGGCAGTAGTATTGTTATTCAATACAACAGCATCCGTGCTGTGTACCAACACTGCATCCGACTCGCCCAGTCAATGAATGCCAATCAGTCTACATTGTTTGAAGTCACAGCCGCAAGTATCAGTTGTGAAAACGAAGTCATGAGTCCAACTAGGAGACTGCAACCTGGAAAGGTCCCATATGTGAGGAACAAACACTCAATACATACATCAGTTTCACAGTCTCCACCAGTGAAAAGAGGAAAAGTTGTTGTAGTAGACTCTTCGGCTCCAATTATATGTGCAGACAATTCATCTTCCAACGAGTCTGAAGTTGAAATTCAATCTGAAGTTGAAATTCAATCTGAAGTTGAAATTCAATCGTCATCTGTTATTCCACCAAATACATATTCAGATTCTAGTGAGCGTCTCGTTTCAATTAAAAAACGTAAGCGTAAAACGTCAGATGCAACTAAAAGGCTTAAACGTCGTCAAACAGCGAGAGAAAAGCGTTTGAAAGACCATGATGATAGTGTTGGTGGCAAGGCAGATAATAACATTGATACAAGTAAGAAAAACGCTGCACAGCGATATGAATTAAATGAACAATATCGGTTACATTTAAAACGTCAAAGTCATCAGCTGTATGCTGAAAATGATGCATATAGGGAAAGTGTCAAGGCGTCAAGTGTCAAAAGGTATAAGGGAAATGTTGAGTTCAGAGAACAGGTTAAGCTTGCAAGTACCTCAAAATACGAACAAAATCTAGAATTCAGACAACGGGTTAAACTTGCAAGTACCTCAAAATATCAACACAATCTAGCATTTCGAGAGGCGGTAAAATCTGCAAGCACCACTAAATATAGAGAAAATCTAGAATTTAGAGAATCAGTTAAATCTGCAAGCAACATTAAATATCGAGACAATCCAAAATTTAAAGAGGCAGTAAAATTTGCAAGCAAGACTACACAAAAGAAAAAAGTTGTTCACAACAGTGTTATAGACAATGTTATTGCAAAGTTTAAACAGCTAATTCCTGAAGGTCCTGAGTTTATTTGTTCAGTTTGTAACCGCAGACATTTTAAAAATCAAGTTGTTCAGTGCAAGAATAGTAATTACTCTTCATCAAATCTTGCATCTCTATGTATCACACAAGACCATGTTCATAAATGTTCTGTTACATGTTCAAGTGCGTGTCCTGCAAGTAAATGTTGGATATGCCATACATGCCATAGAAAATTAAAAGCTGGTAAGAAACCTGCAGAAGCTGTTGTAAATAATTTAAAACTGCATGATGTTCCAGTAGAACTCTATCAACTAAATGATTTAGAGAAACACTTGATTTCAATGAACATCCCCTTCATGAAAATGTTAGCCTTGCCAAAGGGAGGTCAAAACGGGGTTCAAGGACCTACAATTTGTGTCCCAGCAGATCTTCAGAAAGTTGCATCAGTTCTACCAAGGTGTGAATCCAATGACCAAATGATTCGCATTAAAATGAAGAGAAAATTATCATATAAAGGCCATTACAAATATCAGTATGTCAACCGCAACAATATAAACAAAGCTTTAGCCTATCTGAAAGCCAACAATGTGTACTATACAGATATTGAGTTTAACTCTAATTGGGTAAATCCACATGATATTGAGAATGAGCACCTAAATGAAAACTATGAACTTCCTAATGACACTGCACCTAACGATGATGACGAAAATGTAGACAATGATCAAAACGGGTTACTGCTTGATACGTGTCTCCAACCAGTGGATATAGGGCAAGACATCCTGGATAACAATTTTGACAACATTGTTAACATCTCCCAGTGTGAAAATAACAAGCCCATACCCATTTCGTCAGACAAAACAAATGAAGCAAAATGTTTCCCCACATTATTCCCAAATGGGACTCCCACTTTTCATGATCCAAGAGATGAAAGATTAACATTGGGAAGGTATTTTAACACTAGACTTTTAAATGCAGATAGCAGATTTGCTCAGAATACTGATTTCATATTCTATGCTCAATATCTATCAGAACTTGAGATGGTAAAGTCAAATGTGTCTATGTCAATACGCAAGGGAAAATCTTCTGGGGTTTCCGAGAAAATAACTGCAAAATGTTTGACAGACAAGGAATCATTATCTGATATTTTAAAACATGACATCGGATACAAATTTCTGAAACCTATTCGTGGTACTCCACCATTCTGGCAGGCTGCACAGAAAGACCTGTTTGCCATGATCAGACAGTTAGGAATCCCTACATGGTTCTGTTCATTTTCTTCAGCAGAACTTCGTTGGCCTGAAATAATAAATTGTATTCTTCGTGAAATAGGTGATGACACTAGGAAAGCGGAGGATCTTGATTGGGCAACAAAATGCTCAATTCTGAGAAAAAATCCAGTAACATCTGCCCGAATGTTTGATAAACGATTTCATAGCTTTTTGACTGATGTAATTATTTCGCCCGCAGCCCCTATCGGAAAGGTTGTTGATTACTTTTATCGCGTGGAATTCCAGCAGAGAGGCTCTCCGCACACTCACTGCTTATTTTGGATTGAAAATGCTCCCAAAATTGCATCAGATACCAATGATGATGTTGTTGAATTTATTGATAAGTACGTTACTTGTGAAATGCCTGATGCTAATGAAGATCTTCATGATGTTGTAGCAAGTGTACAAACACATAGCAAAAACCATTCAAAATCATGTAGAAAAACTGGCAAAAATTGCCGATTCAATTTTCCCAGACCACCATCATGTCGAACATTTATTAGTCAACCGAAAGAAGATGAGAATAATAAAACAATTGCTGATTTACCAAAAGATGACAATGGAAATCCTGATTTTAGATATCTAGACGACATTTTGAAATCTCAAAAAATGAATTCCAAAACTGCACAAATGATATTGCAAAGGATTTGGGAAGAAATCAATAATGATGAAAAAGAACACGAGTCAACGGATGATCTGTTTGAGGCAATAAGCATAACTCAATCTATTTTTGAAGAAGCGAGCACTGCCCTTGGAAAGAGAACAAGTGTTATATTGCAAAGACGTCCCTCTGACGTTTGGGTCAATCAGTTTAATCCTAATTTGCTTAAATGCTGGGATGCGAATATGGACATCCAGTTTGTTGTTGATGCCTATTCATGTGTTGTTTATATTATATCATATATAAGTAAAGCAGAAAGGGAAATGGGCATCCTATTACATCAAACTGAAAAGGAAGCTAGTAACGATGAAAATCTTGATGCGAAACAAGCTCTGAAGAAAATTGGATTTAAATATCTAACTCACAGAGAAGTTAGTGCTCAAGAAGCCGTCTTCAGGGTTTGCAATTTGCATCTAAAAGAAGCTTCTCGACTTGTTCAATTTATTCCAATCGGTATGGAAACTGTCAGATTGAGCTTGCCAATCCAGACAATAAAACAGAAATTTTCGTCGGGCGAGATCAATGAAGATGATATGTGGGCAACCAGTATGGTAGATAGATACATCAATAGACCCGTTGAAAGTGAGGTCGAGAACATTTGTTTAGCAGAATTCTGTTCTGATTATCGTGTAGTTTCAACTTCTGAGGTATCTCGTGTAGATATAGCTAAACGTAGGACGCCACTTTTGCAGCTTCAAAAAAATCTAGGCTATATGCAAAAAAGAACAAACAGCAAACCTGCAATCATCCGGTATCCTCGCTTCTCAAAAACCAAAAATTCTGAGAAATTTTACCACAGTATTATGCAATTATTTTTGCCATATAGGGTTAATGCTCACTTGAAACCTGGTAGGTTTCAGACATTTGAAAGTTTCTATTTAGAAGGATCTGTGAAGATTAATAGCACCGTGACTGCTGTAAGATATATTGTTGATGCAAATAAAAGTAAATTTGAAAAAGACTCTGATGAAATTGATAATGCAGAAGAAATTTTAGAAAGTGCTGGTTGTTTGGAGGATGCATGGTCACAGATTTGCCCTGAAACGGAACTAGAACGGCAGGAGTGCGAGGAATTGGCAAGAAGTTCAGATGTTGATGAAAATGAAGAGAATATTCCTGAGTTGACATGTAACGAAAGTAGGGCTCATTCCACTGAATTGGTTCGAACTTCAATATCTAAAAATGATGCAAAGAAGCTTTTGCAGTCATTAAACTCTGAACAAAGGCAGATATTTTATAAAGTTCGGCAATGGGCTCTTCAGAAAAGATGTGGACTTCATACTCCTCCTTTATACATCTGCATTCATGGCCCTGGTGGTACTGGCAAATCGGTTCTGATCAAAGCTATACACTATGAGTGCAACCGTCTGCTTGCAAAAACCAAAGAAAATCCTGATGATGTTTCGGTATTACTTGCTGCGCCGACTGGTGTTGCTGCTTTCAACATCAATGCTCAAACAATTCACACTGCGTTCGCAATAGGTATTGATGCACGTTTGCCTTACGTCCCTTTGAGTGAAGAAAAAGTAAATACACTCCGATGCAAGTATCAAAGTTTACAATTATTAATAATTGATGAAATTTCGATGGTGGATCATAAACTGTTATCCTACATTCATGGAAGGTTGAGGCAAATTAAGCAAACGTCTGAAGATAAACCATTCGGCAATGTGTCTGTTTTAGCAGTTGGTGATTTTTATCAACTTCCTCCTGTGAAAGGTAAACCATTATTAAGTGAAAAATTAGGAATAGATCATTGGAATGATAATTTTGTTAAAGTCGAGCTAACTGAAATCATGAGACAAAACAATAAAATGTTTGCTGAAATGCTGAACCGATTACGGATTCGAAAACGTAAGGAACCGTTAGACCCAAGGGATGTTGCAATCCTTGAAAGTTGTGATTCTGCTGATGACTTGGACTGCATTCATATCTTCCCAAAAAATAGTCAAGTCGATGAATTCAATGATCAGATGCTTAATTCAAAGTGTGAAAACGTTATTGGGATTGATGCTGAAGATGTATGCAAACAAAAGCAGACTGGAGTTTTAATTAAAAAATCAAAATTTGGAACATTTGCCCTACCTAAGAACATTAAGGTTGCGGTAGCGGCAAGAGTCATGCTGACCAGAAATATTGATACCTCAGATGGTCTTGTCAATGGAGTGTTTGGATCAGTTGTACATATTGCTTTCAATGAGAATGAACAGAAACCAAATAAAATTTTCATTCTATTTGATGATTCTCAAGTTGGTGTTGAATTGCGGAAAAAAACAACTTTTCCTAATAATGTTTCTGTTTTAAGCACACCAATAGTAATGCAGGAAGAGAACTCAAGAAATGGTGCCGGAATAAGGCGCCAGTTTCCTTTAAAACTAGCTTGGGCTTGTACTGTTCATAAAACCCAAGGATTGACTTTCCAGGAGATTTCTGTTTCATTTGATGGAATAAGGACACCAGGACAAGCATACGTTGCCTTAAGTCGCGTAACATCCTTAGAAGGTCTAGTAATTCAACATTTTGATCCTGAAAAGATCTACTGCAACGAAGAAGTTACCTGTGCCTTGTCAACAATGGGACAATTCATTACAGAACCTTTGGAAAATTCAAATCCAGATTTAACCCTTGTACTACATAATATAGAGGGCTTAGACTGTCACTTTAATTGTTTGAAAAATGATGAGCGGTTTACTCAAGCAGACATTATCTGTCTCACGGAAACTTGGATCTCCACTGATAACATTGATAGAACTTCTTTACCACCGTATACATTTTACCACAAAACCAGGCAGTCGTCATATGATAATTCAAGCAGGATGTTTTCCTTGTTGAAAAATCAGTTTCATGGTGGAGTTGGTATGTTTGTGAAGAACGTATTGGTAGAGCCCATGAACAATAACTACAACTTGGAACATATTTGTGTTCATTTGCCAACATTTGACATATTACTTGTGGTAATATACCGACCACAAACTTACACGTTGTCAATTTTCAAAGAAAATGTGTCATTATTGATTGAATCACTAAGTGCAAGTTACAAGAGCAGGATTATAGTAATTGGTGACTTCAATGACAACATACGCACATCATCGTCTGTCAAAGATTTATTAAATTCAAGAGGTTTTACCCAGCACGTCACAGATGGTACAACTGAAGACAATACTATCATTGATCATGTCTACACACGAGGCATTGAAGACGTTTCTGTGAAAATAATGCCTACATATTTCAGTTTTCATGAAGGGATCAAAGTTGGCATTTCCATAGATGTGACAGATTAAATGTTTCATTGTTGGTCTGATATTTTGATTGTACCTGACTGATAAGCGTGCTGTAACACTTTTGTTACCGATACCCGATTTTGTCTTCCGTCCCTGGATTCTGTGGATTTTTGTTTTCTGCAGAAGTTCTATTTGGAACAACTCTTATGGTTACCTACTTTGAAAGTTGTCATATAAATCATACATTAATGTTGGACTCCTGCAATCAAGATGACTTGGCTTCATGCCTGTCTTGAGCGCAGTTTTGTATTGATTATATGTTGGACTCCTGCAATCAAGATGACTTGGCTTCATGCCTGTCTTGAGCGCAGTTTTGTATTGATTATATGTTGGACTCCTGCAATCAAGATGACCTGGCTTCATGCCTGTCTTGAGCGCAGTTTTGTATTGATTATATGTTGGACTCCTGCCATCAAGATGACTCGGCAGCATGCCTGTCTTGAGCGCAGTTTTGTATTGATTATATGTTGGACTCCTGCAATCAAGATGACTTGGCTTCATGCCTGTCTTGAGCGCAGTTTTGTATTGATTATATGATGGACTCCTGCCATCAAGATGACTCGGCAGCATGCCTGTCTTGAGCGCAGTTTTTTCGTGATTATATGTTGTACTCCTGCAATCAAGATGACTTGGCTTCATGCCTGTCTTGAGCGAAGTTTTGTATTGATTATGTGTTGGACTCCTGCAATCAAGATGACTTGGCTTCATGCCTGTCTTGAGCGCAGTTTTGTATTGATTATATGTTGGACTCCTGCCATCAAGATGACTTGGCTTCATGCCTGTCTTGAGCGCAGTTTTGTATTGATTATATGTTGGACTCCTGCAATCAAGATGACTTGGCTTCATGCCTGTCTTGAGCGCAGTTTTGTATTGATGATATGTTGGACTCCTGCAATCAAGATGACCTGGCTTCATGCCTGTCTTGAGCGCAGTTTTGTATTGATTATATGTTGGACTCCTGCAATCAAGATGACTTGGCTTCATGCCTGTCTTGAGCGCAGTTCTGTATTGATTATATGATGGACTCCTGCCATCAAGATGACTCGGCAGCATGCCTGTCTTGAGCGCAGTTTTTTCGTGATTATATGTTGTACTCCTGCAATCAAGATGACTTGGCTTCATGCCTGTCTTGAGCGCAGTTTTGTATTGATTATATGTTGGACTCCTGCAATCAAGATGACCTGGCTTCATGCCTGTCTTGAGCGCAGTTTTGTATTGATTATATGTTGGACTCCTGCAATCAAGATGACCTGGCTTCATGCCTGTCTTGAGCGCAGTTTTGTATTGATTATATGTTGGACTCCTGCAATCAAGATGACTTGGCTTCATGCCTGTCTTGAGCGCTGTTTTGTATTGATTATATGTTGGACTCCTGCCATCAAGATGACTCGGCAGCATGCCTGTCTTGAGCGCAGTTTTGTATTGATTTTATGTTAGACTCCTGCAATCAAGATGACTGAGTTATGCCCATCTTGTGCGCAGTTTTGAATTTAATTTTTGATGGACTCCTGCAATCATGATGACTCCGCTTCACGCCTGTCTTGAGCGCAGTTTTGTATTGATTATATGTTGGACTCCTGCCATCAGGAGACGTGTCTAGAGCCCACTTTTGTATTAAATTTATGTTGGATTCCTGCAATCAAGATAACTCGGCTTCAAGCCTGCTTTTAGCGCAGTTTTGTATTGCATTTATGTTTATTTATGAGAGCTGAAAATCATACTTATGTACCTAAACCACCACTGGACTCAATACCTTATCGTGGTGTGGTGGTTTGCGTGCTTCAGAGACCCTGAAATCTATGCCAGCTGGAGCTAACATGCTCCTGGTAGGGACACCCATGCTGAACAGGTCGAAGGGTAGAAGCCTGACCAAATTTGAGTCCTTCCAAAACTCGATCTCTATCTCTCACTATGCCTTTCTTTCCGTCTTTTCCCTCATCCTGTCTATCCCATTCTCACTGATCTGTCCACTCTCTTTTGAATGCTTCTCATCTACGTGATTCATAACTGAAATATTGTTTAAAACACGTTAAACCCCAACTCACTCACTCACTCACTCACTCACTCACACAATCACTCACTAATATACCTCAAGCATTGTAGTTTATATTCCAACCATAGAAGCAAAACCCTTCATAGTCGAAGACAGAAAGAAATGTGAAGGTCGAACACTGTGTGAAGTTCAAGCAGGAAGTCTTGAAGACCTAAGTACTGCCTTGGCAGTCCTAGTTAGGTCTTCAAGACAAAGTCTGGAAGACCTATTGTTTTTATCCGGTTTATTAGGTCTTCAAGACAAAGTCTGGAAGACCTATTGTTTTTATCCTGTTTATTAGGTCTTCAAGACAAAGTCTGGAAGACCTATTGTTTTTATCCTGTTTATTATTATTATTATTATTTGTACTTTTTTTGTGAATCGGATTCAGCCAAAACTACTGATGCAAATTCGACCAAATTTTGCAAGCTGATAGCCCTTACTGAGGAATAGACAGGCGAAGCTTTTCAGCTTGATCGGATCATGCGTTAAAGGCACAGTACCACTCAAAGTTTCAAAAATTAACATTGAAAATTTTTTCAAAATGCACTTAGCGACTTGCAACTTTTTTTAAAAGATGCGCAATTACATTTACAGCAAAAAAGTAAATCATGGCAAATTCGTAGCTTGCATACTTGCGCCGCCATATTGCTTTATTTGACTTTTTTCAATTTCCAGACCCCGTGCATCTTTGACAATCTTCTCCTCTGAAGATACATGCATCTAAGAGCTGAAACTCACATAATATCATACCTGAAGGAGTGGCGAAAAAAGTAATAGAGCAACATTTGCAAATTTGTTAATACTTTTTTTTCTGCAACCCTTCAAAGTCGGGCGACTTAGCTCGTGTGACAATGTTCAAGGGGCAATTACTCAAAAAGTTGGACTCACAATTGCACCATATTCACTGGAGTGTAAGATCACTTTGTACACGTTACAAATCAATAAAAACATCGATCGCGAACAGTCATTTCCGTTCACAATAAACGATCAAAAATCGCACAAATATGTTTAAAAAAAATTAACATGGACTATTTTTACAAAATGCACTTAGAGACCTGAAACTTGTTTTGAAAGAAGCGTACTAACAGTATAAACAAAAAAGTAAATCATGACGATTTCATAAGTATGATAGTTTTTGCACAATATCAACTTATTTGTTCCAGAAATTGGTTTTCAACATTCCACAATTCTTGTGAACACGATTCAGCCAAAACCGCTCAAGCTGTTACAGCCAGACTTGCCAGTCTGATAGAACTGCATGAGACGAAGCCACAATAAGCTTTTGGGCTTAATCGACATAAGTGTTAAAGGCACGGTACGATCTAAATTTCGAAAAATTAACATGGGAATTTTTTTCAAAATGCACTTACAGACCTGTAACTTGATTTAAACTATAGGCAATTACAACACGAGCAAAAAAGCAAATCACGGCGAATTCGAAGCATGCATAGTTTGGCCGCAATCTTGCTTCATTTGACTTTTTGCAAATTCCTGACCCCAAGGGTTAAATTGCAAACCGTTGAAGGAAAACACACTCTAGCGTGATGATATGCAGAAATGCTCCCCCCTCCCAAATGCCACTCACCTGTTTAAAAGCAAATGGGAACGTGAGCAGAAGTCTTACTGTGCTCCTGTAGCAAGATTCGTCAAGTGCGTTAGCAAGGGTTAGATTGCATAAAATTGAAGGAAAACATCAATATTGAAGAACGGTCAAGCCGTGTGACATGTCCAAATGCAGGTACATGCGCTCTTGTATGTGTGAAAGGGCAAAAGTGGACAGAACTACTCTACATTGCTCTTGTATCAAGATTCCCTACGTGCGTTAGCAAGGGTTAATTTGCAAAGTTGAAGGAAAACTGTCAAGATATGCGACATGGGGCAAAGTTTGAGAGAAATACTCTTTGATGTCTTATAAACAAGCACGTAATTGACAGTCTACAGAGGGACGAAATCGCTCTTTGGAGCAAAAGTCCGTACTACTGCACGAATGGTCAACGTGTGTGAGAAGACCAAATGCACACAGGTGCGTCAAGCACTGTCAAAATCTGATCAGACAGGCAGAGAAGCGAGCAAAAAAGCCTGCCTGACTGATCTGAGCTGACTGACTGACATAGTCTTGATTATTTATATATATAAAGATCCTCAACCTATGTACCAGCATTCGGGAACTATATTCCAGTGTCGGCAAACCACTTGATCTCGCCAAAGGAAAACACTAGCCCTTTTTCAACTTTCAAACCTCTACTGCCTCCCCTCCAGGTACCCCTTACATTTTGATGTAACTGTTTTCTTGCCTCAACTGCCAGCAGGCCGTGTACATCGAGTAAACCTCACTTCCGCTCCTATGTCTCGCTACGTACTGAAAACGTACACAAAACGTCCGTTTGCTTCAGAATACGGCTAAATCAACTGCAGTGCACTAAAAATGAAGCTCTAACACTGTGTGAAGTTCAAGCAGGAAGTCTTGAAGACCTAAGTACTGCCTTGGCAGTCCTAGTTATTATTAAGGATTCAGCAATTTTGCTGAATCCTTATTGTTATTGGCGTGTTTTATTATTATTAAGGATTCAGCAGAAATGCTGAATCCTTATTGTTATTGGCGTGTTTTATTATTATTATTATTATTAAGGATTCAGCAAATTTTGCTGAATCCTTATTGTTATTGGCGTGTTTTATTATTATTATTATTATTATTATTTTTTTTTTTTTTTTTTTTTTTATTCCACGATTCTTGTTAACAAGATTCAGCCAAAACCGCTAAAGCTGTTAAAGCCAAACTTACCAGCCTGGTAGAGCTCTATGAGGAGATCCTGCAATAAGCTTTTGGGCTTAATCGGCTTAAGCGTTAAAGGCACAGGACCATCCAAAGTGCGAAAAATTAACATGGGAAAAAATTTCAAAATGCACTTAGAGACTTGCAACTTGTTTTAAACGATAGCCAATAACATTGCAAGCAAAAAAGTAAATCATGGCGAATTCGTAGCATGAATACTTTCGCCGCCATATTGCTTTTTTTGACGTTTTGAAATTTCCGGACCCTATGCATCTTTGAGAATCTTCTTCTCTGAAGATACTTGCATCTTAGAGCTGAAACTCTCCATTTGTGCAGTGGAGGCATTGGGTATTTCATGGTCTTTTTGAGTTTGATGAAAATCTAATATTTATTTCTCGGCAACCCTGCAAAGTCGGGCGACTTAGCTCATATAAGCATGTTCGAGGAGCGATAACTGAAAAAGTTAGACTCACAATTGCAATAATTTTTCAGGAATGTAAGACCGGTATGTGGACTTGCAGAAACATTTAAAACATTGATCGCGAACAGTCATTATCGTTCACAATAATCGATCAAAAACAGCAAAAATATGGTTAAAAAAAAATAACATAGGCAATTTTTACAAAATTAACTTAAAGACCTGAAACTTGTTTTGAATGAAGCGTAATAACAGTATGAACAAAAAAGTCAATCATGACGATTTCCTAACTATTATAGTTTTTGCACATTATCAACTTATTTGTTCCAGAAATTGCTTTTCAACAATCGACAATTCTTGTTAACACGATTCAGCCAAAACCGCTCATGCTATTACAGCCAAACTTGCGAGTCTGATAGAATTGCATGAGACGACGCCACAATAAGCTTTTAGGTTTCATCGGATTAAGCGTTAAAGGCACAGTACGATCGAAAGTTCGAAAAATTAACATGGGTTATTTTTTCAAAATGAACTTAGAGACTTGCAACTTGTTTTAAACGACAGGCAATTAGATTTGGAGCAAATAAGTAAATCATGGCAAATTCGTAGCGTCAATAGTTTGGCCGCCATATTGCTTTTACTGTTTTTTTAGATGAATCTTAAAAAATCTTCTTCTCTGAAGATACTTGCATCTAAGAGCTCAAACTCTCCCATAATGTAGCTGAGACATTGGGAATTTCAGGGTGATACAGATTTTGATGTAAGTCCAATATTTTTTTCTCACCACTTCTTTGCAAAAACCGCAATATGCTTAGGAGATAAGGTCAGATGAAACTTGCTGCTGTAGATTAATGCAATCTCCAATCTTCATGAAAATTTCAGTGAAGCTGGCTAACATCGCTATGTTTCTACTGAATGTGCTTTTTATGCGCTGAATCCTTTTGTCGTCGCTTGCGACTATATTTATTATTATTTTTCTTCCACCGATTTTGTGCGCACGATTCAGCCCAAACCGCTCAAGCGATTACAGCCAAACTTGCCAGTCTGGTAGAGCTTCATGAGACGAAGCCACAATAAGCTTTTGGGCTTAATCGGCTTAAGCGTTAAAGGCACAGTACCATCCAAAGTTCGAAAAATTAACATGGGACATTTTTTCAAAATGCACTTAGAGACTTGCAACTTTTTTTAAACGATGCACAGTAACATTGTAAGCAAAAAAGTCAATCATGGCAAATTCGTAGCATCAGCAGTTTGGCCGCCATATTGCTTTATTTGGACGTTTTGAAATTTACGGACCCCATGCATCTTTGAGAAACTTCTTCTCTGAAGATACTTGCATCTAAGAGCTGAAATTCATACTCAATGTAGCTGAAGCATTGTAATTTTAAATCTTTAATTTTCAAGGTCCTAACATGAAAACTTTTTTCTCTGCAACCCTGCAAAGTCGGGCGACTTAGCTTATACAAGCATGTTCAAGGGGCGATAACTCAAAAAGTTAGACTCACAATTGCATTATTTTTTCAGGAATGTAAGACCAGTATGTGGACTTGCAGAAACTGTTAAAACATTGATCGCGAACAGTCATTTTCGTTCACAATAAACGATCAAAAACAGCAAAAATATGTTTAAAAAAAATTAACATGGGATATTTGTTCAAATTGCACTTACAGGCTTGAAACTTGTTTTGAAGGAAGCGTAATAACGATACAAACAAAAAAGTAAATCATGACGAATTCATAAGTATCATAGTTTGTTCGCATTATGAAATTATTTGTTCCAGAAATAGGTTTTCATTATTTCACAATTCTTGTGAACACGATTCAGCCAAAACCGCTGAAGCTATTACAGCCAAACTTGCCAGCCTGATAGAACTTCATGAGACGAAGCCACAATAAGCTTTTGGGCTTAATCGGCTGAAGTGTTAAAGGCACAGTACGATCCAAAGTTCGAAAAATTAAGATGGGATTTTTTTTCAAAATGCACTTAGAGACCTGCAACTTGATTTAAACTATAGGCAATTGCATCACGAGCAAAAAAGCAAATCAAATCCCAAGTAGCATACTTTTTGCACATTATCAACTTCTTTGCAATAATCGCAATTTTCAGATAAATCATGCCGCTGAAGCTTAATGCATGCACCAATCTTCATGAAATTTTCAGTGAAGCTAGCTAACATCACTATCTTTGTACTGAATGTGCTTTTTATGCGCTGAATCCTTTTGTCGTCGCTTGCGACTATATTTATTATTATTTTTTTTTTTATTCCACGATTCTTGTTAACAAGATTCAGCCAAAACCGCTAAAGCTATTAAAGCCAAACTTACCAGCCTGGTAGAGCTCTATGAGGAGATCCTGCAATAAGCTTTTGGGCTTAATCGGCTTAAGCGTTAAAGGCACAGTACGATCCAAAGTTCGAAAAATTAACATGGGAAAAATTTTCAAAATGCACTTAGAGACTTGCAACTTTTTTTAAACGATGCGCAATAGCATTGCAAGCAAAAAAGTCAATCATTGTAAATTCGTATCATGCATTGTTTGGCCGCCATATTGCTTTTTTTGACTTTCATAAAAATGCAAGACCCCATGCGTCTTTGAGAATCTTCTTCTCTGAAGATACTTGCATCAAAGAGCTAAAACTCTCCAATTGTGTAGCTGTGGCATTGGGAATATCAGGGTGATTCAGATTTTGATGAAAGTCAAATATTTATTTCTCAGCAACCCTTCAAAGTCGGCCGATTTAGCTCATGTAAGCATGTTCAAAGGGAGATAACTCTAAAAGTTAGACTCACAATTGCTACATTTCTTCAGGAATATAAGACCAGTATGTGGACTTGACGAAACTGTTAAAACATCGATCGCGAACAGTCATTTTCGTTCACAATAAACGATCAAAAACAGCAAAAAACTTTTGAAAAAAAATTAACATAGGGTAATTTTTCAAATTGCACTTAGAGACTTGAAACTTGATTTGAAAGAAGTGTAAGAACAATACAAACAAAAAAGTCAATCATGACGATTTCATAACTATTATAGTTATTTCGCATTTGCAACTTATTTGTTCCAGAAATTGCTCGTCAATATTCGACAATTCTTGTTAACACGATTCAGCCCAAACCGCTAAAGCTATTACAGCCAAACTTGGCAGCTTGATAGAGCTTCATGAGAGGATGCCACAATAAGCTTTTGGGCTTAATCGGCTTAAGCGTTAAAGGCACAGTACGATCGAAAGTTCGAAAAATTAACATGGGTTATTTTTTCAAAATGCACTTAGAGACTTGCAACTTGTTTTAAACGACAGGCAATTACATTTGGAGCAAAAAAGTAAACCATGGCAAATTCGTAGCATGAATAGTTTAGCCGCCATATTGCTTTTAGTGATTTTTGAGATGCATCTTAAAAAATCTTCTTCTCTGAAGATACTTGCATCTAAGAGCTCAAACTCTCCAATAATGTAGCTGAGACATTGGGAATTTCAGGGTGATTCAGATTTTGATGTCAGTCAAATATTTTTTGCTCACCACTTCTTTGCAATAACCGGAGTATGCTTTGGAGATAAGGTCAGATGAAACTTGCTGCTGTAGATTAATGCAATCTCCAATCTTCATGAAAATTTCAGTGAAGCTGGCTAACATCGCTATGTTTGTACTGAATGTGCTTTTTATGCGCTGAATCCTTTTGTCGTCGCTTGCGACTATATTTATTATTATTATTTTTTTTATTCCACCGATTTTGTCGCCGCGATTTAGCCAAAACCGCTAAAGCTATTACAGCCAAACTTGCCAGTCTTGTAGAGCTGCATGAGACGAAGCCGCAATAAGCTTTTGGGCTTAATCGGCTTAAGCGTTAAAGGCACAGTACGATCCAAAGTTCGAAAAATTAACATGGGAAAATTTTTCAAAATGCACTTAGAGACTTGCAACTTGTTTTAAACGATAGCCAATAACATTGCAAGCAAAAAAGTAAATCATGGCGAATTCGTAGCATGAATACTTTAGCCGCCATATTGCTTTTTTGACGTTTTGAAATTTCCGGACCCTATGCATCTTTGAGAATCTTCTTCTCTGAAGATACTTGTTTCTAAGAGCTGAAACTCTCTAATTGTGTAGCTAAGGCATTGGGTATTTTATGGTCTTTTTGAGTTTGATAAAAGTCTAATATTTATTTCTCAGCAACCCTGCAAATTCGGGCGACTTAGCTCATGTAAGCATGTTCAATGGGCGATAACTCAAAAAGTTAGACACACAATTGCAATACTTTTTCTGGAATGTAAGACCAGTATCTGTACTTGCAGAAACTGTTAAAACATTGATCGCGAACAGTCATTTTCCTTTACAATAATCGATCAAAAATTGCAAAAATATGTTGACAAAAAATTAACATGGGCTAATTTTTCAAAATGCACTTAGACACTTGGAACTTGTTTTGAATGAAGCGTATTACCTGTATGAAGAAAAAAGTCAATCATGACCATTTCATAAGTATTATAGTTTTTGCACAATATCAACTTATTTGTTCCAGAAATAGGTTTCCATTATTCCACCGATTTTGTCGCCGCGATTTAGCCAAAACCACTAAAGCTTTTACAGCCAAACTCACCAGTCTGATAGAACTTCATGAGACGAAGCCACAATAAGCTTTTGAGCTTAATCGGTTTAAGCGTTAAAGGCACAGTACGATCGAAATTTCGAAAAATTAACATAGGATTTTTTTTCAAAATGCACTTAGAGACTTGAAATTTTTTTTAAACGATGGGCAATAGCAATGCAAGCAAAAAAGTCAATCATGGCCAATTTGTAGCATGAATAGTTTTGCCGCCATATTGCTTTTTTGACTTTTTGAAATGTTCGACCCCATGCACCTTTGAGAATCTTCTTCTCTGAAGATACTTGCATCTCAGAGCTGAAACTCTCCAATTGTGTAGAGGAGGCCTATGGAATTTCATGGTCTTTTTGAGTTTGATGAAAGTCAAATATTTCGTCTTCAGCAACCCTTCCAAGTCCGGCGACTTAGCTCATGTAAGCATGTTCAAAGAGAGATAACTCTAAAAGTTATGAAAACAATTGTATCATTTTTACAGGAATGTAAGACCAGTATGTGAACTTAACGAAACTATTAAAACATCGGTCGCAAACAGTCATTTGCGTTCACAATAAATGATCAAAAACAGCCAAAATCTTTTGACCGAACTTAACATGTGGTAATTGTTTAAAATGCACTTACAGTCTTCAAACTAGTTTTGAAGGATGTGCAATAACAGTACAAACAAAAAAGTCACTCATGACGAATTCCTAAGTAGCATCGTTTTAGCACATTATCAACTTCTTTGCAATTATCGCAGTTTCGTCACATAAAACATGCTTCTGAAGCTTAATGCATATACCAATCTTCATGAAACTTTCAGGAAAGCTAGCTAACATCACTATCTTTGTACTGAATGTGCTTTTTATGCGCTGAATCCTTTCATCGTCGCTTGCGACTATATTTATTATTATTATTATTATTTGTACTTTTTTTGTGAATAGGATTCAGCCAAAACTACTAATGCAAATTCAGCCAAATTTGGCGAGCTGATTGCCCTTACTGAGGAATAGACAGGCGAAGCTTTTCAGCTTGATCGGATCATGCGTTAAAGGCACAGTACCACTCAAACTTTCAAAAATTAACATTGAAAATTTTTTCAAAATGCACTTAGAGACTTGCAACTTGCGTTAAAAGATGCGCAATTACATTTACAGCAAAAAAGTAAATCATGGCAAATTCGTAAGTCACGTGGTTTGGGCGCCATCTTGAATTTACGCACTTTTTAGGAATGTCCGACCCCATGCACCTTTGAGCGAACACTACACTGCTGCTACTTGCAGTAGAGAGATGATACTTACACAGTTACACAGCTAAAGGATTGGTCTAAAACAAGTTTGTCTTGGAATTCGCAAATTCCTAATACTTTTACCACAGTAACCACTCAAAGTCAGTGAATTTTCAAAAATCGCAAACTTCAAGGGCAGATAACTGAAAAACCTACCCGTCGAATTTCATGAAATTTGCATGAGAGATAGACACGACCAAGGTCTTTAAGAATCAAGCATAACATCGGTCGCGAACAGTCATTTTAGTTCAAAAGAGAGAGTCAAAGTTTGCATCATACTATATGTCAATTAAGTGCGTTAGCAAGGGTTAAATTGCAAACAATTGAAGGAAAACATCAATATTGAAGAACGGTCAAGACGTGTGACATGTCCAAATGCAGGTACATGCGCTCTCAAAGGTCAAACAATGTGTGAAGTTCAAGCAGGATTCTTGAAGACCTAAGTACTGCCTTGGCAGTCCTAGTTTTTATTATTATTATTCCACGATTTTTGTGAACAAAATTCAGCCAAAACTACCGACTCGATTAATACCAAACTTTACGAGCTTATAGCCCTTACAAGGAACTCGCGACACGAAACTTTTTAGCCAATTCAAACATTGCATTAAAGGCCCAGACCCACTCAAAGTTTTGAAAATTAACATTGGAAAAAATTTCAAAATTGACTTAGAGACTTGAAACTTGCTTTAAAAGATGCGCAATTAAATTTCAAGCAAAAAAGTAAATCATGTCAAATTCGTAAGTCACGTGGTTTGGGCGCCATCTTGAATTTACGCACTTTTTAGGAATGTCCGACCCCATGCACTTTTGAGCGAACACTACACTGCCGCTACTTGCAGTAGAGAGATGATACTTACACGGTTACACGGCTAAATGATTGGTGTAAAACAAGTTTGTCTTGGAATTTGCAAATTCCTAATACTTTTACCACAGTAACCACTCAAAGTCAGTGAATTTTCAAAAATCGCCAAATTCAAGGGCAGATAACTCAAAAACCTACCCGTCGAATTTCATGAATTTTGCATGAGAGGTAAACATGATCGAGGTCATTAAGAATCAAGAATAAAATGGATCGCGAACAGTCATTTCAGTTCACACGAGGGAGTCAAAGTTTGCATCATACTATATGTCAATTAAGTGCGTTAGCAAGGGTTAGATTGCATAAAATTTAAGGAAAACATCAATATTGAAGAACGGTCAAGACTTGTGACATGTCCAAATGCAGGTACATGCGCTCTTGTATGTGTGAAAGGGCAAAAGTTGACAGAAATACTCTACATTGCTCTTGTATCAAGTTTCTCTAAATGCGTTAGCAAGGGGTAATTTGAAAAGTTGAAGGAAAACTGTCAATATATGCGACATGGGGCAAAGTTTGAGAGAAATACTCTTTGATGTCTTATAAACAAGCACGTAATCGACAGTCTGCAGAGGGACGAAATCGCTCTTTGGAGCAAAAGTCCGTACGACTGCACGTATGGTCGACGTGTGCGAGAAGACCAAAAGCACACAAGTGCGTCAGTAACTGTCAAATTCTGATCAGACAGGCAGAGAAGCGAGCAAAAAAGCCTGCCTGACTGATCTGAGCTGACTGACTGACATAGTCTTGATTATTTATATATATAAAGATCCTCAACCTATGTACCAGCATTCGGGAACTATATTCCAGTGTCGGCAAACCACTTGATCTCGCCAAAGGAAAACACTAGCCCTTTTTCAACTTTCAAACCTCTACTGCCTCCCCTCCAGGTACCCCTTACATTTTGATGTAACTGTTTTCTTGCCTCAACTGCCAGCAGGCCGTGTACATCGAGTAAACCTCACTTCCGCTCCTATGTCTCGCTACGTACTGAAAACGTACACAAAACGTCCGTTTGCTTCAGAATACGGCTAAATCAACTGCAGTGCACTAAAAATGAAGCTCTAACACTGTGTGAAGTTCAAGCAGGAAGTCTTGAAGACCTAAGTACTGCCTTGGCAGTCCTAGTTATTATTAAGGATTCAGCAATTTTGCTGAATCCTTATTGTTATTGGCGTGTTTTATTATTATTATTATTATTATTTTTTTTATTCCACCGATTTTGTCGCCGCGATTTAGCCAAAACCGCTAAAGCTATTACAGCCAAACTTGCCAGTCTTGTAGAGCTGCATGAGACGAAGCCGCAATAAGCTTTTGGGCTTAATCGGCTTAAGCGTTAAAGGCACAGTACGATCCAAAGTTCGAAAAATTAACATGGGAAAATTTTTCAAAATGCACTTAGAGACTTGCAACTTGTTTTAAACGATAGCCAATAACATTGCAAGCAAAAAAGTAAATCATGGCGAATTCGTAGCATGAATACTTTAGCCGCCATATTGCTTTTTTGACGTTTTGAAATTTCCGGACCCTATGCATCTTTGAGAATCTTCTTCTCTGAAGATACTTGTTTCTAAGAGCTGAAACTCTCTAATTGTGTAGCTAAGGCATTGGGTATTTTATGGTCTTTTTGAGTTTGATAAAAGTCTAATATTTATTTCTCAGCAACCCTGCAAATTCGGGCGACTTAGCTCATGTAAGCATGTTCAATGGGCGATAACTCAAAAAGTTAGACACACAATTGCAATACTTTTTCTGGAATGTAAGACCAGTATCTGTACTTGCAGAAACTGTTAAAACATTGATCGCGAACAGTCATTTTCCTTTACAATAATCGATCAAAAATTGCAAAAATATGTTGACAAAAAATTAACATGGGCTAATTTTTCAAAATGCACTTAGACACTTGGAACTTGTTTTGAATGAAGCGTATTACCTGTATGAAGAAAAAAGTCAATCATGACCATTTCATAAGTATTATAGTTTTTGCACAATATCAACTTATTTGTTCCAGAAATAGGTTTCCATTATTCCACCGATTTTGTCGCCGCGATTTAGCCAAAACCACTAAAGCTTTTACAGCCAAACTCACCAGTCTGATAGAACTTCATGAGACGAAGCCACAATAAGCTTTTGAGCTTAATCGGTTTAAGCGTTAAAGGCACAGTACGATCGAAATTTCGAAAAATTAACATAGGATTTTTTTTCAAAATGCACTTAGAGACTTGAAATTTTTTTTAAACGATGGGCAATAGCAATGCAAGCAAAAAAGTCAATCATGGCCAATTTGTAGCATGAATAGTTTTGCCGCCATATTGCTTTTTTGACTTTTTGAAATGTTCGACCCCATGCACCTTTGAGAATCTTCTTCTCTGAAGATACTTGCATCTCAGAGCTGAAACTCTCCAATTGTGTAGAGGAGGCCTATGGAATTTCATGGTCTTTTTGAGTTTGATGAAAGTCAAATATTTCGTCTTCAGCAACCCTTCCAAGTCCGGCGACTTAGCTCATGTAAGCATGTTCAAAGAGAGATAACTCTAAAAGTTATGAAAACAATTGTATCATTTTTACAGGAATGTAAGACCAGTATGTGAACTTAACGAAACTATTAAAACATCGGTCGCAAACAGTCATTTGCGTTCACAATAAATGATCAAAAACAGCCAAAATCTTTTGACCGAACTTAACATGTGGTAATTGTTTAAAATGCACTTACAGTCTTCAAACTAGTTTTGAAGGATGTGCAATAACAGTACAAACAAAAAAGTCACTCATGACGAATTCCTAAGTAGCATCGTTTTAGCACATTATCAACTTCTTTGCAATTATCGCAGTTTCGTCACATAAAACATGCTTCTGAAGCTTAATGCATATACCAATCTTCATGAAACTTTCAGGAAAGCTAGCTAACATCACTATCTTTGTACTGAATGTGCTTTTTATGCGCTGAATCCTTTCATCGTCGCTTGCGACTATATTTATTATTATTATTATTATTTGTACTTTTTTTGTGAATAGGATTCAGCCAAAACTACTAATGCAAATTCAGCCAAATTTGGCGAGCTGATTGCCCTTACTGAGGAATAGACAGGCGAAGCTTTTCAGCTTGATCGGATCATGCGTTAAAGGCACAGTACCACTCAAACTTTCAAAAATTAACATTGAAAATTTTTTCAAAATGCACTTAGAGACTTGCAACTTGCGTTAAAAGATGCGCAATTACATTTACAGCAAAAAAGTAAATCATGGCAAATTCGTAAGTCACGTGGTTTGGGCGCCATCTTGAATTTACGCACTTTTTAGGAATGTCCGACCCCATGCACCTTTGAGCGAACACTACACTGCTGCTACTTGCAGTAGAGAGATGATACTTACACAGTTACACAGCTAAAGGATTGGTCTAAAACAAGTTTGTCTTGGAATTCGCAAATTCCTAATACTTTTACCACAGTAACCACTCAAAGTCAGTGAATTTTCAAAAATCGCAAACTTCAAGGGCAGATAACTGAAAAACCTACCCGTCGAATTTCATGAAATTTGCATGAGAGATAGACACGACCAAGGTCTTTAAGAATCAAGCATAACATCGGTCGCGAACAGTCATTTTAGTTCAAAAGAGAGAGTCAAAGTTTGCATCATACTATATGTCAATTAAGTGCGTTAGCAAGGGTTAAATTGCAAACAATTGAAGGAAAACATCAATATTGAAGAACGGTCAAGACGTGTGACATGTCCAAATGCAGGTACATGCGCTCTCAAAGGTCAAACAATGTGTGAAGTTCAAGCAGGATTCTTGAAGACCTAAGTACTGCCTTGGCAGTCCTAGTTAAGGATTCAGCAGAAATGCTGAATCCTTATTGTTATTGGCGTGTTTATTATTTTTATTATTATTATTATTATTATTATTATTATTATTATTATTATTATTATTCCACGATTTTTGTGAACAACATTCAGCCAAAACTACCGACTCGATTACAACCAAACTTTACGAGCTTATAGCCCTTACAACAAACTCGCGACTCGTAACTTTTCAGCCAATTCGAACATTGCATTAAAGGCTCAGTACCACTCACAGTTTTGAAAATTAACATTGGAAAAATTTTCAAAATTGACTTAGAGACTTGAAACTTGCTTTAAAAGATGCGCAATAAAATTTCAAGCAAAAAAGTAAATCATGTCAAATTCGTAAGTCACGTGGTTTGGGCGCCATCTTGAATTTGCACACTTTTTAGGAATGTCCGACCCCATGCACTTTTGAGCGAACACTACACTGCCGCTACTTGCAGTAGAGAGATGATACTTACACGGTTGCACAGCTAAATGATTGGTGTAAAACAAGTTTCTCTTGGAATTTGCAAATTCCTAATACTTTTACCACAGTAACCACTCAAAGTCGGTGAATTTTCCAAAATCGCCAACTTCAAGGGCAGATAACTGAAAAACCTACCCGTCGAATTTCATGAATTTTGCATGAGAGGTAAACATGATCGAGGTCATTAAGAATCAAGAATAAAATGGATCGCGAACAGTCATTTCAGTTCACAGGAGGGAGTCAAAGTTTGCATCATACTATATGTCAATTAAGTGCGTTAGCAAGGGTTAAATTGCAAACAATTGAAGGAAAACATCAATATTGAAGAACGGTCAAGACGTGTGACATGTCCAAATGCAGGTACATGCGCTCTTGCATGTGTGAAAGGGCAAAAGTTGACAGAAATACTCTACATTGCTCTTGTATCAAGATTCGTTACGTGCGTTAGCAAGGGTTAATTTGAAAAGTTGAAGGAAAACTGTCAAGATATGTGACATGGGGCAAAGTTTGAGAGAAATACTCTCCGATGTCTGATAAACAAGCACGTAATTGACAGTCTACAGAAGGACGAAATCGCTATTTGTAGCACAAGTCCGTACGACTGCACGTATGGTCAACGTGTGCGAGATGACCAAATGCACACAAGTGCGTCAAGCACTGTCAAATTCTGATCAGACAGGCAGAGAAGCGAGCAAAAAAGCCTGCCTGACTGATCTGAGCTGACTGACTGACATAGTCTTGATTATTTATATATATAAAGATCCTCAACCTATGTACCAGCATTCGGGAACTATATTCCAGTGTCGGCAAAGCACCTGATCACGCTGAAGGAAAACACTAACCCTTTTTCAACTTTCAAACCTCTACTGCCTCCCCTCCAGATACCCCTTACATTTTGATGCTGTTGCTTTCTTGCCTCAACTGGCAGCAGGCCGTGTACATCGAGTAAACCTCACTTCCGCTCCTATGTCTCGCTACGTACTGAAAACGTATACAAAACGTCATTTTGCTTCAGAATTCGGCTAAATCAACTGCAGTGCACTAAAAATGTCTTCAAAACGCTATCTTAACATGGAAAAGCACTTAGTTTGCCCCCAAGAGCCACGGGTGCTCATATTTCGCTGAATCCTGTCATTGTCGTCGCTTTGCGACTATATTTAAGGATTCAGCAGAAATGCTGAATCCTTATTGTTATTGGCGTGTTTATTATTTTTATTATTATTATTATTATTATTATTATTATTATTATTATTATTATTATTCCACGATTTTTGTGAACAACATTCAGCCAAAACTACCGACTCGATTACAACCAAACTTTACGAGCTTATAGCCCTTACAACAAACTCGCGACTCGTAACTTTTCAGCCAATTCGAACATTGCATTAAAGGCTCAGTACCACTCACAGTTTTGAAAATTAACATTGGAAAAATTTTCAAAATTGACTTAGAGACTTGAAACTTGCTTTAAAAGATGCGCAATAAAATTTCAAGCAAAAAAGTAAATCATGTCAAATTCGTAAGTCACGTGGTTTGGGCGCCATCTTGAATTTGCACACTTTTTAGGAATGTCCGACCCCATGCACTTTTGAGCGAACACTACACTGCCGCTACTTGCAGTAGAGAGATGATACTTACACGGTTGCACAGCTAAATGATTGGTGTAAAACAAGTTTCTCTTGGAATTTGCAAATTCCTAATACTTTTACCACAGTAACCACTCAAAGTCAGTGAATTTTCCAAAATCGCCAACTTCAAGGGCAGATAACTGAAAAACCTACCCGTCGAATTTCATGAATTTTGCATGAGAGGTAAACATGATCGAGGTCATTAAGAATCAAGAATAAAATGGATCGCGAACAGTCATTTCAGTTCACAGGAGGGAGTCAAAGTTTGCATCATACTATATGTCAATTAAGTGCGTTAGCAAGGGTTAAATTGCAAACAATTGAAGGAAAACATCAATATTGAAGAACGGTCAAGACGTGTGACATGTCCAAATGCAGGTACATGCGCTCTTGCATGTGTGAAAGGGCAAAAGTTGACAGAAATACTCTACATTGCTCTTGTATCAAGATTCGTTACGTGCGTTAGCAAGGGTTAATTTGAAAAGTTGAAGGAAAACTGTCAAGATATGTGACATGGGGCAAAGTTTGAGAGAAATACTCTCCGATGTCTGATAAACAAGCACGTAATTGACAGTCTACAGAAGGACGAAATCGCTATTTGTAGCACAAGTCCGTACGACTGCACGTATGGTCAACGTGTGCGAGATGACCAAATGCACACAAGTGCGTCAAGCACTGTCAAATTCTGATCAGACAGGCAGAGAAGCGAGCAAAAAAGCCTGCCTGACTGATCTGAGCTGACTGACTGACATAGTCTTGATTATTTATATATATAAAGATCCTCAACCTATGTACCAGCATTCGGGAACTATATTCCAGTGTCGGCAAAGCACCTGATCACGCTGAAGGAAAACACTAACCCTTTTTCAACTTTCAAACCTCTACTGCCTCCCCTCCAGATACCCCTTACATTTTGATGCTGTTGCTTTCTTGCCTCAACTGGCAGCAGGCCGTGTACATCGAGTAAACCTCACTTCCGCTCCTATGTCTCGCTACGTACTGAAAACGTATACAAAACGTCATTTTGCTTCAGAATTCGGCTAAATCAACTGCAGTGCACTAAAAATGTCTTCAAAACGCTATCTTAACATGGAAAAGCACTTAGTTTGCCCCCAAGAGCCACGGGTGCTCATATTTCGCTGAATCCTGTCATTGTCGTCGCTTTGCGACTATATTTAAGGATTCAGCAGAAATGCTGAATCCTTATTGTTATTGGCGTGTTTATTATTTTTATTATTATTATTATTATTATTATTATTATTATTATTATTATTATTATTCCACGATTTTTGTGAACAACATTCAGCCAAAACTACCGACTCGATTACAACCAAACTTTACGAGCTTATAGCCCTTACAACAAACTCGCGACTCGTAACTTTTCAGCCAATTCGAACATTGCATTAAAGGCTCAGTACCACTCACAGTTTTGAAAATTAACATTGGAAAAATTTTCAAAATTGACTTAGAGACTTGAAACTTGCTTTAAAAGATGCGCAATAAAATTTCAAGCAAAAAAGTAAATCATGTCAAATTCGTAAGTCACGTGGTTTGGGCGCCATCTTGAATTTGCACACTTTTTAGGAATGTCCGACCCCATGCACTTTTGAGCGAACACTACACTGCCGCTACTTGCAGTAGAGAGATGATACTTACACGGTTGCACAGCTAAATGATTGGTGTAAAACAAGTTTCTCTTGGAATTTGCAAATTCCTAATACTTTTACCACAGTAACCACTCAAAGTCAGTGAATTTTCCAAAATCGCCAACTTCAAGGGCAGATAACTGAAAAACCTACCCGTCGAATTTCATGAATTTTGCATGAGAGGTAAACATGATCGAGGTCATTAAGAATCAAGAATAAAATGGATCGCGAACAGTCATTTCAGTTCACAGGAGGGAGTCAAAGTTTGCATCATACTATATGTCAATTAAGTGCGTTAGCAAGGGTTAAATTGCAAACAATTGAAGGAAAACATCAATATTGAAGAACGGTCAAGACGTGTGACATGTCCAAATGCAGGTACATGCGCTCTTGCATGTGTGAAAGGGCAAAAGTTGACAGAAATACTCTACATTGCTCTTGTATCAAGATTCGTTACGTGCGTTAGCAAGGGTTAATTTGAAAAGTTGAAGGAAAACTGTCAAGATATGTGACATGGGGCAAAGTTTGAGAGAAATACTCTCCGATGTCTGATAAACAAGCACGTAATTGACAGTCTACAGAAGGACGAAATCGCTATTTGTAGCACAAGTCCGTACGACTGCACGTATGGTCAACGTGTGCGAGATGACCAAATGCACACAAGTGCGTCAAGCACTGTCAAATTCTGATCAGACAGGCAGAGAAGCGAGCAAAAAAGCCTGCCTGACTGATCTGAGCTGACTGACTGACATAGTCTTGATTATTTATATATATAAAGATCCTCAACCTATGTACCAGCATTCGGGAACTATATTCCAGTGTCGGCAAAGCACCTGATCACGCTGAAGGAAAACACTAACCCTTTTTCAACTTTCAAACCTCTACTGCCTCCCCTCCAGATACCCCTTACATTTTGATGCTGTTGCTTTCTTGCCTCAACTGGCAGCAGGCCGTGTACATCGAGTAAACCTCACTTCCGCTCCTATGTCTCGCTACGTACTGAAAACGTATACAAAACGTCATTTTGCTTCAGAATTCGGCTAAATCAACTGCAGTGCACTAAAAATGTCTTCAAAACGCTATCTTAACATGGAAAAGCACTTAGTTTGCCCCCAAGAGCCACGGGTGCTCATATTTCGCTGAATCCTGTCATTGTCGTCGCTTTGCGACTATATTTAAGGATTCAGCAGAAATGCTGAATCCTTATTGTTATTGGCGTGTTTATTATTTTTATTATTATTATTATTATTATTATTATTATTATTATTATTATTATTATTCCACGATTTTTGTGAACAACATTCAGCCAAAACTACCGACTCGATTACAACCAAACTTTACGAGCTTATAGCCCTTACAACAAACTCGCGACTCGTAACTTTTCAGCCAATTCGAACATTGCATTAAAGGCTCAGTACCACTCACAGTTTTGAAAATTAACATTGGAAAAATTTTCAAAATTGACTTAGAGACTTGAAACTTGCTTTAAAAGATGCGCAATAAAATTTCAAGCAAAAAAGTAAATCATGTCAAATTCGTAAGTCACGTGGTTTGGGCGCCATCTTGAATTTGCACACTTTTTAGGAATGTCCGACCCCATGCACTTTTGAGCGAACACTACACTGCCGCTACTTGCAGTAGAGAGATGATACTTACACGGTTGCACAGCTAAATGATTGGTGTAAAACAAGTTTCTCTTGGAATTTGCAAATTCCTAATACTTTTACCACAGTAACCACTCAAAGTCAGTGAATTTTCCAAAATCGCCAACTTCAAGGGCAGATAACTGAAAAACCTACCCGTCGAATTTCATGAATTTTGCATGAGAGGTAAACATGATCGAGGTCATTAAGAATCAAGAATAAAATGGATCGCGAACAGTCATTTCAGTTCACAGGAGGGAGTCAAAGTTTGCATCATACTATATGTCAATTAAGTGCGTTAGCAAGGGTTAAATTGCAAACAATTGAAGGAAAACATCAATATTGAAGAACGGTCAAGACGTGTGACATGTCCAAATGCAGGTACATGCGCTCTTGCATGTGTGAAAGGGCAAAAGTTGACAGAAATACTCTACATTGCTCTTGTATCAAGATTCGTTACGTGCGTTAGCAAGGGTTAATTTGAAAAGTTGAAGGAAAACTGTCAAGATATGTGACATGGGGCAAAGTTTGAGAGAAATACTCTCCGATGTCTGATAAACAAGCACGTAATTGACAGTCTACAGAAGGACGAAATCGCTATTTGTAGCACAAGTCCGTACGACTGCACGTATGGTCAACGTGTGCGAGATGACCAAATGCACACAAGTGCGTCAAGCACTGTCAAATTCTGATCAGACAGGCAGAGAAGCGAGCAAAAAAGCCTGCCTGACTGATCTGAGCTGACTGACTGACATAGTCTTGATTATTTATATATATAAAGATCCTCAACCTATGTACCAGCATTCGGGAACTATATTCCAGTGTCGGCAAAGCACCTGATCACGCTGAAGGAAAACACTAACCCTTTTTCAACTTTCAAACCTCTACTGCCTCCCCTCCAGATACCCCTTACATTTTGATGCTGTTGCTTTCTTGCCTCAACTGGCAGCAGGCCGTGTACATCGAGTAAACCTCACTTCCGCTCCTATGTCTCGCTACGTACTGAAAACGTATACAAAACGTCATTTTGCTTCAGAATTCGGCTAAATCAACTGCAGTGCACTAAAAATGTCTTCAAAACGCTATCTTAACATGGAAAAGCACTTAGTTTGCCCCCAAGAGCCACGGGTGCTCATATTTCGCTGAATCCTGTCATTGTCGTCGCTTTGCGACTATATTTAAGGATTCAGCAGAAATGCTGAATCCTTATTGTTATTGGCGTGTTTATTATTTTTATTATTATTATTATTATTATTATTATTATTATTATTATTATTATTATTCCACGATTTTTGTGAACAACATTCAGCCAAAACTACCGACTCGATTACAACCAAACTTTACGAGCTTATAGCCCTTACAACAAACTCGCGACTCGTAACTTTTCAGCCAATTCGAACATTGCATTAAAGGCTCAGTACCACTCACAGTTTTGAAAATTAACATTGGAAAAATTTTCAAAATTGACTTAGAGACTTGAAACTTGCTTTAAAAGATGCGCAATAAAATTTCAAGCAAAAAAGTAAATCATGTCAAATTCGTAAGTCACGTGGTTTGGGCGCCATCTTGAATTTGCACACTTTTTAGGAATGTCCGACCCCATGCACTTTTGAGCGAACACTACACTGCCGCTACTTGCAGTAGAGAGATGATACTTACACGGTTGCACAGCTAAATGATTGGTGTAAAACAAGTTTCTCTTGGAATTTGCAAATTCCTAATACTTTTACCACAGTAACCACTCAAAGTCAGTGAATTTTCCAAAATCGCCAACTTCAAGGGCAGATAACTGAAAAACCTACCCGTCGAATTTCATGAATTTTGCATGAGAGGTAAACATGATCGAGGTCATTAAGAATCAAGAATAAAATGGATCGCGAACAGTCATTTCAGTTCACAGGAGGGAGTCAAAGTTTGCATCATACTATATGTCAATTAAGTGCGTTAGCAAGGGTTAAATTGCAAACAATTGAAGGAAAACATCAATATTGAAGAACGGTCAAGACGTGTGACATGTCCAAATGCAGGTACATGCGCTCTTGCATGTGTGAAAGGGCAAAAGTTGACAGAAATACTCTACATTGCTCTTGTATCAAGATTCGTTACGTGCGTTAGCAAGGGTTAATTTGAAAAGTTGAAGGAAAACTGTCAAGATATGTGACATGGGGCAAAGTTTGAGAGAAATACTCTCCGATGTCTGATAAACAAGCACGTAATTGACAGTCTACAGAAGGACGAAATCGCTATTTGTAGCACAAGTCCGTACGACTGCACGTATGGTCAACGTGTGCGAGATGACCAAATGCACACAAGTGCGTCAAGCACTGTCAAATTCTGATCAGACAGGCAGAGAAGCGAGCAAAAAAGCCTGCCTGACTGATCTGAGCTGACTGACTGACATAGTCTTGATTATTTATATATATAAAGATCCTCAACCTATGTACCAGCATTCGGGAACTATATTCCAGTGTCGGCAAAGCACCTGATCACGCTGAAGGAAAACACTAACCCTTTTTCAACTTTCAAACCTCTACTGCCTCCCCTCCAGATACCCCTTACATTTTGATGCTGTTGCTTTCTTGCCTCAACTGGCAGCAGGCCGTGTACATCGAGTAAACCTCACTTCCGCTCCTATGTCTCGCTACGTACTGAAAACGTATACAAAACGTCATTTTGCTTCAGAATTCGGCTAAATCAACTGCAGTGCACTAAAAATGTCTTCAAAACGCTATCTTAACATGGAAAAGCACTTAGTTTGCCCCCAAGAGCCACGGGTGCTCATATTTCGCTGAATCCTGTCATTGTCGTCGCTTTGCGACTATATTTAAGGATTCAGCAGAAATGCTGAATCCTTATTGTTATTGGCGTGTTTATTATTTTTATTATTATTATTATTATTATTATTATTATTATTATTATTATTATTATTCCACGATTTTTGTGAACAACATTCAGCCAAAACTACCGACTCGATTACAACCAAACTTTACGAGCTTATAGCCCTTACAACAAACTCGCGACTCGTAACTTTTCAGCCAATTCGAACATTGCATTAAAGGCTCAGTACCACTCACAGTTTTGAAAATTAACATTGGAAAAATTTTCAAAATTGACTTAGAGACTTGAAACTTGCTTTAAAAGATGCGCAATAAAATTTCAAGCAAAAAAGTAAATCATGTCAAATTCGTAAGTCACGTGGTTTGGGCGCCATCTTGAATTTGCACACTTTTTAGGAATGTCCGACCCCATGCACTTTTGAGCGAACACTACACTGCCGCTACTTGCAGTAGAGAGATGATACTTACACGGTTGCACAGCTAAATGATTGGTGTAAAACAAGTTTCTCTTGGAATTTGCAAATTCCTAATACTTTTACCACAGTAACCACTCAAAGTCAGTGAATTTTCCAAAATCGCCAACTTCAAGGGCAGATAACTGAAAAACCTACCCGTCGAATTTCATGAATTTTGCATGAGAGGTAAACATGATCGAGGTCATTAAGAATCAAGAATAAAATGGATCGCGAACAGTCATTTCAGTTCACAGGAGGGAGTCAAAGTTTGCATCATACTATATGTCAATTAAGTGCGTTAGCAAGGGTTAAATTGCAAACAATTGAAGGAAAACATCAATATTGAAGAACGGTCAAGACGTGTGACATGTCCAAATGCAGGTACATGCGCTCTTGCATGTGTGAAAGGGCAAAAGTTGACAGAAATACTCTACATTGCTCTTGTATCAAGATTCGTTACGTGCGTTAGCAAGGGTTAATTTGAAAAGTTGAAGGAAAACTGTCAAGATATGTGACATGGGGCAAAGTTTGAGAGAAATACTCTCCGATGTCTGATAAACAAGCACGTAATTGACAGTCTACAGAAGGACGAAATCGCTATTTGTAGCACAAGTCCGTACGACTGCACGTATGGTCAACGTGTGCGAGATGACCAAATGCACACAAGTGCGTCAAGCACTGTCAAATTCTGATCAGACAGGCAGAGAAGCGAGCAAAAAAGCCTGCCTGACTGATCTGAGCTGACTGACTGACATAGTCTTGATTATTTATATATATAAAGATCCTCAACCTATGTACCAGCATTCGGGAACTATATTCCAGTGTCGGCAAAGCACCTGATCACGCTGAAGGAAAACAACTACCCTTTTTCAACTTTCAAACCTCTACTTGCCTCCCCTCCAGATACCCCTTACATTTTGATGCTGTTGCTTTCTTGCCTCAACTGGCAGCAGGCCGTGTACATCGAGTAAACCTCACTTCCGCTCCTATGTCTCGCTACGTACTGAAAACGTATACAAAACGTCATTTTGCTTCAGAATTCGGCTAAATCAACTGCAGTGCACTAAAAATGTCTTCAAAACGCTATCTTAACATGGAAAAGCACTTAGTTTGCCCCCAAGAGCCACGGGTGCTCATATTTCGCTGAATCCTGTCATTGTCGTCGCTTTGCGACTATATTTAAGGATTCAGCAGAAATGCTGAATCCTTATTGTTATTGGCGTGTTTATTATTTTTATTATTATTATTATTATTATTATTATTATTATTATTATTATTATTATTCCTACGATTTTTGTGAACAACATTCAGCCAAAACTACCGACTCGATTACAACCAAACTTTACGAGCTTATAGCCCTTACAACAAACTCGCGACTCGTAACTTTTCAGCCAATTCGAACATTGCATTAAAGGCTCAGTACCACTCACAGTTTTGAAAATTAACATTGAAAAATTTTCAAAATTGACTTAGAGACTTGAAACTTGCTTTAAAAGATGCGCAATAAAATTTCAAGCAAAAAAGTAAATCATGTCAAATTCGTAAGTCACGTGGTTTGGGCGCCATCTTGAATTTGCACACTTTTTAGGAATGTCCGACCCCATGCACTTTTGAGCGAACACTACACTGCCGCTACTATGCAGTAGAGAGATGATACTTACACGGTTGCACAGCTAAATGATTGGTGTAAAACAAGTTTCTCTTGGAATTTGCAAATTCCTAATACTTTTACCACAGTAACCACTCAAAGTCAGTGAATTTTCCAAAATCGCCAACTTCAAGGGCAGATAACTGAAAAACCTACCCGTCGAATTTCATGAATTTTGCATGAGAGGTAAACATGATCGAGGTCATTAAGAATCAAGAATAAAATGGATCGCGAACAGTCATTTCAGTTCACAGGAGGGAGTCAAAGTTTGCATCATACTATATGTCAATTAAGTGCGTTAGCAAGGGTTAAATTGCAAACAATTGAAGGAAAACATCAATATTGAAGAACGGTCAAGACGTGTGACATGTCCAAATGCAGGTACATGCGCTCTTGCATGTGTGAAAGGGCAAAAGTTGACAGAACTACCTCTACATTGCTCTTGTATCAAGATTCGTTACGTGCGTTAGCAAGGGTTAATTTGAAAGTTGAAGGAAAACTGTCAAGATATGTGACATGGGGCAAAGTTTGAGAGAAATACTCTCCGATGTCTGATAAACAAGCACGTAATTGACAGTCTACAGAAGACGAAATCGCTATTTGTAGCACAAGTCCGTACGACTGCACGTATGGTCAACGTGTGCGAGATGACCAAATGCACACAAGTGCGTCAAGCACTGTCAAATTCTGATCAGACAGGCAGAGAAGCGAGCAAAAAAGCCTGCCTGACTGATCTGAGCTGACTGACTGACATAGTCTTGATTATTTATATATATAAAGATCCTCAACCTATGTACCAGCATTCGGGAACTATATTCCAGTGTCGGCAAAGCACCTGATCACGCTGAAGGAAAACACTAACCCTTTTTCAACTTTCAAACCTCTACTGCCTCCCCTCCAGATACCCCTTACATTTTGATGCTGTTGCTTTCTTGCCTCAACTGGCAGCAGGCCGTGTACATCGAGTAAACCTCACTTCCGCTCCTATGTCTCGCTACGTACTGAAAACGTATACAAAACGTCATTTTGCTTCAGAATTCGGCTAAATCAACTGCAGTGCACTAAAAATGTCTTCAAAACGCTATCTTAACATGGAAAAGCACTTAGTTTGCCCCCAAGAGCCACGGGTGCTCATATTTCGCTGAATCCTGTCATTGTCGTCGCTTTGCGACTATATTTAAGGATTCAGCAGAAATGCTGAATCCTTATTGTTATTGGCGTGTTTATTATTTTTTATTATTATTATTATTATTATTATTATTATTATTAATTATTATTATTATTCCACGATTTTTGTGAACAACATTCAGCCAAAACTACCGACTCGATTACAACCAAACTTTACGAGCTTATAGCCCTTACAACAAACTCGCGACTCGTAACTTTTCAGCCAATTCGAACATTGCATTAAAGGGCTCAGTACCACTCACAGTTTTGAAAATTAACATTGGAAAAATTTTCAAAATTGACTTAGAGACTTGAAACTTGCTTTAAAAGATGCGCAATAAAATTTCAAGCAAAAAAGTAAATCATGTCAAATTCGTAAGTCACGTGGTTTGGGCGCCATCTTGAATTTGCACACTTTTTAGGAATGTCCGACCCCATGCACTTTTGAGCGAACACTACACTGCCGCTACTTGCAGTAGAGAGATGATACTTACACGGTTGCACAGCTAAATGATTGGTGTAAAACAAGTTTCTCTTGGAATTTGCAAATTCCTAATACTTTTACCACAGTAACCACCTCAAAGTCAGTGAATTTTCCAAAATCGCCAACTTCAAGGGCAGATAACTGAAAAACCTACCCGTCGAATTTCATGAATTTTGCATGAGAGGTAAACATGATCGAGGTCATTAAGAATCAAGATAAAATGGATCGCGAACAGTCATTTCAGTTCACAGGAGGGAGTCAAAGTTTGCATCATACTATATGTCAATTAAGTGCGTTAGCAAGGGTTAAATTGCAAACAATTGAAGGAAAACATCAATATTGAAGAACGGTCAAGACGTGTGACATGTCCAAATGCAGGTACATGCGCTCTTGCATGTGTGAAAGGGCAAAAGTTGACAGAAATACTCTACATTGCTCTTGTATCAAGATTCGTTACGTGCGTTAGCAAGGGTTAATTTGAAAAGTTGAAGGAAAACTGTCAAGATATGTGACATGGGGCAAAGTTTGAGAGAAATACTCTCCGATGTCTGATAAACAAGCACGTAATTGACAGTCTACAGAAGGACGAAATCGCTATTTGTAGCACAAGTCCGTACGACTGCACGTATGGTCAACGTGTGCGAGATGACCAAATGCACACAAGTGCGTCAAGCACTGTCAAATTCTGATCAGACAGGCAGAGAAGCGAGCAAAAAAGCCTGCCTGACTGATCTGAGCTGACTGACTGACATAGTCTTGATTATTTATATATATAAAGATCCTCAACCTATGTACCAGCATTCGGGAACTATATTCCAGTGTCGGCAAAGCACCTGATCACGCTGAAGGAAAACACTAACCCTTTTTCAACTTTCAAACCTCTACTGCCTCCCCTCCAGATACCCCTTACATTTTGATGCTGTTGCTTTCTTGCCTCAACTGGCAGCAGGCCGTGTACATCGAGTAAACCTCACTTCCGCTCCTATGTCTCGCTACGTACTGAAAACGTATACAAAACGTCATTTTGCTTCAGAATTCGGCTAAATCAACTGCAGTGCACTAAAAATGTCTTCAAAACGCTATCTTAACATGGAAAAGCACTTAGTTTGCCCCCAAGAGCCACGGGTGCTCATATTTCGCTGAATCCTGTCATTGTCGTCGCTTTGCGACTATATTTAAGGATTCAGCAGAAATGCTGAATCCTTATTGTTATTGGCGTGTTTATTATTTTTATTATTATTATTATTATTATTATTATTATTATTATTATTATTATTATTCCACGATTTTTGTGAACAACATTCAGCCAAAACTACCGACTCGATTACAACCAAACTTTACGAGCTTATAGCCCTTACAACAAACTCGCGACTCGTAACTTTTCAGCCAATTCGAACATTGCATTAAAGGCTCAGTACCCTCACAGTTTTGAAAATTAACATTGGAAAAATTTTCAAAATTGACTTAGAGACTTGAAACTTGCTTTAAAAGATGCGCAATAAAATTTCAAGCAAAAAAGTAAATCATGTCAAATTCGTAAGTCACGTGGTTTGGGCGCCATCTTGAATTTGCACACTTTTTAGGAATGTCCGACCCCATGCACTTTTGAGCGAACACTACACTGCCGCTACTTGCAGTAGAGAGATGATACTTACACGGTTGCACAGCTAAATGATTGGTGTAAAACAAGTTTCTCTTGGAATTTGCAAATTCCTAATACTTTTACCACAGTAACCACTCAAAGTCAGTGAATTTTCCAAAATCGCCAACTTCAAGGGCAGATAACTGAAAAACCTACCCGTCGAATTTCATGAATTTTGCATGAGAGGTAAACATGATCGAGGTCATTAAGAATCAAGAATAAAATGGATCGCGAACAGTCATTTCAGTTCACAGGAGGGAGTCAAAGTTTGCATCATACTATATGTCAATTAAGTGCGTTAGCAAGGGTTAAATTGCAAACAATTGAAGGAAAACATCAATATTGAAGAACGGTCAAGACGTGTGACATGTCCAAATGCAGGTACATGCGCTCTTGCATGTGTGAAAGGGCAAAAGTTGACAGAAATACTCTACATTGCTCTTGTATCAAGATTCGTTACGTGCGTTAGCAAGGGTTAATTTGAAAAGTTGAAGGAAAACTGTCAAGATATGTGACATGGGGCAAAGTTTGAGAGGTAATACTCTCCGATGTCTGATAAACAAGCACGTAATTGACAGTCTACAGAAGGACGAAATCGCTATTTGTAGCACAAGTCCGTACGACTGCACGTATGGTCAACGTGTGCGAGATGACCAAATGCACACAAGTGCGTCAAGCACTGTCAAATTCTGATCAGACAGGCAGAGAAGCGAGCAAAAAAGCCTGCCTGACTGATCTGAGCTGACTGACTGACATAGTCTTGATTATTTTATATATATAAAGATCCTCAACCTATGTACCAGCATTCGGGAACTATATTCCAGTGTCGGCAAAGCACCTGATCACGCTGAAGGAAAACACTAACCCTTTTTTCAACTTTCAAACCTCTACTGCCTCCCCTCCAGATACCCCTTACATTTTGATGCTGTTGCTTTCTTGCCTCAACTGCGCAGCAGGCCGTGTACATCGAGTAAACCTCACTTCCGCTCCTATGTCTCGCTACGTACTGAAAACGTATACAAAACGTCATTTTGCTTCAGAATTCGGCTAAATCAACTGCAGTGCACTAAAAATGTCTTCAAAACGCTATCTTAACATGGAAAAGCACTTAGTTTGCCCCCAAGAGCCACGGGTGCTCATATTTCGCTGAATCCTGTCATTGTCGTCGCTTTGCGACTATATTTAAGGATTCAGCAGAAATGCTGAATCCTTATTGTTATTGGCGTGTTTATTATTTTATTATTATTATTATTATTATTATTATTATTATTATTATTATTATTATTCCACGATTTTTGTGAACAACATTCAGCCCAAAACTACCGACTCGATTACAACCCAAACTTTACGAGCTTATAGCCCTTACAACAAACTCGCGACTCGTAACTTTTCAGCCAATTCGATACATTGCATTAAAGGCTCAGTACCACTCACAGTTTGAAAATTAACATTGGAAAATTTTCAAAATTGACTTAGAGACTTGAAACTTGCTTTAAAAGATGCGCAATAAAATTTCAAGCAAAAAAGTAAATCATGTCAAATTCGTAAGTCACGTGGTTTGGGCGCCATCTTGAATTTGCACACTTTTTAGGAATGTCCGACCCCATGCACTTTTGAGCGAACACTACACTGCCGCTACTTGCAGTAGGAGAGATGATACTTACACGGTTGCACAGCTAAATGATTGGTGTAAAACAAGTTTCTCTTGGAATTTGCAAATTCCTAATACTTTTACCACAGTAACCACTCAAAGTCAGTGAATTTTCCAAAATCGCCAACTTCAAGGGCAGATAACTGAAAAACCTACCCGTCGAATTTCATGAATTTTGCATGAGAGGTAAACATGATCGAGGTCATTAAGAATCAAGAATAAAATGGATCGCGAACAGTCATTTCAGTTCACAGGAGGGAGTCAAAGTTTGCATCATACTATATGTCAATTAAGTGCGTTAGCAAGGGTTAAATTGCAAACAATTGAAGGAAAACATCAATATTGAAGAACGGTCAAGACGTGTGACATGTCCAAATGCAGGTACATGCGCTCTTGCATGTGTGAAAGGGCAAAAGTTGACAGAAATACTCTACATTGCTCTTGTATCAAGATTCGTTACGTGCGTTAGCAAGGGTTAATTTGAAAAGTTGAAGGAAAAACTGTCAAGATATGTGACATGGGGCAAAGTTTGAGAGAAATACTCTCCGATGTCTGATAAACAAGCACGTAATTGACAGTCTACAGAAGGACGAAATCGCTATTTGTAGCAACAAGTCCGTACGACTGCACGTATGGTCAACGTGTGCGAGATGACCAAATGCACACAAGTGCGTCAAGCACTGTCAAATTCTGATCAGACAGGCAGAGAAGCGAGCGAAAAAAAGCCTGCCTGACTGATCTGAGCTGACTGACTGACATAGTTCTTGATTATTTTATATATATAAAGATCCTCAACCTATGTACCAGCATTCGGGAACTATATTCCAGTGTCGGCAAAGCACCTGATCACGCTGAAGGAAAACACTAACCCTTTTTCAACTTCAAACCTCTACTGCCTCCCCTCCAGATACCCCCTTACATTTTGATGCTGTTGCTTTCTTGCCTCAACTGGCAGCAGGCCGTGTACATCGAGTAAACCTCACTTCCGCTCCTATGTCTCGCTACGTACTGAAAACGTATACAAAACGTCATTTTGCTTCAGAATTCGGCTAAATCAACTGCAGTGCACTAAAAATGTCTTCAAAACGCTATCTTAAACATGGAAAAGCACTTAGTTTGCCCCCAAGAGCCACGGGTGCTCATATTTCGCTGAATCCTGTCATTGTCGTCGCTTTGCGACTATATTTAAGGATTCAGCAGAAATGCTGAATCCTTATTGTTATTGGCGTGTTTATTATTTTTATTATTATTATTATTATATTTATTATTATTATTATTATTATTATTATTCCACGATTTTTGTGAACAACATTCAGCCAAAACTACCGACTCGATTACAACCAAACTTTACGAGCTTATAGCCCTTACAACAAACTCGCGACTCGTAACTTTTCAGCCAATTCGAACATTGCATTAAAGGCTCAGTACCACTCACAGTTTTGAAAATTAACATTGGAAAAATTTTCAAAATTGACTTAGAGACTTGAAACTTGCTTTAAAAGATGCGCAATAAAATTTCAAGCAAAAAAAGTAAATCATGTCAAATTCGTAAGTCACGTGGTTTGGGCGCCATCTTGAATTTGCACACTTTTTAGGAATGTCCGACCCCATGCACTTTTGAGCGAACACTACACTGCCGCTACTTGCAGTAGAGAGATGATACTTACACGGTTGCACAGCTAAATGATTGGTGTAAAACAAGTTTCTCTTGGAATTTGCAAATTCCTAATACTTTTACCACAGTAACCACTCAAAGTCAGTGAATTTTCCAAAATCGCCAACTTCAAGGGCAGATAACTGAAAAAACCTACCCGTCGAATTTCATGAATTTTGCATGAGAGGTAAACATGATCGAGGTCATTAAGAATCAAGAATAAAATGGATCGCGAACAGTCATTTCAGTTCACAGGAGGGAGTCAAAGTTTGCATCATACTATATGTCAATTAAGTGCGTTAGCAAGGGTTAAATTGCAAACAATTGAAGGAAAACATCAATATTGAAGAACGGTCAAGACGTGTGACATGTCCAAATGCAGGTACATGCGCTCTTGCATGTGTGAAAGGGCAAAAGTTGACAGAAATACTCTACATTGCTCTTGTATCAAGATTCGTTACGTGCGTTAGCAAGGGTTAATTTGAAAAGTTGAAGGAAAACTGTCAAGATATGTGACATGGGGCAAAGTTTGAGAGAAATACTCTCCGATGTCTGATAAACAAGCACGTAATTGACAGTCTACAGAAGGACGAAATCGCTATTTGTAGCACAAGTCCGTACGACTGCACGTATGGTCCAACGTGTGCGAGATGACCAAATGCACACAAGTGCGTCAAGCACTGTCAAATTCTGATCAGACAGGCAGAGAAGCGAGCAAAAAAGCCTGCCTGACTGATCTGAGCTGACTGACTGACATAGTCTTGATTATTTATATATATAAAGATCCTCAACCTATGTACCAGCATTCGGGAACTATATTCCAGTGTCGGCAAAGCACCTGATCACGCTGAAGGAAAACACTAACCCTTTTTCAACTTTCAAACCTCTACTGCCTCCCCTCCAGATACCCCTTACATTTTGATGCTGTTGCTTTCTTGCCTCAACTGGCAGCAGGCCGTGTACATCGAGTAAACCTCACTTCCGCTCCTATGTCTCGCTACGTACTGAAAACGTATACAAAACGTCATTTTGCTTCAGAATTCGGCTAAATCAACTGCAGTGCACTAAAAATGTCTTCAAAACGCTATCTTAACATGGAAAAGCACTTAGTTTGCCCCCAAGAGCCACGGGTGCTCATATTCGCTGAATCCTGTCATTGTCGTCGCTTTGCGACTATATTTAAGGATTCAGCAGAAATGCTGAATCCTTATTGTTATTGGCGTGTTTATTATTTTTATTATTATTATTATTATTATTATTATTATTATTATTATTATTATTATTCCACGATTTTTGTGAACAACATTCAGCCAAAACTACCGACTCGATTACAACCAAACTTTACGAGCTTATAGCCCTTACAACAAACTCGCGACTCGTAACTTTTCAGCCAATTCGAACATTGCATTAAAGGCTCAGTACCACTCACAGTTTTGAAAATTAACATTGGAAAAATTTTCAAAATTGACTTAGAGACTTGAAACTTGCTTTAAAAGATGCGCAATAAAATTTCAAGCAAAAAAGTAAATCATGTCAAATTCGTAAGTCACGTGGTTTGGGCGCCATCTTGAATTTGCACACTTTTTAGGAATGTCCGACCCCATGCACTTTTGAGCGAACACTACACTGCCGCTACTTGCAGTAGAGAGATGATACTTACACGGTTGCACAGCTAAATGATTGGTGTAAAACAAGTTTCTCTTGGAATTTGCAAATTCCTAATACTTTTACCACAGTAACCACTCAAAGTCAGTGAATTTTCCAAATCGCCAACTTCAAGGGCAGATAACTGAAAAACCTACCCGTCGAATTTCATGAATTTTGCATGAGAGGTAAACATGATCGAGGTCATTAAGAATCAAGAATAAAATGGATCGCGAACAGTCATTTCAGTTCACAGGAGGGAGTCAAAGTTTGCATCATACTATATGTCAATTAAGTGCGTTAGCAAGGGTTAAATTGCAAACAATTGAAGGAAAAACATCAATATTGAAGAACGGTCAAGACGTGTGACATGTCCAAATGCAGGTACATGCGCTCTTGCATGTGTGAAAGGGCAAAAGTTGACAGAAATACTCTACATTGCTCTTGTATCAAGATTCGTTACGTGCGTTAGCAAGGGTTAATTTGAAAAGTTGAAGGAAAACTGTCAAGATATGTGACATGGGGCAAAGTTTGAGAGAAATACTCTCCGATGTCTGATAAACAAGCACGTAATTGACAGTCTACAGAAGGACGAAATCGCTATTTGTAGCACAAGTCCGTACGACTGCACGTATGGTCAACGTGTGCGAGATGACCAAATGCACACAAGTGCGTCAAGCACTGTCAAATTCTGATCAGACAGGCAGAGAAGCGAGCAAAAAAGCCTGCCTGACTGATCTGAGCTGACTGACTGACATAGTCTTGATTATTTATATATATAAGATCCTCAACCTATGTACCAGCATTCGGGAACTATATTCCAGTGTCGGCAAAGCAACCTGATCACGCTGAAGGAAAACACTAACCCTTTTTCAACTTTCAAACCTCTACTGCCTCCCCTCCAGATACCCCTTACATTTTGATGCTGTTGCTTTCTTGCCTCAACTGGCAGCAGGCCGTGTACATCGAGTAAACCTCACTTCCGCTCCTATGTCTCGCTACGTACTGAAAACGTATACAAAACGTCATTTTGCTTCAGAATTCGGCTAAATCAACTGCAGTGCACTAAAAATGTCTTCAAAACGCTATCTTAACATGGAAAAGCACTTAGTTTGCCCCCAAGAGCCACGGGTGCTCATATTTCGCTGAATCCTGTCATTGTCGTCGCTTTGCGACTATATTTAAGGATTCAAGCAGAAATGCTGAATCCTTATTGTTATTGGCGTGTTTATTATTTTTATTATTATTATTATTATTATTATTATTATTATTATTATTATTATTATTATTCCACGATTTTTGTGAACAACATTCAGCCAAAACTACCGACTCGATTACAACCAAACTTTACGAGCTTATAGCCCTTACAACAAACTCGCGACTCGTAACTTTTCAGCCAATTCGAACATTGCATTAAAGGCTCAGTACCACTCACAGTTTTGAAAATTAACATTGGAAAAATTTTCAAAATTGACTTAGAGACTTGAAACTTGCTTTAAAAGATGCGCAATAAAATTTCAAGCAAAAAGTAAATCATGTCAAATTCGTAAGTCACGTGGTTGGGCGCCATCTTGAATTTGCACACTTTTTAGGAATGTCCCGACCCCATGCACTTTTGAGCGAACACTACACTGCCGCTACTTGCAGTAGAGAGATGATACTTACACGGTTGCACAGCTAAATGATTGGTGTAAAACAAGTTTCTCTTGGAATTTGCAAATTCCTAATACTTTTACCACAGTAACCACTCAAAGTCAGTGAATTTTCCAAAATCGCCAACTTCAAGGGCAGATAACTGAAAAACCTACCCGTCGAATTTCATGAATTTTGCATGAGAGGTAAACATGATCGAGGTCATTAAGAATCAAGTATAAAATGGATCGCGAACAGTCATTTCAGTTCACAGGAGGGAGTCAAAGTTTTGCATTCATACTATACTGTCAATTAAGTGCGTTAGCAAGGGTTAAATTGCAAACAATTGAAGGAAAACATCAATATTGAAGAACGGTCAAGACGTGTGACATGTCCCAATATGCAGGTACATGCGCTCTTGCAGTGTGAAAGGGCAAAAGTTGACAGAAATACTCTCTACCTTGCTCTTGTAACAAGATTCGTTACGTGCGTTAGCAAGGTTAATTTGAAAAGTTGAAGGAAAACTGTCAAGATATGTGACATGGGGCAAAGTGAGAGAAATACTCTCCGATGTCTGATAAACAAGCACGTAATTGACAGTCTCTACAGAAGGACGAAATCGCTATTTGTAGCACACAAGTCCGTACGACTGCACGTATGGTCAACGTGTGCGAGATGACCAAATGCACACAAGTGCGTCAAGCACTGTCCAAATTCTGATCAAGAACAGGCAGAGAAGCGAGCAAAAAAGCCTGCCTGAGCTGAGCTGTCTGACTACTTAGTCCTTGATTATTTATCCTTATTATATATATAAAGATCCTCAACCTATGTTACCAGCATTCGGGAACTATATTCCAGTGTCGGCAAAGCACCTGAACACGCTGAAGGAAAACACTAACCCTTTTTCAACTTTCAAACCTCTACTGCCTCCCCTCCAGATACCCCATACATTTTGATGCTCTTGACATCAGCCTGACAACTGCAGCATCCGTGTACAATCGAGTAAACCTCACTTCCGCACCTATGTCTCGCTACGTACTGAACGATCAAACGTCATTGCTTCAGAATCGGCTAATCTAATCCAACCTGCAGTGCACTAAAAATGTCTTCAAAACGCTATCTTACAAGGAAATGCTCTTTAGGGTTGTTGCCCCCAAGAGCCACGGGTGCTCATATTTCGCTGAACTCCTGTCATTGTCGTCGCTTTGCGACTATATTTAAGGATTCAGCAGAAATGCTGAATCCTTATTGTTATTGGCGTGTTTATTATTTTTTTATTATTATTATTATTATTATTATTATTATATTATTATTATTATTATTCCACGATTTTTGTGAACAACTTTCAGCCAAAACTACCGACTCGATTACAACCAAACTTTACGAGCTTATAGCCCTTACAACAAAACTCGCGACTCGTAACTTTTCAGCCAATTCGAACATTGCATTAAAGGCTCAGTACCACTCACAGTTTTGAAAATTAACATTGGAAAAATTTTCAAAATTAACTTAGAGACTTGAAACTTGCTTTAAAAGATGCGCAATAAAATTTCAAGCAAAAAGTAAATCATGTCAAATTCGTAAGTCACGTGGTTTGGGCGCCATCTTGAATTTGCACACTTTTTAGGAATGTCCGACCCATGCACTCTTTGAGCGAACAACTACACTGCCGCTACTTGCAGTAGAGAGATGATACTTACACGGTTGCACAGCTAAATGATTGGTGTAAAACAAGTTTTTCTCTTGGAATTGCAAATTCCTAATACTTTTACCACAGTAACCACTCAAAGTCAGTGAATTTTCCAAATCGCCAACTTCAAGGGCAGATAACTGAAAAACCTACCGTCGAATTTCATGAATTTTGCATGAGAGGTAAACATGATCGAGGTCATTAAGAATCAAGAATAAAATGGATCGCGAACAGTCATTTCAGTTCACAGGAGGGAGTCAAAGTTTGCATCATACTATATGTCAATTAAGTGCGTTAGCAAGGGTTAAATTGCAAACAATTGAAGGAAAACATCAATATTGAAGAACGGTCAAGACGTGTGACAAGTCCAAATGCAGGTACATGCGCTCTTGCATGTGTGAAAGGGCAAAAGTTGACAGAAATACTCTACATTGCTCTTGTATCAAGATTCGTTACGTGCGTTAGCAAGGGTTAATTTGAAAAGTTGAAGGAAAACTGTCAAGATATGTGACATGGGGCAAAGTTTGAGAGAAATACTCTCCGATGTCTGATAAACAAGCACGCTAATTGACAGTCTACAGAAGGACGAAATCGCTATTTGTAGCACAAGTCCGTACGACTGCACGTATGGTCAAGCGTGTGCGAGATGACCAAATGCACACAAGTGCGTCAAGCCACTGTCAAATTCTGATCAGACAGGCAGAGAAGCGAGCAAAAAAGCCTGCCTGACTGATCTGAGCTGACTGACTGACATAGTCTTGATTATTTATATATATAAAGATCCTCAACCTATGTACCAGCATTCGGGAACTATATTCCAGTGTCGGCAAAGCACCTGATCACGCTGAAGGAAAACACTAACCCTTTTTCAACTTTCAAACCTCTACTGCCTCCCCTCCAGATACCCCTTACATTTTGATGCTGTTGCTTTCTTGCCTCAACTGGCAGCAGGCCCGTGTACATCGAGTAAACCTCACTTCCGCTCCTATGTCTCGCTACGTACTGAAAACGTATACAAACGTCATTTTGCTTCAGAATTCGGCTAAATCAACTGCAGTGCACTAAAAATGTCTTCAAAACGCTATCTTAACATGGAAAAGCACTTAGTTTGCCCCCAAGAGCCACGGGTGCTCATATTTCGCTGAATCCTGTCATTGTCGTCGCTTTGCGACTATATTTAAGGATTCAG
>CAKLCT010000020.1:0-37119 GCA_921293015.1 Phorcus lineatus
GGGATATTTCTACGTTTAGATATATGGTGACTACCCAACCTGACATTACAAGTACATGATTTGGATGTCGTATGGAAATATGATACTTGACTTTAGGGCGCCTCGTAGTTATTTGAAGGCTTTAATCCAAAAGAGATATAAATGATTCAGTCCAGTAACTAGCTTTTACACGAGTGTTTCCTGAGGTTGTATCTGGGTGTGGCGCCAGGATCGTCAAAAACTTCAACATGACATGTCATCTCCTGGAAATGTATGATTAGATACGTTAATGAGTTAAATACTCATAATTTGTCATACAAAAACATTTGAGATAGACAGTTGAAAACAGTCAAAAGTCTACTGTTTCTGAGTAGTTTGTTTTGTAAAATTGAATTATATTGTCATCCATATAGATGTCCAATCTTTATTCAATGCTCATAAAAATCAAGACTACTTTATGTCCTTACGGTTTTTACTTGAAAATTGTCTTTTGAAATCATGAATGCTTGGTTAGTTAACATATTTAGGAGATTAACCCCTTCTGTTTTTTATTTTTGGGTTGTATGTCGTGCATTTTTCACCCCTAAATTAACGTTTAATTGTTTAGCATATGGATTGGGTAAAGCTTGGATGCTCTCACTCTGTCAATCTAGGAGGTAAGCCAATCTTTTTTACTGAGTGTGATCATTTAGCTTATACGTTGCTTAAAGCCTGTTTTTGACGTCTCTTATTCTATCTTGAGAGACCATGGAGTCCACACATGAACACAGATTTACATCTATCTTGTTGAAGTGCTGTAGGCAATGGAGGTATCCATAAAACATTAAAAGAACTCAATAACCATTTTGCAAACATAAGTAGAGAATCAATCAAGATGTTCGTCTCACAGTGTGACCAATGTATTATGAAGAAAAAGCATACGGAGACATCAAAACTAGTGGTTAAGCCAATAATTTCATCAACTTTCAATTCACGGGGACAAGTCGATCTAATTGACTATCAATCTGCATGTGATGGTGAATTTAAGTGTGTTTTGCACTACCAAGACCATCTGACAAAATTCTCTGCAACTCACGCTGTCATGACGCACTGCCATGCTCAAACAAGTAAATCATGTTCAAATTCTGTCAAAAAGGTAAATAAATGATTCAATTTTATCGAAATCTTATTTTGACTTTCATGTTGTACAAGTTATAGCAAAACTGCAAACCAAAACTGTACAAGTTATAACATGTACAATGAAAACCATACAGGTTATAACTTGTATGATGGCATCATACAAGTTATAACTTGTACAATTGTGTTATACAAGTTATAACTTGTACAAAATCACAACTCGTACACGACATATATAAGTAATAAGTACCTGGAAAAATGAGGAAAGATGTGTCTGAATTTATAAACTTTGTTTACTTCAAACAAACATGGCAGAAGACGCCCTTCAACCAAAACCAGTAAACCTGTTGTAGAGGTTACACTTAACTACTGATGAATCAGTGTTACATATGTTGCAAAAGGGTGGCCAACCTTGAGCCAATATTTAAGTTTAAAACTTTTCTAGAGGAGATAATGTTGCGGGTCATGAAGTTACTTCCACTCTGACTGAACACTGAAGGATATCCTGTTTATCTCTGATACCATATTACAATCTCTTCACACATTCAACCTTTTCAACACCATGACAATGCATGAAAAAAACAACATTTGACCTTCAAGACAACTTTTACACATTGGAATAATACTGAAAAATGGACTCTCATTAAACAAAATATAAACGATAATAATATCTCTTTAAAGGTCCCTCATTGCCACATACTAGATATTGTACCATTCATTCATCAAGAATGTCCAACATAGATTTTTTCTATTTCACTATATTTAATCTTCACAACAACATGGCAGCCACTGTTGTTCCCAGAGTCTCACATTTTACACCCTGATAGGATGCAATGGTGGTACCCACAGTCTATGTATAATCGGGTGGGTGGTAAGTGTATAGGGATACAAATTTGCTGGAAAGGATCTCATGAAGTTCACAAATGGATAGGATCTCCACTCGGTCTGGTTGCCTGGGGCGTCGTAAGTTAGTCGAGCTGGTGGTTATCCCGACCTGTCGGATCGCGTGGGCTCAGTATGTTTCAGTATTTACCTCACTATTACCTTCCACAGTCTCCCATAGACTTTCCTCCCGTTCTTGATCACATTCACCACCTGAATCACAGTCAGACTCATGAACTGGATTCCACTTGTCAGCAGCGAAATCGGAACTATCCGATTCAAGATTATCTGAGGGGTCCGTATATCCTACATAATCACAATCACTGCCGCTCTCATCATCTGAACTATCACTGACCTGCAAGTCAACACTTTGACAATTTCTGCTTCGATTTTTGTCAACATCAGATGATTTTGTGGTTCTAGATTTAACTCCATGGTTACTTACTGAATCTGGTAGAATGGCATCACACGGAAATAGAAGATTTCTATGCACAACCCTAGTTTTATTTTTACCATCCTCAGGATGAATTTTATACACAGGGCTATCTTCTCCCATACATTCGATCACTTTGTACACCTGATTCTCCCAGTGTGATCTCAACTTCCCAGGGCCTCCACGTTCCTTTAGATTTCTGACTAGCACACAGTCACCAGGAAACAATCTTGAGCTTTTTACTTTGCTGTCATAGTACTGTTTCTGCTTTTCTGACTGTTTTATTGCATACTTTGAGGCCAGTTCATAAGCTTCTTGCATACAAATCTTCCATTTTTTTAAAATATTCATCAGCACTATGATGTCTGTCTTCAGTAATGTGAAAAATTAAGTCAACTGGTAGTCATTATGATCGCCCATACATCAGGAAAAAGGATGAATAACCCGTCGAGTCATTTTGCGTACAGTTGTAAGCATGCACGACCTTGATAACACGTTTATGCCATCTTGATTTTGCTTCTTTTGGGCGAGTGCGGAGCATTCTCAAAAGTGTCCTACTGAATTGTTCAACTTTCCCATTGCCTTGTGGATGATAACTTGTTGATTATGTTGGACACCACTGTACTTCTGGAGATTTAAAAACAGTTTGTTTTCAAATTCGCCAATTTGATCATGATGTAATCTTCTTGGAAACTCAAACCTCATAATGAAATCATTGAAGATTTTCTCAGCTTCGGTTTTTGCCTTCTTGTTTCTTGTTGGGTAAGCTTGAGCAAATCTTGTGAAGTGATCGACAATGACCAAAACATATTCGAATCCACCTACACTCTTCTCCAGTTGTCGAAAGTCAATTGAAATGAGGTCAAAGGGTGCTGTAGAGATCACAGGTATCATGGGAGCTCGGGTTTGAGTGGTTGGTCTTGCCTTTGATGCACAAACACTGTTTTGTTACATAGAATTCAATATCTTCCTTCATCTTAGGCCAGAAAAATCTTTCCTTTGCTAGTGATAATGTCCTTTCTCCTCCAAGATGGCCCATGTTATTATGCAGTTCCTTTAAACCAATGCCTTGTACTTCCAAGGTAGAACAAGTTGATACCTGATTCTTTCACCATGTAAGAGAGATTTTCTCACCAACAGTCCATCTGAATTAAACTCCAACTTCTTGAGTTCTTTCAAGAGTTGGCTTGCGTCTTTATTTATTCTATTTGTCTATGGGAATTTTTTCATTTGCTTGTAGCGCAAGACAGGCTTTATGAAGTTATCATTTTCTTGAGCTCTCCGAATTTCTTCAGTTGATAACTTCCCATGCAATGTTCGGATTCTGAGGTGTCTCCACCTGTTAGTGATGCCATCCATGCCACTGGCTCAGATTCTATTGCTTCGCTGCCCTGTACGATAGCAGCTTTCACCTCAGTTGAAATTGTTTCTGTACAATGGTTCATATAGCTCTCAATATCCAATGGCATTCTTGATAGACCATCGGCATCCTTGTTGTTGATACCAGCCTTATATTTGAATTTAAAATTAGAGTCTGAAGGTTCTGTGAACCAACGGTGTCTCTCGTACTGTCTTATTTTGCACTGGTCAAGATGTAAGTGAGTGGGTGATTGTCTGTATAGACAGTGAAGTTTGGCATATAATAAAGATAGTCCCTAAATTTGTCACACACTGCCCATTTGAGAGTCAGGAATTCTAATTTACCTAAATGGAAGTAATAATTCTGTTCTGATGGAGTGAGTGTCCTTGAGCCGTATACTACAACTTTCCATCATCTGCCTTTTGGTACAACACTGCACCAAGACCTTCTTGTGAAGCATCAGTGTGGAGGATATAAGGTTTCTCAAAGTCTGCGTATGCCATAATTTTGGGCTGAAGTAACAAGTCTATTAGATTTTCTAATGTCTCTTGATGGATACTATTCCTCTCAATCTTGAATGAATAATTGACTTGTGATCTAGGTTTGATTTTCTTCCAGTGTTTTGTCTTTTCACTGACAGGTGATTTCTTCAGTAGGTCATAGAGGATCTTTGCCTTGCGGGAAAAATCTTTATTGTACTTGCGGTAGAAGCTGATAAAACCCAACATTTGTCTAACATCACCAATTGTCTGAATTTTCTCTGTCTTTAAAGCTTCAACTGAACTGCGGTCTGCTGGATCCATTTAACAACCGTCCTCTGACACCAAATGTCCCAGATACCTTACCTGTCGCTTGAAAAATTCACATTTCTTTGGTTTCAATTTGATCCCTTTTGTTTTTTAGACATCGCAGCACCTTTCGCAGATCCTGTAAGTGGCCTTGAAATGAGGAAGAATAGACGTGAACATCATCCAAATAGGGACTGATCAGTGTTTCCTCCATGAATCGCTGGAACTGCACTTGAGCACCCTTCAGTCCGAACGGAATTCTGTTCCACTCGTAGAGACCCCATGGTGTTATGAAAGCTGTCAAGTGCTTACTTTCCTCCTTCATGAAACCTTGATGGTAAGCTTTGCCCTGATCAAGAAGAGAGAACCATGATTGACCCTTGAGGCCGTTTAACGTGTCTTGAATCTGTTGTCTGTCACTGAAACTTTTATCATTAAGCTTTCGATAATCAGTGCAGAGTCAGAGTTCCATCTTTTTTTCTCACACATACCATAGCGCTTGAGTATGGTGATCGAAACTTCCTGATGAAGTTCTTCTGGACTAAGTCATGCATGTACTCTTTCACCTCTTTGTATTAAGATAATGGTATGGAAATGTAATTCTGCTGTACTGGGTCTTGATCTTTCAGCCTAATTTCTAAATCATCTTCATTTCGTGAGAAAACACCTGACTCTTCAAAGATAACTTGCTTGATCTGGTCAACTTCTTCCTTTGAGAGCTGTTTGTTGTCAAGATTAACAGGTGGGTGCCAAAGTGGTGACTCTGAGTCAGGGATATCATTGACCTGGGTAGTGTTGTCCAAATCCCTGGTAACTGAGGATAGTGAAACTTCATGTTGCTCTGGTGCTAGACTGTAAATAGATTTCACCAAGTGAAGTGTCCCTAAGGTCGTCTTACTGTGGAGAGAGATATCTTGGTTACTTGTGTTCATGATGTACACACACTGGAGTAACGCGCGTTCATTCCATAACTTTCCAAATTTGGCAAGGCGGTCTTGCCAAAAACTGAAAGGCGTCCTTTCCATCCTAAGGAAAGGTCGCCTTTCCGTTGCCTATCTTTCCAAATCGATTAAGTCAATGAAGCGCGCATAAAATCGCACTTTATGTTTTTCTCAATTCTAAGCAGTATGGTTGAAAAGGGTTTTTTATTTCTTATTTGAAACATGAATTTGATTTCATGAAATTACATGAAACTGTGTTAATCATGGACGTGGAACGGTTATTTTAAAATTAATAACTAGGAGAAAAGTGAAATGAAAAGCTGTTAAGAAGTCATTTTGAATTAAGTTAGTAGTTCAACATGTATTAAATCGAGTGGTTGAGTGGCATATATAAAGAAACAGTATCATATTTAATTGGATAACATAGTTCACATATCTATAAAGGTCATCAAAGGGATTTACTTTATAGTTATTTAACGTATAACGTGATTGTTATAATAATTTTATGGATAGTTATATGGCACTTTTCCACGCACTGATACATGCTTAAAGTGCATTACTCTGAAGGTAACGAATTTGCAAAGCGCTAAATTAAGTTAGGTAAAAATGAAAAGCTGCCGCATATACTTCTTTCATAAATCAATAAAGCATGTGTTAGTTGATCAGTTAAACATGTGAAACGTACCTTTTCAGTGAATGTATCCACAATAACATAAATATCCAAGTCCTTTTTAGCTTAAGAACAGAACAAAACCCCATCACTGATCAGTGGCTAAACAGATAAACGACACAATCTCTACATCCAGCTATCACATTCAAACAATAATGGCGACCAGATGAGAAAAAGAAAGCCGATGCAAAATTAGTTTGATTATTTCTTATCTAACCTCTCAGATTTCATTGGATAACAGGATGCGGTAAAGCAGTGTATCCTGTTGTTTCAAGACACGAGAGACACCGTCCTGACTAAACAGACTGATACATGGTCACTTGTCTACAAGCCACCTGCATGTGTTTGTACAGCACGTTTGACACCTGCTCAATGCCTGAAGCTGACAACTGGTCATAGTCTGATAGGTTTTATTGGTCTGAGATGCTAAATGGTATTATCTGACGCTAACTCGTTGTTTTAGTAACATTTGTTAATTTTTCTTAAATCAGAACAACATAACAATAATAAAATCGAAATTTGCCCATGCGGATCTCAGAAAAATAAGTCACTCACTGTAAAAAATAATATTGAATGCTGGATGACATAGATGAAAGAGAATGACCACACAAAATCATTTTGCATAGAGGCACGAAAAAGGATGAACATACATCTTAATGAATAAATAATAATAACAAAAAGATCAGCACACACATCTCATATGATTTCCTCTGATACTAAAATATTTAGTGATATTCGGAATTTTACCATGAGTTTATAACAACATGCTGTTTTTTCTATATTTTGCTTGAGGCATCAAGTCAAAACATATTAATTAACATAGAAACCTATGTTTTAAGGTAGAGGAATTTGGATGAGGTACCACTTTTCATAAAATAAACAATTTAACTTAGAATAAAGCCACTTTAAGTAAAAAGCATCAAGTTATTTTCATATATAAACAGTTGATATGATAAACTTTTGTCATTATGCTCTATATAGCCATTAATATAAGAAAACAAGTTTGAAATTAAGAACCCTGCAGAAGCAGGGAGCTTGGATCTAGATGGATCTTGATGTTGTTTTAGATAGGATTATTGTTAACTAAATGCTTGTTAAGGACCCTTCTTTATTTAATGTAAAGTGGGTATGCAGTGTAATCTGTTATTTCTGTTTTGATAATAAAGCTTTTAGAAGAATCCCGAAGTAGCACTGAGCTTGGGTCTAGATAAATAAGTCAATCTTGATGTTGTTTTAAATAGGATTACTGTTAACTAAATGCTTGTGAACGACCCTTTGTCAATAATTTACAGAAGAACATTGCAGAAAAGAGTAGGGGATGTCTACATCAGTATTACACTATGTATTCTTAAATGGGGCGTGTACATTTTGACGCTCCAGAAGGAAGAGTGTAATGTGTTTATGAATTTGTTGGATAGAAAGTTTGAAGGGAACTAACCCAAATGCGCCAGACCATCTTCATTTTGAGGTGATTGACATAAATAATGTCTAAATCAAGGTTATTTTGTTGTTTAAAGTACATCTCTTGGTTAGACCAATGCATACCAAATATAGATCACTGATATTCTAACATAGATTATGAATAACGAGACATATATCTACGGCCACCTTCACTTGCAAATGAATCAGAATTTGTCAAATAATATATTGCTCTCTTCGACTTGAATGCAGCGACCTAAATGAATATAAAATGAACGTTTTATATATCCAACATCAGCCTGTTCTTGTGGCGTTAATTATGAAGCCTCTCTTCATTATTTCATATTATTTTGTGATTTTCGCCAAAGACATGTTTTTCTATACTAAAGGATTTGATTTAAAGCAATATTATTGGTAATCAAACCTTGTCTTCAGTTGAAAAAAGTTAATTGCTAAAGTCAGTCCACATGCTTTTAAATTTAACAGGCAGATATTTTCCAACATAATGTTCACATGACATACATGTAGTCATGTGGATGCCCAAAAGCATGAATTTTTCTAGTTGAATAAAGACATTCATTGAAACAACCAACCTTTTCAACATTCGAGAATACAGTGTAATATTATGATTTCATATTTTTTTAATTCTAACAACAGTATATATATCATTATATTTTTATGAAACCATTGGTATACTTTATACTTTGGGGGAGGATATGCCCTATTAATTAATTAATTTCTTATTTTGATCTCGTTAATCTTTGTTGTCAAACAAGGTCACTTCTTTTGCTGACTCTCTCCTTGCCCCTCACACACGCCCATCAAGTTTATTGTCATGTAAAGGTCAGAGAGACATCCTTGATTGTCGGCTAGACTAGGTAACGAACGGTTAATTACCATGTCATAAAATTGTGCAACATCCTCTCTCTGAGTTGACAGAGAGACCTGTGTAGTTACTTAGCAAGGTAAGCCGTATTATCAATTTGTATGAGATTGTTTAATAACCATATTTTTATTTCGTACAAAATTTGGACTGGCGAACAAGTCATTTGGCCTATTTCAACGCCGTACCAATACAAAATTAAACAATACATGGATACAGAACATAACAACGAATTAGAGAAGTAAAAGACTTGTGAGAACTTGTGCTATAAATAACAAAGGATAGCGAAAATTTTCAAAATTGTTGCTCAACTGAAGCACGTGATTATAAACGTGAATTAAATTCAAAATAATCTTAGTAATTGAAGAAATCACGAAAATCGTTTACTTATGTGTATAAAACGTGTTGAATTAAGGATGTTTCTATTCGTTAAGTAGCTCAAATTGTCACTACCGTATAGAACTCATATCCATGAATATAGATATATATTTGCTCTTAAAATTTTAGACAAATTAAGAGAAAATGTAACATACTTTGTCAATTTCCCCAAAAACATCTGGACGTGTCCGATATTTGTCTATTAATTTTTTTGCATTCACTACAATCGAGCTTGAGGCGCACTTGATTATTTGACAAAATCAAGAGCTTGAATGTGAAATGTATGCGACATTATCACATGGTATGAAACCGTTTGTTGAACGGCAAAGAGAACATTCACAGAAAGACATATGAAGCAAGATCTGGAGCATGGAGAGTTGATAAAAGAAATGTAAGACATCTTATAACATGATATGAAACCCGTTGTTGATTGTCTTAATCATCCATTTATTTCACTGTTAGCACACCATGGAAGCAAGTGCAAATTTTACTTATTAGACAGAGGTTAATACGCAAGGTGAAGTTTTTATTTACAATATTTACCACTTTTAATGGATATGTGCACATATTGTAGTATCATATTTTTTTTCATTTTATTTCGGTTTTGTAGGCCATTGGCCCATGTACAATTGAAATATAATACACAAAATAAAGAGTAGCACATACAAGTATAAAACAGTAATTAAGTTATTACAGAAGACATAGCACGCTTTCTAAGAGCAAGAGCTTCCTTAATATATTTTGCACATTTAAACAATGTATTACTGCATATGCTGCTAATTAATTTAAGATAATATTCTATTGTGTTACCCTGTCTACAAGATGTAAAATATTTTCTCTAATTGAAGCATATGCATTACATTCAAACAAAAAGTGAATTTCATTTTCAATCAGGCCACAGTCACACATTTTACATATTCTATTCACATTAACACCCCGAATATTACATCTCAGGGGGAGTGCATGTAATCTTAATAAACAAATACTTCTTCGGATTGCTATATGATTAAAAGCAGACACATAATATTCGATATCTAACAACGATTTAATTTCTTTATAATATCTAAGATGTAAAGACTCATGTATTTTACCAAAAATATGTTGTTTATTACAGTCCACAATTCGATCCTTAAAATTAGAAATAAAACACGTGATATCACCAACATCCTGACTGTACCATACAAATCCAAAACCAAAAGAACATAACAGATATTTAACCGATGTTGCCCAAGTTATTCTGCCAACTGAATCTAGTTTCCTCATAAGAATATAAGACTGTTTTGGATAACGATCTTCTGACATCCTTAATAATTTACACCAATAATTAATGCATCTAACGTAATAATCCACATAAATGCTTAATCTGCCACATTCTGCTAAAATACCGTTACTAGAGACCTGCTTTCCAACACCAAGTACATATTTACAAAAATTAGCATGAAATATTTCAATAGATTTCCTTTCCTCAAATCCCCAAATTTCAGAGCCATATAGTAATACGGGTTTAACCTTACTATCAAATAACTTAAACATCAAACAAACCGGCATATTAGGGTATTTAATAAATAACCTTTTCAAAGAAAAAAGTGCTTTACTCGCCTTACTAATTAAATTTTGTACACACTTCGTCCAGCATAGCCGAGTAGAAAATAGAATACCAAGATAGTTATAGGACGTTGAAGTCTTAATTTTAATGCCATTATAAAACCACTTTTCATTTGAACGAAGATAACCACCATTGCGAAATACCAATACCTCAGTTTTATCCATATTAACCTCAAGACCCCACGAGCTACAAAATTTATGTAAAATATCAATCTTCCTTTGTAAGCCTATCACGTTGTCATCAAATAAATTAAGGTCATCAGCATACAGTAATAAGAGTAAGTCCAAAAAATCTGACCCAACAAAAATACCTCTTACCCCTGAATTTTGCAACATGCCCTGAAACTCTGTTATAAACATTGAAAATAGAAATGGACTTAAAATGCAACCTTGACGCACACCGCTTACCGACTCGAAATATTCACCGATAGAAGAATGAGAATGCCGAACAGCGACCAATATTTTGGAATACATATCCCGTAAAACTAAAATTAACCTGCCCCTTATACCTTGTCTAAAAAGTGAATACCATAGTAATGTCCTATTGACGGAATCGAAAGCCTTTCGAAAATCCACAAATAAACAATAAAAACGACCACCACTTTTTGAGAGATACTTCTGGATGAGACATTGCAAAGTAAATATATTGTCTGTTGTAGAGTATCCTTTACGAAAACCTGCTTGTGCCTCTGGAATTTTATCATAAACTTCTGCAAATTTTTGAAGACGATTATTGATTATTATACAAAACAGTTTCCCAAGAACGTCCATTAACGAAATACCCCTATAATTATCTACACTATTTACACTACCTTTCTTATGCAAAGGAACAATAATCCCCTTCGACCACTCCTGTGGATAAACACCAGACGAAAGTATATTACTAAAGATCAATACCAAATAAGGGGTTAGCAAACGAACACAGGAAATAATCATTTCGGCCTTGATACCATCTGGGCCTGCCGCTTTCCCACATTTCAAACATTTTACAGCATCTTCAATCTCTGTATGAGTAATGTCATCATTCAAAATACAATCAATATCATTTTCATTATCATAATCCAAATCCACGTCATCATTGTCATTAAGGGTAATATTATCAAATAACATTTCAGCATCATAAATCATTTCTTTGTCGACAGCGATATCAGTTATGTTGCACACATCCTTGAAATACTCAGTCCATTGTGCACACGTTATAGCAGGGGAGTCTTTGCGAGAGTTAGTCAACGATTTCAATTTAGTCCAGAAGTTTTTACTGTCTTTGTTTGCTGATAAAGTCACAAGCTCGTTTACCTGATTTTCATCAGATGCTGCTTTCTTTTTTCTGCATGTACTTCTATAGGCATTTCTTGATTTACAATATTCTGTTAATTTCTCCTTATCCCCAGAAAGTCTGAATTCATTCAAATGTAACATTTTGGTCTTTTTCATGATTTCACATTCATTATCATACCAGGAACAATATATAGATTGTTGTGCATTATGTTGTCTTACTTGTAAACCACAGCTAGCTGCACATATTTGAAGAGTGTTTATCAATCTTTTCACTGCAGAGTTTATATCCACGTTAATTAAATCTTCATACTGATCTAAGCTAGACTCCTGTAGTAGACCACGTAAGCAGTCGACAAAGTTATCCTTACATTCCTCCCTCCATGAAAACCTCGGTATATCACAACTCACATGTTCGTCATCAACAGCTAATGCAGGTTTAGAAAGACATGAAAACGTTGCACTGAGAGGGAAATGATCCGACTCATCTCTTGTATAGATATTAAAGTCAACTATATTTGTAAATAAATCTGTGGAACACAATATATAATCAACTGTACTAGCACCATTATCCTTGAAACATGTATACGACCCGTGGCGATCACCAGAAAATCTACCGTTCAATATGTGTATACCGAACGTACAGCACAACTTTACAATATCCTCACCATATGCGTTAATGATATCATCTTTATTTCTCCTCGGTTTGTTGAAGTGGTCTATAACATAGTCCATATCTTCAATAACGGGAATATATTTATTATTATCATCAATGATAAAATCTTGTAAGTTGCCCGTCCTTGCGTTGAGGTCACCGGGAAGTATGACGTCACAGTTAGGATAATCAGCCGTTACCTGTGTAAGACACTCTTCTAGATAATCTATTCCTTTACAAGACCTTGTGTCTGTGGCAACGGATGAGTGACTAGGGTGAATATACACGAAACAAAAGAGAAGATTTTTTTGTAGATTAAACACTGATTTGTTGAAAACTATAAAGATCATGTCTGTAAATTGAGTAATTACACTAATAACACCCTGTTCAAGTGATCGATGTAATCCAACTGCTACACCACCTCTATGGTTGAAATCTCTGTAGTTTGTGTAGATCAGGTAATCTGAAAACTTTTCTTCTATATCAGATAAGGTACAATTACTCCAAACCTCAAGAAAACCAAATATATCAAAACCTGAGACAAAAGATATAAAATCGTCATCTTTCAGTTTATTTGACAATCCATTAACGTTCCAGCAAAGCATGGAGAATGTGTTTACGCTGTCATCTTTGGTGTTGATTTCAGAGTCAATCAGGGCCAGGCCACGCCCCTAGGCAGTCGCAGCGTCGTTACAGTGGTCACGTGTGTGAGAGTGCGGTCCTCTAATTGGCTGATCCTTCAAAACAACAACACTGTCACTCTGTAGATCCCACGTGTACAGGGAATTATCGATGATCAGTTTATCAAAACGTAGAAAAGCACGACGATCCTGTCTCCTAGCATCCACCATCATTGGTTTAAGTTTCCTCCGAATATCCCGGACAGTTTGAGAAAAGTCTTCGCCGATCCATATGTCAGAACCCTTGAGTTTCTTTGATGACGCGAAAATACAACGCCGATGTTTATCGTCGGGTATGAGGGCTATGATGGCTTTACCACCCATTATCCTGTGCGCTCGGTTGATCGATATAGGAGAATCAATCTCTAGTTTGTCCCTGATCACATCTCTTACTGCCGATTCGCAATCATCCCATGATTCATTACGCTGAGTTTTCGGTATTCCATGAAATATTACATTTGATCGTCTGCTGTTATTTTCCAGATAGTCAAGTTTACCCTCCATCTTCGTAATACAGTTTTTCAAAAGTTTATTTTCATTTTCTAGTTTTTCACATTTTCTTTCTACTTCAGACAGTTTAGATGTTATATTTTGTAACGAAGAATCTACACACTCTAACTTACTGTGTATGTCCTTGTTGGATGTTATCACGTCCTCAAACTTCAGCGTCAGGGTTTGAATTGCCTCGAAAACGTGATCCTCCTTAGACTGAGTCGTAGTGAATCCGGTCAAACGTTGTTGTTTGCTGGCTCCAGTGCTTCTTGTGACCCTCTGCTCCTCGTCCCTGCTGTCTGTGGGTCCCGGGTTAGACTCCACCCCAGCCCGGAGTAGCAACATTAGTATGAGGTTGAGCACGGTGAGTCGGGTGGATATGCTTGTCATGGCCGACATTCTGGGTATGCGAGAGGCAACCGCAACACGACTTTTTCTGCTCAGAATACTTATCAAAACTGACTTGAAGCATCCGATACTGATCCTGTGATGCTCTGGCGTGACTCCCATCGTGAATCCTTTTTAGTTTCTCGTTTTATAGGGTGGAAAATAGAGTTTTGTGTCAGAGCGAAAAACATGCCATGTCACACGTCAAGGGACGCTACTCCCTAGATGGAAGTGATAGGCGCTATGAAGCATGTGACCCTGATGACAGTGGTAGAAGCTATGACGCTGATGATCCACATGATCGTGCATATAACTATGACACTAGTGACGTCAGTGACAGTGCAAGTGAATTCTCGGGCACATCTTACAACAGCAATAGGACACTGCGTGAAAAAATGATATTTAAAATCTTGTAAATATCTATTAAAATTGTTTTTTACAAGATATTTACAAAGATTAAAATACTTCTTTACAAAATAATAAATATATTAAATGTCATCTTTACAAGATATTTTCAAGATATTTAATCCCTTTGTAAATATTTGAAAAGGTTTGTAAAGTTTTGTAAAGTTTTGTAAAGTTTTGTAAATGTTTTTAAATATCATTTTTAATCTGAAATAAATATTTTTAAATATGATGATTAGTTTGTAAATATCATCTTTAATCTGCATTAGATATTTGTAAATATCATCTTTAATCTGCATTAGATTATGTAAATTACATATTTAATCTGCATTAGATATTGAAAAATACATCTTTAATCTGCATTTTGATATTGAATATTACATCTTTTATCTGTATTAGATATTGTAAATAAGATATGTATAAAATAGTGTCAATAAAAACTTTAATCTTTATTAGATATTGTAAAGAACATCTTTTTTGTCGATATAGAAAATGTTAATCTTTTTTTAATATTGAACTTAGATTCGTATAGGTTTGTACCTTGGTGCCTTGCTTATATCATTGAAAGAGAATAAGGAGATATCTGATAAATAAAGTTACTTTGTAATGAAAGATATTGATAAAAAGTTTCGTAAATTTGATAGCATTGCCTTTGGAATGGGATGATCAACATTCTTTTATTCCCTTATCTTCTAAAAGTTTCTAAGATGGATAAAAGATGAACGGTAGTTAAAATGGAAATCTGATGGAATTTGCATGATTTTTCACAAAGACTCATATACAGCGAGGTTAATAATATTATTCGTTTTGCTCCTTTTTAAAATTCATTACCATCAATATTTTATTTAAATATGAAGTTTGATCATCAATTGCTGTATATACTGCTCCTAAATACTCTTACAGTTATGTTAACTTACTGACTGGGATTACCTTTGAATATAAAGTGCATTGATTACAATACCACTGTATTTGAATTTTTAAAATATATTTGATTTAAAGAACTATTCCACAATTAATATGAAAAAAAAGATATCTGCATTTTGACGGTCATTATAACTAGTTCTATCGAATCAAACGGCATACAAAGTCACTCATGGTTAGATGAAAACCCTTTCTTTTAAAAGTTATAACAAAAATTCAAAGTTAATATTGTATAAATCTAGCGTCCTTCTTAAAATCAGTTTTGACAATATATGTGGTAAATCTGACTTGAAAAAACCCTTTGTAAAATGACCTACCTCAGACCCTGATATATATTATCCATTCTTGTAACTTGTATATCCTTATACACAATGTAAGCTACAACAGTTTCCATTCAGCACTGAGCATGCACAGTGTTAATCTGACAGCTTGGCATGAGAACGAGAGATTGGCATTGAGTCATAAATGACAAACAGTAATTAGTGGGCACCACTTGTGACTGGTGTATGGCTAAAACAACATACATAGATCTCGGAATGGTCCATGTTGTTTTAACAAATTGGGCCCTTTTTGCATTGATCATGTAGATACTTTAATGAATAGAAAAAATTGTTTAAGTTTTAAACATCATCTTGCATGATATTTTATATGTTTCGGTCCAATGTATGTCACATACTTGCACAGCTTACAATTCGACCTGCTTATCCTTATGGAAATTTACAAATTACCAGTACTATGTAATAAAATACTAACATTTTGAAACTAAATGTTATGTTCCTACATGTAAATAAAATCAATTTTAGTATGATACATGGCTTCAAGAATCTTACAAAGGTATATACGTCGGTCCCATTTTGAAATTTTATCAGTTTTGACTCAAAACGCGTTTAGTCTATTGACTAACGTTTTGAAACTGAAATACAACTCTATAAGGTGTTCTATTTATCAATGGAAATACATTTAAGCAAACAAAGATTCTTACTCTAGCCACGACTTTGAAGTGCCACGCGTTTTTTTCTCAAAGATATATCAAAAATATTGTAAAAGATAAGTGACTAAAAGGTATAATACCTTGCATTTTCAGTGAGTGAAATGTTAACTCCCACTTCACGAATTGCATGTGTTCCATGAGTCTTGATAATCTTCTCTGAATTGGTCATATTTAAGAATTCAAGATTCAACTGTCTGGTGACATATTTTTATTGAACAAGTTGATAATGTGGGATGGGCAGGATAGGGTGTTTCTTGAAGGAGGAACAAATTGAGACGTCTCACCCCTGGCTAATGCCATATTTTACAGCCCCGTTCATTACATAATTATTGTCGTAATCCTTATGATCTCAAGACTAATTACAGGAAAGGCTAATTAGTTGGCTCCAGTCAGTCTATTGGGTCTTATCGCAGGTGCACGGATGTACTTGTCTTGTGGAAGGGGAGAGTGTTAGGCAATCAAATCAAAAGTTCAGGAGACATGACATGTGACAATATATTAGCTTGAACCCCTTACAATTGGTCAAAACTTAGTATATAACAAAATTTAAAGAACTGGATTTACGACTCTTGCTCGTGTGTTGGTCAAGATTCAAGAACTCCTCTGGTGAGTAACTTAACATTTTTTGTTGGGATTTCATCCTTGTTATTGATATAGGTATACAAGGTAAGTGAGATCTACATGAGGTATGGAAGGATTTACTCACGTCATCTTGGTTAAAACAATATCTATTTCAAAAATGAAAAGGATGTCATGTCAATTTTAGTATGTTTTTACTGAACTTATTTACGTGAATCTAGCATTCATTGAACACTATACCAGGATAAAATGTTATCCATAATTCAGTAAAATAAATATTATATAATATAACATGCGGACTGATTAGTTTGGTAATACAATTAACGCTCATTTAACAAGATATATAAAATGGTTATGTAAATATGTAATATGAATATTAATATGTACACTCGATGTATTGTAACGATGTATAAACAAAAGACTACAAATGAATTACATATCTATATTTCACACATAGAGGAAACATTAGAAGTGAGTCATTTAGCAATGAAACAAATCACTACAATAAAAACACAAGTGCACAGGATATGTTTGATTACAAGGAGCGAACGGATAATGCCACTGTATAAACAGAGTAAAACCTCAAATTATATCTATCTTCTCTGCCATTGTTTACTTCCGGATCAATATACACTGTAGAAGAAACGAAGAATACCATAATGATCCGGGACAAACCGCGCCAGTTACTTTCAGAATAAATAATAAAGGTGTGTATAATTAACCATTCATGCGATATAAAACAGTTTTTCTCATTTTCTGTATCATGTTGGAAATACTTATGGTTGAAGTAATATGTGTTGTTTATGCTGAGTTACTTAGATCTGTAAACAAAGTAAAGCTTTTTCAACAAAGCTACTGAAATCTAAGACTTATGTACACAATTAGATTTTGTGTTTTTTCAACAAAGCTTTTGACATCTTAAACTCAAATGATCTGCCGTCATCAATTACCAAAGTTTTAATGAGGTGATTAAACTTCTTTTAACTTTTAACTGTATATAGATGTTGTCAGTCAAATTGAGCGATGCATCATATAAAATGAGACAATGAAGTATTAATATTTGTATGATTGATAATAGGAAATTTAAGAAAACGAGACTTTACTGAACTATTTAAAGTGAAATCAATCATATAAAATGCCATATTTGGCTACAACAACATACGCTGCGCATTACAGATATACACTTATAATAAAAGCTAAATCTGACATAAGTTCCAAACATATCGCCTTTAAGCAGGGACATAAAACTAGCCTTGCCTGTTTGATTTATCACCTAAAACCTGTAGCCTTTTGGTATACCTTTTAGAGCTTTATGGAATACTTGATTTTGGTTTTGGCGCGTTATCCCGAGATCAAACCACCACTTTCCCAGGGCCGAGAATACTAAGTAACCCCTTAAAGCAGTTGTGGGTATAGACTTAAATAGTCAGGGTCTAGTTATTAATCGGTTCATAAATTAGATAATATATAAAAATAAGTATATATATTATAAACGAATCAGAAATAACTTGATATGAATGTTCCGTATCAACCTACTTGGTGATCCTTTTTCACAAATAAGTTGGGGGACTGACTGAAGTGACCCACGGAAACTTTCGTGATTCATAATATATGTATTCTAATTTGCCAGTAACTTGAATTCAAATTTTCGAAATTGGCCAATAAACAACTTGATACTGCTTTTTCGAATCACCAGCTAATTAGCACCAGTGACCAGAACTGAACTGGCCCGTGGTCACTGAGGCGTGTCCTGCCGCATGACGTGCTAGTTTGCAGATTTTTGTCTCACTGGTATATACAACCAATCGCACAGCGATTTACGAGAGACACTGATACAGTTATAATGTTGATATGTAAAGTAAAGGCATCTACATTAAAGGACTAAAATAATAAAACATGTCATCTGTATAACATATTACGTCATAAGGATATCATAGCAGGCCTCGGCACTATCAAGAGTTAAAACGGGATTATTAAGTATAGAATAAAGTATTGGTTTGACGAAAGCATATTAAAAACCTTCCTAATTATCAAGACAAGATACAAACAATTCCTCTAATAGACTGATATAAAGGGCAAAACAATAAGTAAGTAAGTATAACGGAAGTATAACCTCCTTAATGAAAAAACAACAGGATATCTCACAGTCATAACAGCTGTTTAAAAAGATTAGGTCATCCAAACAACTCAAACCTCAGATAAATTGATGTTAAATATATCTTTAATTATATGTATTGTTCCAAGCGAGAGACAGTGTTTTAATATGATGCCATGCATACTATTCCATGACATGTGTACATCAATTACGACTTCTGTCAAATGGGCGTGGCTTCGAGTCATCCTTAAGGGATTTTGTGTAAGCGTTCGCCAGTCTCAATAGGCGGTCATCCAAAACAGGGTTATAAAAGATCTCCTAGTAGTCGAATTACAGCATATTATATTATCTCTCTAATTGGCTCTAATGATTCTTATAATAATCAAACTTGTACCTTACATCTCCTCTTTATGGAAAAAGTTAACAAATACATATATATCTCATCTAGTTAACGATGAGTGGGTAGTATGCTTTTATTCAGGAACAACTGTATGATAAAATACTACTTCAGTATATTGATTTATAAATATATTTGTTTTGGGTTTACTACAATTTGTATTTCGACTTTTCATCTCCGAAAGGTTGTTATTATGACAAGCATAAGGATGATTTATATATTGAAAACTTTTTTTTGCAACTTCCTTTGAATTTATCATCATGTCCGTCATGTAAGCAGAAGATAGGGGATGAATTTCAATGTGTGCCAGAGTGTAACCTTTTTAATGATTTACGAGATAAAGATCTTCCTGCATATTATTGTAAACATTCATCAATTGAAAAATATATTTCATGTATGTCCATCACATACAAACCGATTTTGTTACGACTCTTTGTATAAAAAATGGTCTGCGTATGCTTGATATGTCTATTAAGTTATATTCATGTATGTATGTCTTTAGCTAACACATACCTTTCTGTTTTCATTATTAGTATTTTATTTTCAAATAAAAATATCTTATTTATTTCAAAATTAATCTCCCTTTTGATCAGTGTAAGCTAGGGGAGCACTAATTAGGACTGTTCCATTTCAGCCAAGTGTCTAAGATATGGCTGGGACATAGTCTTTTACCAGGCAATTACCGTAACAATGCAATCAGACGAAGCGTAACGTTGTTATTTGAATGAAGCCTTAGTGATTTGGGTTAATACACGTGTCAGTAGGTATTTAGTGGAGATCAAAGGAAACTTGTTACACCGTGTGCAACAAAGCGTATCTATCATTTCAATTGAACGACGGTTTTATCATTAAACGGCACAGTTAAATCACTATAAGATATAGGTTATATGGAGGACAGGGCAATGTATTATTCGATACTGCAAAGAGTATTATCATATGCCATTGACATCAAACATTAAATGTCTCTACATATATAGTTTTTATCAACGCACAAAACAATTTTCTTAATGTATATAAATGTGTATTTGATTGTTTGATTTATTTTGATTATTATACATATTATTATGTATATTTATATATATAAATAAGTTAACGTGCCAGCTTTGCATAAGGCTAAAACAGATAGCGTTGTTGTACATGTTCGTGTTGTACAAGCAGACCATTATCTTACTATATCACTATATCAAATAGCTAAGTTGACATAAAATAGAAAAATATTAGAGAAGTAACATCATTCATTGTTCGTCCCTAACTGTAATATTAAGCATATTTGAACGGCTAGGACCTAACCTAAACTCAATACTCATAAAGTACACAAACTAAAATTTAAATAGAAAACAAATATATTAACAAACATTACGATTTAAAAATATATAATGAATAATGTATATCCACTATAATTTTACCAAGAGGCAACGTCGATATATTTCAAACGTTAAGTAATAAATGTCATTGCATTTTTGTATTATAACCGTCGCTTAGCTGTAAAGCTAAATGTTATTAAAGAATCGAAATGATTCCTACTCACCGTTTTATTTTGGATTTTTTTCTGCCTCCACTAAAAACTCAAAAAAAATAAACACTTACATAACCGTCTGTCTATCTTCAATAATATTTGTTACTATCAGCAATATGAACATTATTCTAAATGTTGAGTTATACACGTTGAAAGGTAATGATCACCTACTCTCCCAAACGGCTCATATTTGAATAAAAAAGTGATTCTAAACTAGGACGGCAGTGTGGATCAATAACTGTAAACATATGTATAACTTAACTTGTAATAAACGCTTAGAGTAACAGCTTATGGAGTAGGAATAATCTTAGTTTCAAAAATAGTTTATTTTGAAAACTGAGAGAAATTCCAAGTTGGAGTGCCAATACAGAGAAGTTGGGGATTATCAAGAGTCATTCTGTCTCTGAATAAAAAGGTAAGATATGTATTATTAATAAGAATATCGTCTTAGTTTCATAATGTTTATTTTCCTCACTATTGACTTATTCGTTTGTAAACTATATAAGTATTGAGGCTAGGTAAGGTCCTAGACGTTCAACAATGCAAAGTATTAAAAATTTTGGACACCCGACTTTCAAAATATGATAAACGATGTAATTTGCAATTCCTTGTCTGATAACTCTGTAGGATACATTGATAATTTGGTTACATACTACGTATCAGGTACGTTATTTCAATTTCAAAAGAATATGTATTCATCAACATGGATCTCTATAAGAATGATTTCAGCCTCGGTCAATAATTATCTATATTTTTTTAAGGAAAAAACAAGGTATTGGCAAAATAGATTTGTACATTTCATATTTTTAACAACAATGTTAATAAATATGTTTAAAACGAATGCATGTCGTTTAGTGTTTTCACTCTGTTTATATCGATTCAATTTTTTTTATGGTTGAACACTTAAAAAAAAGCAGAAAACAATACTTTTTCCAAATTTGTACTTTTGGGATATATAACGACAAAACTTAAATTAATTATTTGTTTACAATGCATTTTATATCCAATTGCTCGTAGACATGACAAATACAAACGTATCAAGTAATTAAGGATTCCAAGTTAGGATGTGTCCCATCTTAAGATATATATAAGATTTAAGAATGTCATATATAGTTTATCTATTTTGCAGACATACGGCTTAAATTTCATATAAAAAATAACTAAAAGAGATTTTTTTAAATGTATGAAATCAAATATTTCATACAGGATAACGATGATATTTACAAGATTTAAAACAGAATAAAGATAATATTTACAATATTTAATAAAGATTAAAGATGTTTTTTACAATATTTAAAGATGCTATTTACAATATTTAAAAAAGATTAAAGATGCTATTTACAATATTTAAAAAAGATTAAAGATAATATTTACAAACATTTAAAAATATTTAAAAATATTTACAAATATTTACAAATATTTAAAAATATTTACAAACATTTACAACGGATTAAACATGATATTTACAAAATGTAAATATCTATTAAAGATGATATTTAATCTTTTGTAAATGTTTGTAAATATATTAAATATCTTCTTTTCACCCAGTGGGACTTACGTCTCGAAAGGGAATATACAGTGCTGTTTGCCTGAAAGCTTATCTTCAAGTTCAGAGTCAGATGAGATTGAAGAATCAGGTATTCATAACATGAATTACTTAATCTTCTAAAGTCATTGTTTTCAAATAAAACAATTAGCAAAACTAATATACGTACTTTGATATAATGCTTAGTTTAAGGAAGCAGTGGCAAATATTATAGGTAAGTGTTTTCCAATACTTACTCATCAAATCAAATTGGAATTGCGATTCATGCATAAAAGGCCAAAAAGGGTAATGAGTTATTGAGTGGGTTAAAGGGTTTAACGTGTTGTCAGCAATATTCCTTTCATAAAGGACATGAAACATGTCATGGCAATTCATCCTCAAATAAACATCATTTCCACGATTTTTTTAAAGAATATTCTTCCCGTAGAAGCAAAATGCCATCCAAATGTTTACATATCTACTCTCCTTTGATACAGTGGATCTTCTGATAAACAACTTCGAGCTGTTACATTAGACGCTGAGGAGCTGAAACTTAATTATAACAAACTTCGCAATGTTCAAAGCACAGGTAAGTGTTCCTTTTATATCCCCACTACAACGTTGTTGATGTATGAGTATGGGCACTGTCCGCCCGTCAATCTGTTTGACGTTGTGTCCAGCTAATAACTTTGTAACTAATCATCCTTTTAAATTCGGAATTTAAGAAAAATATGAATTGATGTGTCATAATTAATTGCTTGGAGTTTATACTTATTAAAATGAGATTTTAAAGGAAATGTGATTAATATGTAAGATATTGTTAACACGTCATGCCCGGCTCATGACGTTTTGACTGATCATCTAATTATTAAAGAATTTTGCATTATTACATGAAGTGTGTCAAAAAAACAATTGTGAAAATATGTTAGTGATTTTGCATTTTTGGAAAGAAGGGGACTGTTCGAAAACCTTTTCAAATCCGGTCCGACTCATAACTTTAAAACTAATCATCAGATTTTGCTCAAATCTGGTCTGAACGGTAATGATGACGGTATGTCATGATTATCGATTTTGACTTTTTCTTTTTCTAAGAAGTCGCTTTTATGGAAAAGACGGTGTCATAGGTGTTAAATATCGTCCGGTTCATAACTAATAAACTAATCATCAGATGTTAATGATACAGAATTACATAATTACATTAGAGTGTGTTAAGATTAATAATTTATAACATATCTTTGTTGAGTTTAGAGTTTTGAGAATAATTGGTTATTATGTTACAAAACTGTCCTGTTCGACTTAAAGTTTCTAAAACATTCATTTTGTACAATATTTTGATCATAAGGAAGTGGAGATACATTGTAACACAATGTTAAATAAGGCCTTAAACCTTTTCAATTAACATAAAAATGAAGTGTATCTGTTACAAAAGTTCATAACTTCTCAACTAACATACAAGACGACGTTATGTATGACAACTTCTTTATTTATTTTTTACAACTTTCTGGGATACTTCTTGCCCCTTCATCAGTTGGATAATGAACAAAAATAAGTTGGTACATTATATATAGGTATACAGGAAGCCATTGATTCAATTGTTTATGTACAAATACAATAAGTGAGATAAAAAAAAAAGGCAATGATACAATGAATGGGTGTTGTTACAGGTCAAATTGTTTATACAGTTTAAAATTAGACTCAAAGAACACAAAACGTCTAGGCTTAGACGTATTTCTAGTCCCACAGTTTAGACTATATGTAGACGTCAAAAGACGTCTGTGTGCCTTTTAGGAATAGTCCTTAGCGGGTGCATCTTGATTGTGACGTCGTGATAATTTACTATAACAGGGTAGGGCATTGGTCATTCAGGGCTTGCATTTTGATCAGGAGTGCCCTTTAGTTAGACATTTTTAAGTGTAACCAGAATTTATAAGTAATAATTATTAATGAGTTTGGGGAGTTAAATAGTCAGAAGAAGTTAAATAAGGTATCCTTTGGTAGTTTAGTTTAAGACGTCATACTCAAGTTGCACCAAGTCAGGTTTTATTAAAAGTCAAAGTTTATATATGTATTATACATTCATTGGCATGTAAATAAATTATCATTGTTGTTCATATAAATCTCTTTTGTTTTCCATAAAATTTATGTTTGTTGTTTGAGAAGTTTTTGAGAAATGAGAAGTTTTACGTTTCGCGACCACGTAGCATAACAGAAGTGGGCGGAGCGTAGTATTTATAGTATTTTCTGTAGTAAACAAAGTCGCGCTACCATATTGTACTGACACATATAGAGGTTTGCATGCACTAGTAAAACAACAGTTAATCATTTATAGAGTTAGTCATGACACCCTACCCTACCTGGCGTTACAATGTAATTTGCAATATTTGTTCATTTCTATTATAGGCTCAATATACCCAAATCTGTCAAGACTTGAACTATTTGGACAAAACCCACATCTGATTGAGAATCTTTCCGCCATGGCCAATAAGCGCGAAGGCAATGTATTCGTTTTTGGATCCTTGCTCAGAGATTTTGTACAAGGAGACAAACATATTCCCAAACATGTTTTGTTTGACGTGTGTATCCTCTCCCCTACCCATCCCTTTGTCTACCTCACAATCAGTTCAGGTGAATCATCCTCAGTGATGAGGTATAACGCCACAGTTGCAAGACACCTTAGACGTACAGAAAGTGCAAACGTGACGTTTGACTTCGTGAATGGAGTAATTCCTTTGTCCTCTCTCCATGACGGAGAATTTGATGAACGTGTCCATGCACTTGAGTCCGACACCAACAAGATTGCATTTCCCCAGTCCCTTCTGATGAGCAACCAGAAATATAGACATGTGTTGGCTGCCATACTTCCTACTGACGGGATAGAGCTGGAAGCGTCCTCAGGCTGTGAAGCTGCCTTCAGTGACCAAAATGGTAAGTCAATAGTTTCTTCTATTATCTATTTTCGAAAGACAGAGGTTTCCCTATCTTTTTTTGCGTCACCGCTATAGTCTAACGTCGCAAGGTTACGTTATAGGCCAAAGCCAAACTTAGATCCTTTTCAAAAAGGTTGCTAATAACTATTAATCGAAATTATCAAATATATCACTTGTTTTTCAGTGCAAACTATGATGGCGGAACCAGACACTGTGCTGAAAGCTAAGGTATAGTAATCAGGACAGTTTATCTTTAATACATGGTTAAATGTTACATGACAGCTCTGTATTCTTGAATACGATCCATTGATCTGGAACATTCACCTATATTGATTGACATAGAATATTGACCATGGGCTAGGACAAATGACTGCAATATGATACATCACATCCACTAAACTCCGCCTGACAGATTCAATTATTCAAGCCTAATTCAAGTTAGTGTCCTTTTCTAATCATAAGTCATCAAAATTACTTAATTTTATGCAGTTAGATAGTTTCAACTGGAAGACATATTCCTATTTCACTGCCTCGTTTCACGTAAAACTTATAACCAAATAATACGTTGCGTTGGTAAAATTTCCCGGAAGTATTGGTAATCAATACCGGCAAATTATAAAAACTCTGAATGATACTCGGAAACAAATTAAACGAAACTATTTATCTTTAAAGTGTTATATCATTTGATAAATTGGTCTTTTCTAAAAAGAAATTGTTTATAGTGTCGAAACAAGAAGAAAACAGTATTTGCGATTGAAAGAGTTGTTTTATTATTGTGATTTAATAAAACTGATCAGTATCTTTTTGAATTTTTTAGTTTCTAAAACTTCCTGTCTCAAATGTTACATGACTATAATATGTGAGCTTTGTTTATATCTTGAGGTTTTTTTATTCTGAGTGTTTCATATTTGTGACGCAAATTATGTTGGTTTTTAGCAAGCGACTGGTTAGACGGAAAACGTATATGGAGTTTTATGGTCCCAAGATAACAAATTGTTTGCGGGTGCATATGAATAAAATGTAGCTGACATCTGACATGGCAGTATGATGACCTGGAGGCGGTTTATTATTATGCTGTCAAATGCAGCGTGACAGGAAATAGAAAAGCTTTTAAAAGTACACAAAATAGAAAGTTCATGTGCATATTTTCCCACATCATTACAGTTACAACAAAAAGAAGAACTGAACAGGAAACTTAAGGAGGACAACATTAACAAAACACAAGAAATTGATGGGCTCCGTAATCGTATTGATGATCTTCTTTCCCAAATACAGTATTTGGAATCTACTTTGTTTAGAGGTGAGTATTTGATAATCACTTTTACCTAAATGCAAAGAAAAGCTAATTTTAAGTGCGGCCTTTTGTCTTTTCATTTTTTTCCTATATTTATTTTCGACCGTTTTGAATTCGTTCTCGGATAAAAAAAACTCCATGTAGCGTAGGTCATTGGAACTTGGTATGTAGAATAAACATAGTGCATAATTGTGCCTTTTTGGTTATCAACTTTTGAACTATTAAAGTTTTTTGAACGTTTCAATGGAAAAGCAATAAGTCTAACTTAGTGGAATTGATGTATACTACTACTACCACCACCACCACCACTACTGCTCCTGCTACTTCTACTACTACTTCTACTACTACTACTACTACTACTACTACTAATAATAATAATAATAATAATAATGATAATAATATATACTAATGTTTTTCAATGATAGATGATTCTCTACAGCGGCTGTAAATGTCTGTTGGTAAACGAAAGACATCAGTTGTTACTACGAAATAGTTGTATGAATAAATTGTAGAGACATTTATCTTTACTATTCAAAGTTTTGAATTACGATGTTTATATCAGTTTTCAAAGAAATCATCGCGAGGTATCGTTCCCAAACTTTGTCAAAGCCATTGCAATATAAATACTGATATTTTATATGAAATATAATCATCTATATATAACATAGTTTTGAATATTGATTATGAATACAATTTCCTGTCAGATGTGCATGGTTTCAGATTTTATATGTATGGCCTTGACTATCCAATGTGATAGGCCTCTATAAATAGTTTAAGTTTTTTATTTATGGCCTCGACTGTAGTAAAAAAAGAAGTTTCTAAATGTTGTAACAAATGCAATGATAGTTGCTGTTTTTCATTGCGCCGAAGTTCCAAATCCGATCAAGGCTTTTATCAAGGGATATCAGACTTTCACAAGGTAGTGTGAAGCTGGTTACTCATTACTTATCCCTTAGACTTCTGAGAGTACCAAGTACCAAGAATTTTTTTGTTCATTGTACATATACACAAAGGAAATATAATTCAATTACCTATCAAATGAGGTATATTACGTTATAATACATAGAAATAGACGTACCATAAAACCATAAAAGTAATACTATGTACCCAAGAATATAAACAAGAATTTTAATTTGTACCAAGGATGTTTGTACCACCTTGTAAAAAAATGAAAGCAAACTAAATTCAATTAAATTAAAATCAAATGAGGTTTCCTAAGTCATATGACAAAGAGGCCATAGTACCTACCGTAAAGTACAAAAAAAACTTTTCTTTTTACTATGTTCCAAAGATGAAATATTTGTATCACCAGTACGTATACTCAAATGAATGATAATTCAATTACATATCGAATGTAGTAACAGGTATCTGTGCATACATTAAGTTTTTGCATTTAATTCATTGTTTTCAAAAGGTATCGTAATTGTTTAATCGTATGGTGAAGCAAAATGTGTTTGTTAAAGGGCAATGTGAAGTTGGTTACATATTCCTTATTCGATGTTCAACTTTGCCAATTACTTATTGAGAAAAAGACTTCTAAGGGTACCAAGAAATGTTTGTATCACCTTGTATGTATACTGAAATCAATAATATTCAATTACCTATCAAATGCCATAATACACAGCGGTGGTCACAAAAAGTGTTACTACGTAATCCTTATCTAATCTTTGTTATTCTTTTTCAAACAACAACTTCTAAGAGCATCAAGAAATATTTGTACCACTTGTACGTATCCGCGAATGATTGATATTTTAATGACCAGTCAAAATAGGTATGTAAATTCATGATGATAATCAACAACATGAAGGGGTTCAAAAGAATATTTGTACTTATTCTCAAATGAAAGATAATTCAATTACCAATGATTTGAAAATCCTCAGTAAGTTATTGCAAGGACAAGTTTTTTGTACCTCTTTGCAAATAAAATGTATGACTCCATTAAAATTTACTCATAAAGTTGCCGTAAAAGAGAAAATGTTTAATCATTAAACAATAGGAGATGAACATATAGTTAAAGCATTTTCGTTGCTACTAATAGCATACTTGAATATGTGTGTTTCAGAGAGGAGTATATCCCGATTTCTTGCAGATACGGAAACATGTAAGTAAAATTGATGTTAATAGTTTATCTTCTCATAACATGATTTCAGGGATATGCAAGATAATCTACGAATATAATAATTCTATTTATTTAAGATATAAATTTTATTCATACGTGGTTGTAAAAGCCTTTGCTTTTAATTTTCTATCAGCAATTTGATTTGAGAAAATACCAATATATTTTTCGAGTATCGTAGAGCTTAATCAGTATATTTGCATCCACAAAGCTCAGTGAACTCTCTGAGCAAATATCTTATAACAATATAAATATAATGTCCTAATGAAATGACATCCTCGAAAATACAGTGGAAGTGCCCGGATATAAGGAGGCAGAGGTTCCAGATAAATGGAACAAAAATAGTCATTGGTTGAACATAAGAATATTTCATGTCATGAGCGATTAAGAACAACCAGCGTATCAGTGAGAGACATTTGCCTTGGTTTTTATCAAGATATTGTTGCATTTCTGGGAAACGTACATACACGCTGATGTGGCAATAGATCTGTATCAGGTGCTTTTCAGTCACTCATGAGGGGCGAAATAGTTATCCCATACCTCGGATGTTGCAAAGCAGTTATCAATAAGAGCAAATCTATTCTCGAGCGATGAAAACGCTACTGTACTGAACAGTCAACTGTTGTTTATTATTACCTACTCTCGACAAACCGTTTATTGATGCATAATTTCAGAGAGAGGTGTGTTGTACATGTGTATCATCCCAACTGCGAATCCGCCCTTAAGATCGGTCGGTGGATACTAAAACATATTAATAATAGTATTATTTTGATATAAATTGTGTCAGTAAAACATGTCTTTAAATAATTTCGGTAAATTATTTTCAACCCTACGAAGACAATTTGATTTGATGTTTATTTACTTCACTTTCTGACTCAGTTTCATCTGTCATCGAGTACAAAACTAAAACAATTATTTAAAGCCACATTTGATTATTGATTGAATTACATTTGTTTAGCAACACAACAAAATCAAATCAATATATAGATTTATATCTAGATAATAGTTTTCAGCATTTTTCAAACGACCAATACATGTGTGGATCGAACACCAGTAAACAGAGAGAAACCTGACGGCTTCACTTTTCACAGAGACATCTTTGTATCTTAGTTTCTTTACAAAAAGGTGGTATAAACTATTAACAATTAAACATAACTATGAACTAATTCTAATACAGATCCAAGTTTTACAAATCTAGTGATAAATTGCTTTTTTAAAAATAACTTAAAACACGTACCCGATACAGAGAAATGAATAAGCCATGCAAAAACCTAATATAAGCAGAAATTAAGGTACTCTCCATCGTTATAATCCAGGACTGAATAGACTAGATATGTTAATGTGAAAGCTTTACATGACAGAGGACGAAAGCCTGACACTGAATGAATGAGCAACAATTTGCCCACAGAAAGTGGTGTTAGGCTAAAACAACATGGAGACACCATAAGCCCATATTGTTTTAACAAAGTATTATCTTGTTTATTTACTTGCCGATTTGGTTGATTGTATCAAATGTAAAAACAATTTGAAAAGTTCCTATTATCAAACTCTGGTTCCCCAACATTTTAGATATTTTCCACAAGTGCCAACTTAGAGCTTCAATAATCCCTAGGAACTCATATCAATATACTAAAATCTATCTTAACGGCAACAAATCTTTGTCACAGAGTTTTTACGAATTCTTATAATATCTGTTTATCATTTCATAAATGATACCAACCGATTTTTAAATTTCTTTTCTTAAATCTATACTAAATACAAAGATAGACAAAGCTTAATATAAATTTGAGTTTAGTAAGAATAATTGCAAATATATATTTCCCCCAATGGACTTGATATCTAAATGTTTGTTTCAGGAGAGGCATTTATAGAGGCATTTGCTGCCTGTTTGCTAATCCCTTTTCCTGTTTGTATGTATATTCTGAATTTTGAGTATTACATGTTTTATGGAAAAAAATACTGTTTAAATCATATTTAAAACATATTTAACGATAACAAAACGATTAGTTAAAGAGGAGAAGTAACGCATGAATTTGATTATTACAAATTAGTAACTGTATTCGTTTCACTTATATGAATCAATAGAGCCAAAAAATGAGAAAATTAACGCTTTAATTCGACTACTAGGAGACCTTTTATACCCCTGTTTTGGATAGCCGCCTAATGAGGCTGGCGAACGCTTCGACAAAATCACCGAAGCATGACTCGAAGCCACGCCCAGTGTGTGACGTGCTAGTTTCCAACTGAAAGTCCAGCCCTTTGATTTTCTCTGTATTTTTAAGGTAATTCAACAGCAAAATAGAGGCAATAGCATGACCGAAAGAATTCCAAAATACGATATATAACGGCTTCATGATATCAACTTTCCCTCTCAGTCGTCAAATCCAACTTAATTGGACTGTGACAATCCTTGGACGCGGTTTTCTTGGGTGGGTTTATATAATAAAAGGTAAAGAACTTGGTCGGTGAGAGATCCATTATTATGGGATATCACGTAGTGTTACAACATGTATTTATCGAGATGAAGTTATAAATTGTCTCGAAAAAATGAAGGTTTTTGTAATAAACGGGAGACAATGAAGAAACTTTTTTAATGACTATAGAAAAAATAATTTTGTTTCACTTCACTTTCATGACAACTTAGTACTTATTGGATGATTCGTTTGTATTTAACTAACACATATCATATTCTTATCTAGTATAACATCTCACACCGTGTTGCAAAATCTCTGGCTTTGAATTTAACATTAAATGACATGAAAACATACCTGGCGCAAGCGTTAGAAACATCCTATGTAATCCTAAAGAATGTTGGTACACGTTATTCACGATGTACTTTTTTAAATGTGGGTCATCGTCTGTAGAAGTGCCTGAGCCAAATCTCCTTCTCTTAATTTATTGGTTGAAAATATATTCTACAAGTTCATTGGTTCAAAATGACTGGACGCCGTGACAATAAACTCAGTACCAGTCGAATGCCAAGAGTTACGCCATTATGACAGGACATCTATTCCGCTTGGTGGGTTCAAGGCGTTAAAATTCAAAAGGTATAATTAGAGACCATTAAATCAAGAATTGAAATTGAAAGCGATAGGATTACATAACGGCCACCTGTGTGTCATAAAAAAAAAACTAGTTAAAGCAGACTGATTGTTGTGACAGCATTTGGCAGACGTCGTAATTGATGAACAACTTAACTTTGAGGTTAACCTTAGTGACTTAAGGTTACCTTAGAGTTTTGTGCAACGGGACCCAGGAAATTATCTTTGGATGTACATTTATGATGTACGACCTACAAATGTGATTTAGCTATTCTTGTTGACCACTTAGCTAGTCTTAAGACGATATCAACAATAATGTCTCATTCATCATACACTACATGCCTACATTACATTTAGAAAATTATGTGAACGCCAAAATACATAAAAACATGGATATTATATTCAAATAATCCATGGTCAATAATACATTCAATTTTATTTTTATTATTTCTGTTGACTGAAAAAATATATAAATATAATGGAGAATTGTTTTTTTAAATAATCAGTGCAATGCAATTGAGCATTAATAGTATATTCTTAGTTTTGTTGTAATAGCATAAAAATTAAATTGAAAATGCGAAAAACAAATTCATACCAGTCGATGTTGTTCAATCTGTCTCCGTTTTGATTGCTTGTCGTCTCTTCTGTTTCTGTGCCACTCGAACTGTCATTTGGCTCATATAAGTAAGGAATAGTAGCAATTGAAATTAGCGATTCTGAACATGATGAGACACATTCCATAGATAATGATATCTCACTTTCCGAATCGCTGGAGGACATTACACGTTAATACTTGACAAAGGTTATATTTTTATGAGAATAAGGATGCCGGTGCATCCCTCAATATAATGTCCAATAAGTGAGCATAGTTCATGTAAGAAATACTTCCGGGATCTCACGCGTTAGCGCAATCTTATAACTATGACAACATTGCGCAGGGTCGTGACTTTTAAAAACATTCCGTAGGAAAGTGCACACAGCATCGTATTTAATCAGGGTCTTGCGCTTGCAAAAATAGAAATATCCAGACAATGAATTAAACAATAGATTCCTTTAAGGTTTGAGTTGTTTGGATAACGTTTAGTAGGTATAACCGACGGTTTAACTGCGAGATTTACTATCGGCTAGTGTTGTTTTACATAACGAGCGATTGATGATATGCCAACTAGCACGTCACGAAAGATTCACGCTTCAGTGACCACAGGTCCTTTCAGGTTCTGCTCGCCGGTCGTAATTAGGCAATTTAATTACAAAGCCGTATTTATGTTGTTTAGCGGCCGATTTCAGAAATTTAAAGTTGAGTCAACGTCAAATTATAATCCTTTTTAGCGAATTCCGAAATCGACCATAAGGCATTTCACTCGATCTTTAAGTAAACTTTTCAGCTGTAAAACAACAATCTTACACTGAAATCTAATTCTTCCCTCTCACCTACTCATCTTATTTGACTTATGTACGGATCGGTTGATTAACTTATTAGCAGTAACAACACACAACAATTCTCTCAATTCAGCGCTTCTAACAAGCCTAAATAGACACTTGTACATAAAAAAAACCCAGCCTTTTCATACTGATTACAATGTAATGTCAAAGACACCTAGTCACAGCAGAAACACAATACATGGAAATGATAAAATCACAAACTACCATAGGGCAGACACCAATAAAATTCGCCACACCCTACTGGGAAACACAATCCAAAGGGGTTATAAAAATAGATCAGGGCCTTACTGATGAAGATCTAGAAGAAGCTAGAGAAGTAGCAAACAAATACAACTACAATATTAATATCATTACAGTACAAAGAATCAAAAACCAGGACAGAAACACGCCCTCTGTAATCATTACATTCGACACAAAAAATCTACCAAGAAACATAATCTTTGGCGGATATCCCAAAGTTAGAGAGTTACTTGAAACAGCCAACAATTTGCAGAAGATGCTTTGAAATAGGGCATACAAAACATAAGTGCTCCAACCAAGAACGATGCAGTAAATGTTGTGAAAGAAAACACAACTCAGACAAATGCCACAAGAAATTCTATTGCATCAACTGTGATACACTAGGACACAGCCCACTCTCAAACAAATGTCCCACAAGACAGGCCGAAGTACAAAGGCTAAATAAACACTATTTTCAGAAGAACACACACACAGATAGAACAATCAACCAACAAAGCAATAAGAATCTTAGTGTCACCTTTCGCCCAAATAGATCTTCCTCGCCAAATCACAAATCAAACCCCAACAAATCAACATATGCTGACATGGCTGCATCCGGCACTCCTAACCAAAGCAGAATACACATAGTTGAGGAACAACTAGAAACTGCATTGGAAGAGAGCCAAAGAATACTAACATGTACTTCCAGTAGGAAACACCAAAACAACACCCACCACATGGAGACAAACAAAACACCTTCTAAAAGGAACAAACAGGATAATGCCAGAACCAAAACAAGTAAGAAAGTCGCTAACAAAAGCAAGCAATTGCAAACACAAAAACCTGACCACCGCAAATCACAGTCACAAGCAAGCAGAGATGATTTAAGAAACAAATTAGAAGACAGGAAATCAGTAACAAGCGCAATACAAAATGCCACAGCATTTTCTTTAAACAAATTTATAGAGTTCATAACACAAGTGATTATCAACTCACATCCAGCACACAGTGAAAAGGAACATCACTCCAAAATGACTAGGATATATGCACAAGGCACAAGATACGGCTTCTATACCGACACCTGGGAAACTTTCTTTGAAAGCATATACCAAAACATACCTACTCCCTCCTATAGAAACAGAACACAGGGCGATTACCCCAGAAGAAACTGCCCAAGATTTTAGAAATACAACTCACAACAAACCTAATCCTAGTTTTCTCTGAACATAATGGCAAACTTTACAGTACTCCAACAAAACGTAAATGGGCTGGGCACCAATGGTGCTGAACTCAAGGTATTGATACAAAACAAATTAATAGAACCAAGTGTAATCCTTCTACAGGAAACAAAATTATCTAAAAGAAGGAATTATAAAATCCCAGGATATAACATACTAAGAAAGGATCGCTATACGGATATAAGAAAAACCCCACAAGGTGGACTAATAATTGCCGTAAAACATGGTATTGATTACAAACCCTTAGACATAAACATTGAAGGCATAGAAACTAATGGCGTAACAATAAACATTTATGGTAATAAACCAACAAATGTTATCAATGTCTATTTACCTCAGAGCACAAAAATAACAGTTGAATTACTCAACAAATTACAACCCTATCTCGCCAATTCAGCCTATCTGGGAGGCGATTTTAATGCGCACAATCGTACCTGGGAGGCAGACGATAGAACCGATACGAGAGGTACAGTCATACAAAAATGGTTAGAGGATAACAAACTTATTGTTCTCAACAATGGCGAACCTACTTTTCACAGGCTAACACAAGGTATATATACGACAATAGATCTTAGCATTATTACACCGGATCTAGTTAATGATGCTAGTTTATATGTTCATGACGACAGTTGGGGAAGCGATCACTTCCCACTATTCACCACATTAAAAAATGACAATACACAGCACACACACAATAACAATATCCATAACAGCTGGAATTTTAACAAAGCAAATTGGGAAATATTTCAAAATATTTGTGAGCAAAACTTAAACGATGATGTAAAAGACGAAGATGTTAACATATACAACAAAAAGATCACCGAGGTAATCATAAATGCTGCTAACATAGCCATTCCAACCAAAATAACTCACAAGCATATACCTGTACCATGGTGGAATGAAGAAATAATGCAAGCAAGAAAAGAAAGAAAACTGCTCAGGAAAAAAGCTAAAATGGATAAGAAGTTAATACAACAAGCGGCAGCAGCTAGAAATAAGGTTAAAACTTTAATAAGTAAGGCAAAACTCCAATCATGGAAAAAAATGTGTAGCACATTCGATATTAAATCTAACTCAAGGCATGTCTGGAAGAAGATTAACGTCTTTAGAGGTAAAAACACTAAATCGCATATTCGGAGTATCAACAACAGCAAAAATAAACAGGAAAAAATCGACAATTTATGCAAACAATTCTCACAAGCAAGTTCAACCAATAATTACAAAACTGCTTTTCAAGATAAAGTAAAGAATACACAACCCTGTCCGAGGGACAAAAACAAGCCAAACTTATGGTATAATAAGCCATTCACAATATCAGAACTCAACAATATTGTAAATAATAAAAAAGGAACAGCATCTGGTATTGATCAAACCAGTTACACAATGTTTAAACATCTTCCTTATAAATGTAAACAAAAGTTATTAGATTTCTACAATAAGTTATGGAAAGACGGTAAACTACCAACAGACTGGAAAGAAAGTCTTATCATACCATTACACAAACAAGGAAAAGACCCTACCAAATCCGATTCATATAGACCAGTCTCCTTAACATCTAGTCTATGTAAAACACTTGAAGCTATGGCAACAAAAAGATTACAACATTATCTAGAAACCAACAAATTGATAACACAAAATCAATCAGGATATAGAAAATCCTATAGCACCACTGACCATATTGTTAGATTACAACACTCCATCAGGCAAGCTCAACAAAATAATAAATTCACTACGGCAGTCTTCCTAGACTTTAGTAAAGCATTTGATATGGTCTGGAAAACAGGTTTGATACACAAAGTTAAAGAAAAAGGCATACAAGGGGAAATGTTAAACTTTATAAATGACTCTATGTCAGACAGAACTTTTCGCCTTAAAGCAGATGACCAAATATCAGACAACTATAACCTAGAAAATGGAACCCCGCAAGGAAGTATTATATCACCAACCTTGTTCAATATTATGATAGATGATCTATTTCACAAACTACCCAAACAAGTGGACACCTCACAATTCGCTGAGCACCAAATAATCTATGTCCACAATGTATATCACATTCATCACATTCTGTTTCAATGTGACAAATACCAAAAACACAGGGGACAACTCCTGAAAAATGTAAGCGCTAACACCCCACAAGAACTGTTAGCCAATACCAAAAATTACCAGTACCTTTCAATATTCCTACTACAAACTAAGTTATATAAAACATTATAATTAATAACCACCTCGCCTTACACCCAAACTCCTAACCACCTCCCCATCCCATATTCTCATACCCAATTAAACAATCACCTAACCGTAACAACCCCCCCCCCCCCCCCCCCCCCCCCAGGTAAAAGCTCCCAGAAGGACCTACGTTAGCGAGACTGATCTCTGAAACCTCCTTCTCCTGGTAAGTGTGGTCATGGCGACCTGCGACCAGAGCTGGGGTGAGATGGGTTCACGAGATACACTAAGGGACCTCTCGCG
>CAKLCT010000022.1:0-35751 GCA_921293015.1 Phorcus lineatus
TTTATTATTTTTATTATTATTATTATTATTATTATTATTATTATTATTATTATTCCACGATTTTTGTGAACAACATTCAGCCAAAACTACCGACTCGATTACAACCAAACTTTACGAGCTTATAGCCCTTACAACAAACTCGCGACTCGTAACTTTTCAGCCAATTCGAACATTGCATTAAAGGCTCAGTACCACTCAAAGTTTTGAAAATTAACATTGGAAAAATTTTCAAAATTAACTTAGAGACTTGAAACTTGCTTTAAAAGATGCGCAATAAAATTTCAAGCAAAAAAGTAAATCATGTCAAATTCGTAAGTCACGTGGTTTGGGCGCCATCTTGAATTTACGCACTTTTTAGGAATGTCCGACCCATGCACCTTTGAGCGGACACTACACTGCTGCTACTTGCAGTAGAGAGATGATACTTACACAGTTACACAGCTAAATGATTGGTCTAAAACAAGTTTGTCTTGGAATTCGCAAATTCCTAATACTTTTACCACAGTAACCACTCAAAGTCAGTGAATTTTCAAAAATCGCCAACTTCAGGGCAGATAACTGAAAAACCTACCCGTCGAAATTTCATGAAATTTGCATGAGAGATAGACACGACCAAGGTCTTTAAGAATCAAGCATAATATTGATCGCGAACAGTCATTTCAGTTCACAAGAGAGAGTCAAAGTTTGCATCATACTACATGTCAATTAAGTGCGTTAGCAAGGGTTTAAATTGCAAACAATTGAAGGAAAACATCAATATTGAAGAACGGCCGAGACGTGTGACATGTCCAAAATGCAGGTACATGCGCTCTTGCATGTGTGAAAGGGCAAAAGTTGACAGAAATACTCTACATTGCTCTTGTAGCAAGATTCGCTGAGTGCGTTAGCAAGGGTTAATTTGAAAAGTTGAAGGAAAACACCCTTCCTGTCAAGACATGCGACATGGGGCAGAAGTTTGAAGAAATACTCTTCGATGTCTTATGAATTATCACGTAATTTACAGACTAGAGAAGGCCGAAATGGCTTTATGCAGCAGAAGTCCGTACGACTGGACGTATGGACAGCGTGCGCGAGATGACCAAATGCACACAAGTGCGGCAAGAGCTGTCAAAATCTGATCAGACAGGTAGAGAAGCGAGCAAAAAAGCTTGCTTGCCTGCCTGGCCTGACTGACTGACATAGTCTTGATTATTTATATATATTAAGACCCTCAACCTATGTACCAGCATTCGGGAACAATATTCCAGTGTCAGCAAACTACTTGAACTCGCTAAACTAAAACACTAGCACTTTTTCAACCTTCAAACCTCTACTGCCTCCCCTCCAGATACCCCTCACATTGTGATGTTCTTGCTTTCTTGCCTCAACTGCCAGCAGGCCGTGTACATCGAGTAAACCTCACTTCCGCTCCTACGTACTGAAAACGTATACAAAACGTCATTTTCCTTCACAATACGGCTAAATCAACTGCAGTGCACTAAAAATGTCTTCAAAACGCTATCTTAACTTGGAAAAGCACTTATTTTGCCCCCCAAGAGCCACGGGTGCTCATATTTCGCTGAATCCTGTCATTGTCGTCGCTTTGCGACTATATTTAAGGATTCAGCAGAAATGCTGAATCCTTATTGTTATTGGCGTGTTTATTATTTTTATTATTATTATTATTATTATTATTATTATTATTATTATTATTATTCCACGATTTTTGTGAACAACATTCAGCCAAAACTACCGACTCGATTACAACCAAACTTTACGAGCTTATAGCCCTTACAACAAACTCGCGACTCGTAACTTTTCAGCCAATTCGAACATTGCATTAAAGGCTCAGTACCACTCAAAGTTTTGAAAATTAACATTGGAAAAATTTTCAAAATTAACTTAGAGACTTGAAACTTGCTTTAAAAGATGCGCAATAAAATTTCAAGCAAAAAAGTAAATCATGTCAAATTCGTAAGTCACGTGGTTTGGGCGCCATCTTGAATTTACGCACTTTTTAGGAATGTCCGACCCCATGCACCTTTGAGCGGACACTACACTGCTGCTACTTGCAGTAGAGAGATGATACTTACACAGTTACACAGCTAAATGATTGGTCTAAAACAAGTTTGTCTTGGAATTCGCAAATTCCTAATACTTTTACCACAGTAACCACTCAAAGTCAGTGAATTTTCAAAAATCGCCAACTTCAAGGGCAGATAACTGAAAAACCTACCCGTCGAATTTCATGAAATTTGCATGAGAGATAGACACGACCAAGGTCTTTAAGAATCAAGCATAATATTGATCGCGAACAGTCATTTCAGTTCACAAGAGAGAGTCAAAGTTTGCATCATACTACATGTCAATTAAGTGCGTTAGCAAGGGTTAAATTGCAAACAATTGAAGGAAAACATCAATATTGAAGAACGGCCGAGACGTGTGACATGTCCAAATGCAGGTACATGCGCTCTTGCATGTGTGAAAGGGCAAAAGTTGACAGAAATACTCTACATTGCTCTTGTAGCAAGATTCGCTGAGTGCGTTAGCAAGGGTTAATTTGAAAAGTTGAAGGAAAACACCCTTCCTGTCAAGACATGCGACATGGGGCAGAAGTTTGAAGAAATACTCTTCGATGTCTTATGAATTATCACGTAATTTACAGACTAGAGAAGGCCGAAATGGCTTTATGCAGCAGAAGTCCGTACGACTGGACGTATGGACAGCGTGCGCGAGATGACCAAATGCACACAAGTGCGGCAAGAGCTGTCAAAATCTGATCAGACAGGTAGAGAAGCGAGCAAAAAAAGCTTGCTTGCCTTGCCTGGCCTGACTGACTGACATAGTCTTGATTATTTATATATATTAAGACCCTCAACCTATGTACCAGCATTCGGGAACAATATTCCAGTGTCAGCAAACTACTTGAACTCGCTAAACTAAAACACTAGCACTTTTTCAACCTTCAAACCTCTACTGCCTCCCCTCCAGATACCCCTCACATTGTGATGTTCTTGCTTTCTTGCCTCAACTGCCAGCAGGCCGTGTACATCGAGTAAACCTCACTTCCGCTCCTACGTACTGAAAACGTATACAAAACGTCATTTTCCTTCACAATACGGCTAAATCAACTGCAGTGCACTAAAAATGTCTTCAAAACGCTATCTTAACTTGGAAAAGCACTTATTTTGCCCCCCAAGAGCCACGGGTGCTCATATTTCGCTGAATCCTGTCATTGTCGTCGCTTTGCGACTATATTTAAGGATTCAGCAGAAATGCTGAATCCTTATTGTTATTGGCGTGTTTATTATTTTTATTATTATTATTATTATTATTATTATTATTATTATTATTATTATTCCACGATTTTTGTGAACAACATTCAGCCAAAACTACCGACTCGATTACAACCAAACTTTACGAGCTTATAGCCCTTACAACAAACTCGCGACTCGTAACTTTTCAGCCAATTCGAACATTGCATTAAAGGCTCAGTACCACTCAAAGTTTTGAAAATTAACATTGGAAAAATTTTCAAAATTAACTTAGAGACTTGAAACTTGCTTTAAAAGATGCGCAATAAAATTTCAAGCAAAAAAGTAAATCATGTCAAATTCGTAAGTCACGTGGTTTGGGCGCCATCTTGAATTTACGCACTTTTTAGGAATGTCCGACCCCATGCACCTTTGAGCGGACACTACACTGCTGCTACTTGCAGTAGCGAGATGATACTTACACAGTTACACAGCTAAATGATTGGTCTAAAACAAGTTTGTCTTGGAATTCGCAAATTCCTAATACTTTTACCACAGTAACCACTCAAAGTCAGTGAATTTTCAAAAATCGCCAACTTCAAGGGCAGATAACTGAAAAACCTACCCGTCGAATTTCATGAAATTTGCATGAGAGATAGACACGACCAAGGTCTTTAAGAATCAAGCATAATATTGATCGCGAACAGTCATTTCAGTTCACAAGAGAGAGTCAAAGTTTGCATCATACTACATGTCAATTAAGTGCGTTAGCAAGGGTTAAATTGCAAACAATTGAAGGAAAACATCAATATTGAAGAACGGCCGAGACGTGTGACATGTCCAAATGCAGGTACATGCGCTCTTGCATGTGTGAAAGGGCAAAAGTTGACAGAAATACTCTACATTGCTCTTGTAGCAAGATTCGCTGAGTGCGTTAGCAAGGGTTAATTTGAAAAGTTGAAGGAAAACACCCTTCCTGTCAAGACATGCGACATGGGGCAGAAGTTTGAAGAAATACTCTTCGATGTCTTATGAATTATCACGTAATTTACAGACTAGAGAAGGCCGAAATGGCTTTATGCAGCAGAAGTCCGTACGACTGGACGTATGGACAGCGTGCGCGAGATGACCAAATGCACACAAGTGCGGCAAGAGCTGTCAAAATCTGATCAGACAGGTAGAGAAGCGAGCAAAAAAGCTTGCTTGCCTTGCCTGGCCTGACTGACTGACATAGTCTTGATTATTTATATATATTAAGACCCTCAACCTATGTACCAGCATTCGGGAACAATATTCCAGTGTCAGCAAACTACTTGAACTCGCTAAACTAAAACACTAGCACTTTTTCAACCTTCAAACCTCTACTGCCTCCCCTCCAGATACCCCTCACATTGTGATGTTCTTGCTTTCTTGCCTCAACTGCCAGCAGGCCGTGTACATCGAGTAAACCTCACTTCCGCTCCTACGTACTGAAAACGTATACAAAACGTCATTTTCCTTCACAATACGGCTAAATCAACTGCAGTGCACTAAAAATGTCTTCAAAACGCTATCTTAACTTGGAAAAGCACTTATTTTGCCCCCCAAGAGCCACGGGTGCTCATATTTCGCTGAATCCTGTCATTGTCGTCGCTTTGCGACTATATTTAAGGATTCAGCAGAAATGCTGAATCCTTATTGTTATTGGCGTGTTTATTATTTTTATTATTATTATTATTATTATTATTATTATTATTATTATTATTATTCCACGATTTTTGTGAACAACATTCAGCCAAAACTACCGACTCGATTACAACCAAACTTTACGAGCTTATAGCCCTTACAACAAACTCGCGACTCGTAACTTTTCAGCCAATTCGAACATTGCATTAAAGGCTCAGTACCACTCAAAGTTTTGAAAATTAACATTGGAAAAATTTTCAAAATTAACTTAGAGACTTGAAACTTGCTTTAAAAGATGCGCAATAAAATTTCAAGCAAAAAAGTAAATCATGTCAAATTCGTAAGTCACGTGGTTTGGGCGCCATCTTGAATTTACGCACTTTTTAGGAATGTCCGACCCCATGCACCTTTGAGCGGACACTACACTGCTGCTACTTGCAGTAGAGAGATGATACTTACACAGTTACACAGCTAAATGATTGGTCTAAAACAAGTTTGTCTTGGAATTCGCAAATTCCTAATACTTTTACCACAGTAACCACTCAAAGTCAGTGAATTTTCAAAAATCGCCAACTTCAAGGGCAGATAACTGAAAAACCTACCCGTCGAATTTCATGAAATTTGCATGAGAGATAGACACGACCAAGGTCTTTAAGAATCAAGCATAATATTGATCGCGAACAGTCATTTCAGTTCACAAGAGAGAGTCAAAGTTTGCATCATACTACATGTCAATTAAGTGCGTTAGCAAGGGTTAAATTGCAAACAATTGAAGGAAAACATCAATATTGAAGAACGGCCCGAGACGTGTGACATGTCCAAATGCAGGTACATGCGCTCTTGCATGTGTGAAAGGGCAAAAGTTGACAGAAATACTCTACATTGCTCTTGTAGCAAGATTCGCTGAGTGCGTTAGCAAGGGTTAATTTGAAAAGTTGAAGGAAAACACCCTTCCTGTCAAGACATGCGACATGGGGCAGAAGTTTGAAGAAATACTCTTCGATGTCTTATGAATTATCACGTAATTTACAGACTAGAGAAGGCCGAAATGGCTTTATGCAGCAGAAGTCCGTACGACTGGACGTATGGACAGCGTGCGCGAGATGACCAAATGCACACAAGTGCGGCAAGAGCTGTCAAAATCTGATCAGACAGGTAGAGAAGCGAGCAAAAAAGCTTGCTTGCCTTGCCTGGCCTGACTGACTGACATAGTCTTGATTATTTATATATATTAAGACCCTCAACCTATGTACCAGCATTCGGGAACAATATTCCAGTGTCAGCAAACTACTTGAACTCGCTAAACTAAAACACTAGCACTTTTTCAACCTTCAAACCTCTACTGCCTCCCCTCCAGATACCCCTCACATTGTGATGTTCTTGCTTTCTTGCCTCAACTGCCAGCAGGCCGTGTACATCGAGTAAACCTCACTTCCGCTCCTACGTACTGAAAACGTATACAAAACGTCATTTTCCTTCACAATACGGCTAAATCAACTGCAGTGCACTAAAAATGTCTTCAAAACGCTATCTTAACTTGGAAAAGCACTTATTTTGCCCCCCAAGAGCCACGGGTGCTCATATTTCGCTGAATCCTGTCATTGTCGTCGCTTTGCGACTATATTTAAGGATTCAGCAGAAATGCTGAATCCTTATTGTTATTGGCGTGTTTATTATTTTTATTATTATTATTATTATTATTATTATTATTATTATTATTATTATTATTCCACGATTTTTGTGAACAACATTCAGCCAAAACTACCGACTCGATTACAACCAAACTTTACGAGCTTATAGCCCTTACAACAAACTCGCGACTCGTAACTTTTCAGCCAATTCGAACATTGCATTAAAGGCTCAGTACCACTCAAAGTTTTGAAAATTAACATTGGAAAAATTTTCAAAATTAACTTAGAGACTTGAAACTTGCTTTAAAAGATGCGCAATAAAATTTCAAGCAAAAAAGTAAATCATGTCAAATTCGTAAGTCACGTGGTTTGGGCGCCATCTTGAATTTACGCACTTTTTAGGAATGTCCGACCCCATGCACCTTTGAGCGGACACTACACTGCTGCTACTTGCAGTAGAGAGATGATACTTACACAGTTACACAGCTAAATGATTGGTCTAAAACAAGTTTGTCTTGGAATTCGCAAATTCCTAATACTTTTACCACAGTAACCACTCAAAGTCAGTGAATTTTCAAAAATCGCCAACTTCAAGGGCAGATAACTGAAAAACCTACCCGTCGAATTTCATGAAATTTGCATGAGAGATAGACACGACCAAGGTCTTTAAGAATCAAGCATAATATTGATCGCGAACAGTCATTTCAGTTCACAAGAGAGAGTCAAAGTTTGCATCATACTACATGTCAATTAAGTGCGTTAGCAAGGGTTAAATTGCAAACAATTGAAGGAAAACATCAATATTGAAGAACGGCCGAGACGTGTGACATGTCCAAATGCAGGTACATGCGCTCTTGCATGTGTGAAAGGGCAAAAGTTGACAGAAATACTCTACATTGCTCTTGTAGCAAGATTCGCTGAGTGCGTTAGCAAGGGTTAATTTGAAAAGTTGAAGGAAAACACCCTTCCTGTCAAGACATGCGACATGGGGCAGAAGTTTGAAGAAATACTCTTCGATGTCTTATGAATTATCACGTAATTTACAGACTAGAGAAGGCCGAAATGGCTTTATGCAGCAGAAGTCCGTACGACTGGACGTATGGACAGCGTGCGCGAGATGACCAAATGCACACAAGTGCGGCAAGAGCTGTCAAAATCTGATCAGACAGGTAGAGAAGCGAGCAAAAAAGCTTGCTTGCCTTGCCTGGCCTGACTGACTGACATAGTCTTGATTATTTATATATATTAAGACCCTCAACCTATGTACCAGCATTCGGGAACAATATTCCAGTGTCAGCAAACTACTTGAACTCGCTAAACTAAAACACTAGCACTTTTTCAACCTTCAAACCTCTACTGCCTCCCCTCCAGATACCCCTCACATTGTGATGTTCTTGCTTTCTTGCCTCAACTGCCAGCAGGCCGTGTACATCGAGTAAACCTCACTTCCGCTCCTACGTACTGAAAACGTATACAAAACGTCATTTTCCTTCACAATACGGCTAAATCAACTGCAGTGCACTAAAAATGTCTTCAAAACGCTATCTTAACTTGGAAAAGCACTTATTTTGCCCCCCAAGAGCCACGGGTGCTCATATTTCGCTGAATCCTGTCATTGTCGTCGCTTTGCGACTATATTTAAGGATTCAGCAGAAATGCTGAATCCTTATTGTTATTGGCGTGTTTATTATTTTTATTATTATTATTATTATTATTATTATTATTATTATTATTATTATTATTATTCCACGATTTTTGTGAACAACATTCAGCCAAAACTACCGACTCGATTACAACCAAACTTTACGAGCTTATAGCCCTTACAACAAACTCGCGACTCGTAACTTTTCAGCCAATTCGAACATTGCATTAAAGGCTCAGTACCACTCAAAGTTTTGAAAATTAACATTGGAAAAATTTTCAAAATTAACTTAGAGACTTGAAACTTGCTTTAAAAGATGCGCAATAAAATTTCAAGCAAAAAAGTAAATCATGTCAAATTCGTAAGTCACGTGGTTTGGGCGCCATCTTGAATTTACGCACTTTTTAGGAATGTCCGACCCCATGCACCTTTGAGCGGACACTACACTGCTGCTACTTGCAGTAGAGAGATGATACTTACACAGTTACACAGCTAAATGATTGGTCTAAAACAAGTTTGTCTTGGAATTCGCAAATTCCTAATACTTTTACCACAGTAACCACTCAAAGTCAGTGAATTTTCAAAAATCGCCAACTTCAAGGGCAGATAACTGAAAAACCTACCCGTCGAATTTCATGAAATTTGCATGAGAGATAGACACGACCAAGGTCTTTAAGAATCAAGCATAATATTGATCGCGAACAGTCATTTCAGTTCACAAGAGAGAGTCAAAGTTTGCATCATACTACATGTCAATTAAGTGCGTTAGCAAGGGTTAAATTGCAAACAATTGAAGGAAAACATCAATATTGAAGAACGGCCGAGACGTGTGACATGTCCAAATGCAGGTACATGCGCTCTTGCATGTGTGAAAGGGCAAAAGTTGACAGAAATACTCTACATTGCTCTTGTAGCAAGATTCGCTGAGTGCGTTAGCAAGGGTTAATTTGAAAAGTTGAAGGAAAACACCCTTCCTGTCAAGACATGCGACATGGGGCAGAAGTTTGAAGAAATACTCTTCGATGTCTTATGAATTATCACGTAATTTACAGACTAGAGAAGGCCGAAATGGCTTTATGCAGCAGAAGTCCGTACGACTGGACGTATGGACAGCGTGCGCGAGATGACCAAATGCACACAAGTGCGGCAAGAGCTGTCAAAATCTGATCAGACAGGTAGAGAAGCGAGCAAAAAAGCTTGCTTGCCTTGCCTGGCCTGACTGACTGACATAGTCTTGATTATTTATATATATTAAGACCCTCAACCTATGTACCAGCATTCGGGAACAATATTCCAGTGTCAGCAAACTACTTGAACTCGCTAAACTAAAACACTAGCACTTTTTCAACCTTCAAACCTCTACTGCCTCCCCTCCAGATACCCCTCACATTGTGATGTTCTTGCTTTCTTGCCTCAACTGCCAGCAGGCCGTGTACATCGAGTAAACCTCACTTCCGCTCCTACGTACTGAAAACGTATACAAAACGTCATTTTCCTTCACAATACGGCTAAATCAACTGCAGTGCACTAAAAATGTCTTCAAAACGCTATCTTAACTTGGAAAAGCACTTATTTTGCCCCCCAAGAGCCACGGGTGCTCATATTTCGCTGAATCCTGTCATTGTCGTCGCTTTGCGACTATATTTAAGGATTCAGCAGAAATGCTGAATCCTTATTGTTATTGGCGTGTTTATTATTTTTATTATTATTATTATTATTATTATTATTATTATTATTATTATTATTCCACGATTTTTGTGAACAACATTCAGCCAAAACTACCGACTCGATTACAACCAAACTTTACGAGCTTATAGCCCTTACAACAAACTCGCGACTCGTAACTTTTCAGCCAATTCGAACATTGCATTAAAGGCTCAGTACCACTCAAAGTTTTGAAAATTAACATTGGAAAAATTTTCAAAATTAACTTAGAGACTTGAAACTTGCTTTAAAAGATGCGCAATAAAATTTCAAGCAAAAAAGTAAATCATGTCAAATTCGTAAGTCACGTGGTTTGGGCGCCATCTTGAATTTACGCACTTTTTAGGAATGTCCGACCCCATGCACCTTTGAGCGGACACTACACTGCTGCTACTTGCAGTAGAGAGATGATACTTACACAGTTACACAGCTAAATGATTGGTCTAAAACAAGTTTGTCTTGGAATTCGCAAATTCCTAATACTTTTACCACAGTAACCACTCAAAGTCAGTGAATTTTCAAAAATCGCCAACTTCAAGGGCAGATAACTGAAAAACCTACCCGTCGAATTTCATGAAATTTGCATGAGAGATAGACACGACCAAGGTCTTTAAGAATCAAGCATAATATTGATCGCGAACAGTCATTTCAGTTCACAAGAGAGAGTCAAAGTTTGCATCATACTACATGTCAATTAAGTGCGTTAGCAAGGGTTAAATTGCAAACAATTGAAGGAAAACATCAATATTGAAGAACGGCCGAGACGTGTGACATGTCCAAATGCAGGTACATGCGCTCTTGCATGTGTGAAAGGGCAAAAGTTGACAGAAATACTCTACATTGCTCTTGTAGCAAGATTCGCTGAGTGCGTTAGCAAGGGTTAATTTGAAAAGTTGAAGGAAAACACCCTTCCTGTCAAGACATGCGACATGGGGCAGAAGTTTGAAGAAATACTCTTCGATGTCTTATGAATTATCACGTAATTTACAGACTAGAGAAGGCCGAAATGGCTTTATGCAGCAGAAGTCCGTACGACTGGACGTATGGACAGCGTGCGCGAGATGACCAAATGCACACAAGTGCGGCAAGAGCTGTCAAAATCTGATCAGACAGGTAGAGAAGCGAGCAAAAAAGCTTGCTTGCCTTGCCTGGCCTGACTGACTGACATAGTCTTGATTATTTATATATATTAAGACCCTCAACCTATGTACCAGCATTCGGGAACAATATTCCAGTGTCAGCAAACTACTTGAACTCGCTAAACTAAAACACTAGCACTTTTTCAACCTTCAAACCTCTACTGCCTCCCCTCCAGATACCCCTCACATTGTGATGTTCTTGCTTTCTTGCCTCAACTGCCAGCAGGCCGTGTACATCGAGTAAACCTCACTTCCGCTCCTACGTACTGAAAACGTATACAAAACGTCATTTTCCTTCACAATACGGCTAAATCAACTGCAGTGCACTAAAAATGTCTTCAAAACGCTATCTTAACTTGGAAAAGCACTTATTTTGCCCCCCAAGAGCCACGGGTGCTCATATTTCGCTGAATCCTGTCATTGTCGTCGCTTTGCGACTATATTTAAGGATTCAGCAGAAATGCTGAATCCTTATTGTTATTGGCGTGTTTATTATTTTTATTATTATTATTATTATTATTATTATTATTATTATTATTATTATTATTATTCCACGATTTTTGTGAACAACATTCAGCCAAAACTACCGACTCGATTACAACCAAACTTTACGAGCTTATAGCCCTTACAACAAACTCGCGACTCGTAACTTTTCAGCCAATTCGAACATTGCATTAAAGGCTCAGTACCACTCAAAGTTTTGAAAATTAACATTGGAAAAATTTTCAAAATTAACTTAGAGACTTGAAACTTGCTTTAAAAGATGCGCAATAAAATTTCAAGCAAAAAAGTAAATCATGTCAAATTCGTAAGTCACGTGGTTTGGGCGCCATCTTGAATTTACGCACTTTTTAGGAATGTCCGACCCCATGCACCTTTGAGCGGACACTACACTGCTGCTACTTGCAGTAGAGAGATGATACTTACACAGTTACACAGCTAAATGATTGGTCTAAAACAAGTTTGTCTTGGAATTCGCAAATTCCTAATACTTTTACCACAGTAACCACTCAAAGTCAGTGAATTTTCAAAAATCGCCAACTTCAAGGGCAGATAACTGAAAAACCTACCCGTCGAATTTCATGAAATTTGCATGAGAGATAGACACGACCAAGGTCTTTAAGAATCAAGCATAATATTGATCGCGAACAGTCATTTCAGTTCACAAGAGAGAGTCAAAGTTTGCATCATACTACATGTCAATTAAGTGCGTTAGCAAGGGTTAAATTGCAAACAATTGAAGGAAAACATCAATATTGAAGAACGGCCGAGACGTGTGACATGTCCAAATGCAGGTACATGCGCTCTTGCATGTGTGAAAGGGCAAAAGTTGACAGAAATACTCTACATTGCTCTTGTAGCAAGATTCGCTGAGTGCGTTAGCAAGGGTTAATTTGAAAAGTTGAAGGAAAACACCCTTCCTGTCAAGACATGCGACATGGGGCAGAAGTTTGAAGAAATACTCTTCGATGTCTTATGAATTATCACGTAATTTACAGACTAGAGAAGGCCGAAATGGCTTTATGCAGCAGAAGTCCGTACGACTGGACGTATGGACAGCGTGCGCGAGATGACCAAATGCACACAAGTGCGGCAAGAGCTGTCAAAATCTGATCAGACAGGTAGAGAAGCGAGCAAAAAAGCTTGCTTGCCTTGCCTGGCCTGACTGACTGACATAGTCTTGATTATTTATATATATTAAGACCCTCAACCTATGTACCAGCATTCGGGAACAATATTCCAGTGTCAGCAAACTACTTGAACTCGCTAAACTAAAACACTAGCACTTTTTCAACCTTCAAACCTCTACTGCCTCCCCTCCAGATACCCCTCACATTGTGATGTTCTTGCTTTCTTGCCTCAACTGCCAGCAGGCCGTGTACATCGAGTAAACCTCACTTCCGCTCCTACGTACTGAAAACGTATACAAAACGTCATTTTCCTTCACAATACGGCTAAATCAACTGCAGTGCACTAAAAATGTCTTCAAAACGCTATCTTAACTTGGAAAAGCACTTATTTTGCCCCCCAAGAGCCACGGGTGCTCATATTTCGCTGAATCCTGTCATTGTCGTCGCTTTGCGACTATATTTAAGGATTCAGCAGAAATGCTGAATCCTTATTGTTATTGGCGTGTTTATTATTTATTATTATTATTATTATTATTATTATTATTATTATTATTATTATTATTCCACGATTTTTGTGAACAACATTCAGCCAAAACTACCGACTCGATTACAACCAAACTTTACGAGCTTATAGCCCTTACAACAAACTCGCGACTCGTAACTTTTCAGCCAATTCGAACATTGCATTAAAGGCTCAGTACCACTCAAAGTTTTGAAAATTAACATTGGAAAAATTTTCAAAATTAACTTAGAGACTTGAAACTTGCTTTAAAAGATGCGCAATAAAATTTCAAGCAAAAAAGTAAATCATGTCAAATTCGTAAGTCACGTGGTTTGGGCGCCATCTTGAATTTACGCACTTTTTAGGAATGTCCGACCCCATGCACCTTTGAGCGGACACTACACTGCTGCTACTTGCAGTAGAGAGATGATACTTACACAGTTACACAGCTAAATGATTGGTCTAAAACAAGTTTGTCTTGGAATTCGCAAATTCCTAATACTTTTACCACAGTAACCACTCAAAGTCAGTGAATTTTCAAAAATCGCCAACTTCAAGGGCAGATAACTGAAAAACCTACCCGTCGAATTTCATGAAATTTGCATGAGAGATAGACACGACCAAGGTCTTTAAGAATCAAGCATAATATTGATCGCGAACAGTCATTTCAGTTCACAAGAGAGAGTCAAAGTTTGCATCATACTACATGTCAATTAAGTGCGTTAGCAAGGGTTAAATTGCAAACAATTGAAGGAAAACATCAATATTGAAGAACGGCCGAGACGTGTGACATGTCCAAATGCAGGTACATGCGCTCTTGCATGTGTGAAAGGGCAAAAGTTGACAGAAATACTCTACATTGCTCTTGTAGCAAGATTCGCTGAGTGCGTTAGCAAGGGTTAATTTGAAAAGTTGAAGGAAAACACCCTTCCTGTCAAGACATGCGACATGGGGCAGAAGTTTGAAGAAATACTCTTCGATGTCTTATGAATTATCACGTAATTTACAGACTAGAGAAGGCCGAAATGGCTTTATGCAGCAGAAGTCCGTACGACTGGACGTATGGACAGCGTGCGCGAGATGACCAAATGCACACAAGTGCGGCAAGAGCTGTCAAAATCTGATCAGACAGGTAGAGAAGCGAGCAAAAAAGCTTGCTTGCCTTGCCTGGCCTGACTGACTGACATAGTCTTGATTATTTATATATATTAAGACCCTCAACCTATGTACCAGCATTCGGGAACAATATTCCAGTGTCAGCAAACTACTTGAACTCGCTAAACTAAAACACTAGCACTTTTTCAACCTTCAAACCTCTACTGCCTCCCCTCCAGATACCCCTCACATTGTGATGTTCTTGCTTTCTTGCCTCAACTGCCAGCAGGCCGTGTACATCGAGTAAACCTCACTTCCGCTCCTACGTACTGAAAACGTATACAAAACGTCATTTTCCTTCACAATACGGCTAAATCAACTGCAGTGCACTAAAAATGTCTTCAAAACGCTATCTTAACTTGGAAAAGCACTTATTTTGCCCCCCAAGAGCCACGGGTGCTCATATTTCGCTGAATCCTGTCATTGTCGTCGCTTTGCGACTATATTTAAGGATTCAGCAGAAATGCTGAATCCTTATTGTTATTGGCGTGTTTATTATTATTATTATTATTATTATTATTATTATTATTATTATTATTATTATTCCACGATTTTTGTGAACAACATTCAGCCAAAACTACCGACTCGATTACAACCAAACTTTACGAGCTTATAGCCCTTACAACAAACTCGCGACTCGTAACTTTTCAGCCAATTCGAACATTGCATTAAAGGCTCAGTACCACTCAAAGTTTTGAAAATTAACATTGGAAAAATTTTCAAAATTAACTTAGAGACTTGAAACTTGCTTTAAAAGATGCGCAATAAAATTTCAAGCAAAAAAGTAAATCATGTCAAATTCGTAAGTCACGTGGTTTGGGCGCCATCTTGAATTTACGCACTTTTTAGGAATGTCCGACCCCATGCACCTTTGAGCGGACACTACACTGCTGCTACTTGCAGTAGAGAGATGATACTTACACAGTTACACAGCTAAATGATTGGTCTAAAACAAGTTTGTCTTGGAATTCGCAAATTCCTAATACTTTTACCACAGTAACCACTCAAAGTCAGTGAATTTTCAAAAATCGCCAACTTCAAGGGCAGATAACTGAAAAACCTACCCGTCGAATTTCATGAAATTTGCATGAGAGATAGACACGACCAAGGTCTTTAAGAATCAAGCATAATATTGATCGCGAACAGTCATTTCAGTTCACAAGAGAGAGTCAAAGTTTGCATCATACTACATGTCAATTAAGTGCGTTAGCAAGGGTTAAATTGCAAACAATTGAAGGAAAACATCAATATTGAAGAACGGCCGAGACGTGTGACATGTCCAAATGCAGGTACATGCGCTCTTGCATGTGTGAAAGGGCAAAAGTTGACAGAAATACTCTACATTGCTCTTGTAGCAAGATTCGCTGAGTGCGTTAGCAAGGGTTAATTTGAAAAGTTGAAGGAAAACACCCTTCCTGTCAAGACATGCGACATGGGGCAGAAGTTTGAAGAAATACTCTTCGATGTCTTATGAATTATCACGTAATTTACAGACTAGAGAAGGCCGAAATGGCTTTATGCAGCAGAAGTCCGTACGACTGGACGTATGGACAGCGTGCGCGAGATGACCAAATGCACACAAGTGCGGCAAGAGCTGTCAAAATCTGATCAGACAGGTAGAGAAGCGAGCAAAAAAGCTTGCTTGCCTTGCCTGGCCTGACTGACTGACATAGTCTTGATTATTTATATATATTAAGACCCTCAACCTATGTACCAGCATTCGGGAACAATATTCCAGTGTCAGCAAACTACTTGAACTCGCTAAACTAAAACACTAGCACTTTTTCAACCTTCAAACCTCTACTGCCTCCCCTCCAGATACCCCTCACATTGTGATGTTCTTGCTTTCTTGCCTCAACTGCCAGCAGGCCGTGTACATCGAGTAAACCTCACTTCCGCTCCTACGTACTGAAAACGTATACAAAACGTCATTTTCCTTCACAATACGGCTAAATCAACTGCAGTGCACTAAAAATGTCTTCAAAACGCTATCTTAACTTGGAAAAGCACTTATTTTGCCCCCCAAGAGCCACGGGTGCTCATATTTCGCTGAATCCTGTCATTGTCGTCGCTTTGCGACTATATTTAAGGATTCAGCAGAAATGCTGAATCCTTATTGTTATTGGCGTGTTTATTTTTATTATTATTATTATTATTATTATTATTATTATTATTATTATTATTATTCCACGATTTTTGTGAACAACATTCAGCCAAAACTACCGACTCGATTACAACCAAACTTTACGAGCTTATAGCCCTTACAACAAACTCGCGACTCGTAACTTTTCAGCCAATTCGAACATTGCATTAAAGGCTCAGTACCACTCAAAGTTTTGAAAATTAACATTGGAAAAATTTTCAAAATTAACTTAGAGACTTGAAACTTGCTTTAAAAGATGCGCAATAAAATTTCAAGCAAAAAAGTAAATCATGTCAAATTCGTAAGTCACGTGGTTTGGGCGCCATCTTGAATTTACGCACTTTTTAGGAATGTCCGACCCCATGCACCTTTGAGCGGACACTACACTGCTGCTACTTGCAGTAGAGAGATGATACTTACACAGTTACACAGCTAAATGATTGGTCTAAAACAAGTTTGTCTTGGAATTCGCAAATTCCTAATACTTTTACCACAGTAACCACTCAAAGTCAGTGAATTTTCAAAAATCGCCAACTTCAAGGGCAGATAACTGAAAAACCTACCCGTCGAATTTCATGAAATTTGCATGAGAGATAGACACGACCAAGGTCTTTAAGAATCAAGCATAATATTGATCGCGAACAGTCATTTCAGTTCACAAGAGAGAGTCAAAGTTTGCATCATACTACATGTCAATTAAGTGCGTTAGCAAGGGTTAAATTGCAAACAATTGAAGGAAAACATCAATATTGAAGAACGGCCGAGACGTGTGACATGTCCAAATGCAGGTACATGCGCTCTTGCATGTGTGAAAGGGCAAAAGTTGACAGAAATACTCTACATTGCTCTTGTAGCAAGATTCGCTGAGTGCGTTAGCAAGGGTTAATTTGAAAAGTTGAAGGAAAACACCCTTCCTGTCAAGACATGCGACATGGGGCAGAAGTTTGAAGAAATACTCTTCGATGTCTTATGAATTATCACGTAATTTACAGACTAGAGAAGGCCGAAATGGCTTTATGCAGCAGAAGTCCGTACGACTGGACGTATGGACAGCGTGCGCGAGATGACCAAATGCACACAAGTGCGGCAAGAGCTGTCAAAATCTGATCAGACAGGTAGAGAAGCGAGCAAAAAAGCTTGCTTGCCTTGCCTGGCCTGACTGACTGACATAGTCTTGATTATTTATATATATTAAGACCCTCAACCTATGTACCAGCATTCGGGAACAATATTCCAGTGTCAGCAAACTACTTGAACTCGCTAAACTAAAACACTAGCACTTTTTCAACCTTCAAACCTCTACTGCCTCCCCTCCAGATACCCCTCACATTGTGATGTTCTTGCTTTCTTGCCTCAACTGCCAGCAGGCCGTGTACATCGAGTAAACCTCACTTCCGCTCCTACGTACTGAAAACGTATACAAAACGTCATTTTCCTTCACAATACGGCTAAATCAACTGCAGTGCACTAAAAATGTCTTCAAAACGCTATCTTAACTTGGAAAAGCACTTATTTTGCCCCCCAAGAGCCACGGGTGCTCATATTTCGCTGAATCCTGTCATTGTCGTCGCTTTGCGACTATATTTAAGGATTCAGCAGAAATGCTGAATCCTTATTGTTATTGGCGTGTTTATTATTTTTATTATTATTATTATTATTATTATTATTATTATTATTATTATTATTATTCCACGATTTTTGTGAACAACATTCAGCCAAAACTACCGACTCGATTACAACCAAACTTTACGAGCTTATAGCCCTTACAACAAACTCGCGACTCGTAACTTTTCAGCCAATTCGAACATTGCATTAAAGGCTCAGTACCACTCAAAGTTTTGAAAATTAACATTGGAAAAATTTTCAAAATTAACTTAGAGACTTGAAACTTGCTTTAAAAGATGCGCAATAAAATTTCAAGCAAAAAAGTAAATCATGTCAAATTCGTAAGTCACGTGGTTTGGGCGCCATCTTGAATTTACGCACTTTTTAGGAATGTCCGACCCCATGCACCTTTGAGCGGACACTACACTGCTGCTACTTGCAGTAGAGAGATGATACTTACACAGTTACACAGCTAAATGATTGGTCTAAAACAAGTTTGTCTTGGAATTCGCAAATTCCTAATACTTTTACCACAGTAACCACTCAAAGTCAGTGAATTTTCAAAAATCGCCAACTTCAAGGGCAGATAACTGAAAAACCTACCCGTCGAATTTCATGAAATTTGCGATGAGAGATAGACACGACCAAGGTCTTTAAGAATCAAGCATAATATTGATCGCGAACAGTCATTTCAGTTCACAAGAGAGAGTCAAAGTTTGCATCATACTACATGTCAATTAAGTGCGTTAGCAAGGGTTAAATTGCAAACAATTGAAGGAAAACATCAATATTGAAGAACGGCCGAGACGTGTGACATGTCCAAATGCAGGTACATGCGCTCTTGCATGTGTGAAAGGGCAAAAGTTGACAGAAATACTCTACATTGCTCTTGTAGCAAGATTCGCTGAGTGCGTTAGCAAGGGTTAATTTGAAAAGTTGAAGGAAAACACCCTTCCTGTCAAGACATGCGACATGGGGCAGAAGTTTGAAGAAATACTCTTCGATGTCTTATGAATTATCACGTAATTTACAGACTAGAGAAGGCCGAAATGGCTTTATGCAGCAGAAGTCCGTACGACTGGACGTATGGACAGCGTGCGCGAGATGACCAAATGCACACAAGTGCGGCAAGAGCTGTCAAAATCTGATCAGACAGGTAGAGAAGCGAGCAAAAAAGCTTGCTTGCCTTGCCTGGCCTGACTGACTGACATAGTCTTGATTATTTATATATATTAAGACCCTCAACCTATGTACCAGCATTCGGGAACAATATTCCAGTGTCAGCAAACTACTTGAACTCGCTAAACTAAAACACTAGCACTTTTTCAACCTTCAAACCTCTACTGCCTCCCCTCCAGATACCCCTCACATTGTGATGTTCTTGCTTTCTTGCCTCAACTGCCAGCAGGCCGTGTACATCGAGTAAACCTCACTTCCGCTCCTACGTACTGAAAACGTATACAAAACGTCATTTTCCTTCACAATACGGCTAAATCAACTGCAGTGCACTAAAAATGTCTTCAAAACGCTATCTTAACTTGGAAAAGCACTTATTTTGCCCCCCAAGAGCCACGGGTGCTCATATTTCGCTGAATCCTGTCATTGTCGTCGCTTTGCGACTATATTTAAGGATTCAGCAGAAATGCTGAATCCTTATTGTTATTGGCGTGTTTATTATTTTTATTATTATTATTATTATTATTATTATTATTATTATTATTATTATTCCACGATTTTTGTGAACAACATTCAGCCAAAACTACCGACTCGATTACAACCAAACTTTACGAGCTTATAGCCCTTACAACAAACTCGCGACTCGTAACTTTTCAGCCAATTCGAACATTGCATTAAAGGCTCAGTACCACTCAAAGTTTTGAAAATTAACATTGGAAAAATTTTCAAAATTAACTTAGAGACTTGAAACTTGCTTTAAAAGATGCGCAATAAAATTTCAAGCAAAAAAGTAAATCATGTCAAATTCGTAAGTCACGTGGTTTGGGCGCCATCTTGAATTTACGCACTTTTTAGGAATGTCCGACCCCATGCACCTTTGAGCGGACACTACACTGCTGCTACTTGCAGTAGAGAGATGATACTTACACAGTTACACAGCTAAATGATTGGTCTAAAACAAGTTTGTCTTGGAATTCGCAAATTCCTAATACTTTTACCACAGTAACCACTCAAAGTCAGTGAATTTTCAAAAATCGCCAACTTCAAGGGCAGATAACTGAAAAACCTACCCGTCGAATTTCATGAAATTTGCATGAGAGATAGACACGACCAAGGTCTTTAAGAATCAAGCATAATATTGATCGCGAACAGTCATTTCAGTTCACAAGAGAGAGTCAAAGTTTGCATCATACTACATGTCAATTAAGTGCGTTAGCAAGGGTTAAATTGCAAACAATTGAAGGAAAACATCAATATTGAAGAACGGCCGAGACGTGTGACATGTCCAAATGCAGGTACATGCGCTCTTGCATGTGTGAAAGGGCAAAAGTTGACAGAAATACTCTACATTGCTCTTGTAGCAAGATTCGCTGAGTGCGTTAGCAAGGGTTAATTTGAAAAGTTGAAGGAAAACACCCTTCCTGTCAAGACATGCGACATGGGGCAGAAGTTTGAAGAAATACTCTTCGATGTCTTATGAATTATCACGTAATTTACAGACTAGAGAAGGCCGAAATGGCTTTATGCAGCAGAAGTCCGTACGACTGGACGTATGGACAGCGTGCGCGAGATGACCAAATGCACACAAGTGCGGCAAGAGCTGTCAAAATCTGATCAGACAGGTAGAGAAGCGAGCAAAAAAGCTTGCTTGCCTTGCCTGGCCTGACTGACTGACATAGTCTTGATTATTTATATATATTAAGACCCTCAACCTATGTACCAGCATTCGGGAACAATATTCCAGTGTCAGCAAACTACTTGAACTCGCTAAACTAAAACACTAGCACTTTTTCAACCTTCAAACCTCTACTGCCTCCCCTCCAGATACCCCTCACATTGTGATGTTCTTGCTTTCTTGCCTCAACTGCCAGCAGGCCGTGTACATCGAGTAAACCTCACTTCCGCTCCTACGTACTGAAAACGTATACAAAACGTCATTTTCCTTCACAATACGGCTAAATCAACTGCAGTGCACTAAAAATGTCTTCAAAACGCTATCTTAACTTGGAAAAGCACTTATTTTGCCCCCCAAGAGCCACGGGTGCTCATATTTCGCTGAATCCTGTCATTGTCGTCGCTTTGCGACTATATTTAAGGATTCAGCAGAAATGCTGAATCCTTATTGTTATTGGCGTGTTTATTATTTTTATTATTATTATTATTATTATTATTATTATTATTATTATTATTATTATTCCACGATTTTTGTGAACAACATTCAGCCAAAACTACCGACTCGATTACAACCAAACTTTACGAGCTTATAGCCCTTACAACAAACTCGCGACTCGTAACTTTTCAGCCAATTCGAACATTGCATTAAAGGCTCAGTACCACTCAAAGTTTTGAAAATTAACATTGGAAAAATTTTCAAAATTAACTTAGAGACTTGAAACTTGCTTTAAAAGATGCGCAATAAAATTTCAAGCAAAAAAGTAAATCATGTCAAATTCGTAAGTCACGTGGTTTGGGCGCCATCTTGAATTTACGCACTTTTTAGGAATGTCCGACCCCATGCACCTTTGAGCGGACACTACACTGCTGCTACTTGCAGTAGAGAGATGATACTTACACAGTTACACAGCTAAATGATTGGTCTAAAACAAGTTTGTCTTGGAATTCGCAAATTCCTAATACTTTTACCACAGTAACCACTCAAAGTCAGTGAATTTTCAAAAATCGCCAACTTCAAGGGCAGATAACTGAAAAACCTACCCGTCGAATTTCATGAAATTTGCATGAGAGATAGACACGACCAAGGTCTTTAAGAATCAAGCATAATATTGATCGCGAACAGTCATTTCAGTTCACAAGAGAGAGTCAAAGTTTGCATCATACTACATGTCAATTAAGTGCGTTAGCAAGGGTTAAATTGCAAACAATTGAAGGAAAACATCAATATTGAAGAACGGCCGAGACGTGTGACATGTCCAAATGCAGGTACATGCGCTCTTGCATGTGTGAAAGGGCAAAAGTTGACAGAAATACTCTACATTGCTCTTGTAGCAAGATTCGCTGAGTGCGTTAGCAAGGGTTAATTTGAAAAGTTGAAGGAAAACACCCTTCCTGTCAAGACATGCGACATGGGGCAGAAGTTTGAAGAAATACTCTTCGATGTCTTATGAATTATCACGTAATTTACAGACTAGAGAAGGCCGAAATGGCTTTATGCAGCAGAAGTCCGTACGACTGGACGTATGGACAGCGTGCGCGAGATGACCAAATGCACACAAGTGCGGCAAGAGCTGTCAAAATCTGATCAGACAGGTAGAGAAGCGAGCAAAAAAGCTTGCTTGCCTTGCCTGGCCTGACTGACTGACATAGTCTTGATTATTTATATATATTAAGACCCTCAACCTATGTACCAGCATTCGGGAACAATATTCCAGTGTCAGCAAACTACTTGAACTCGCTAAACTAAAACACTAGCACTTTTTCAACCTTCAAACCTCTACTGCCTCCCCTCCAGATACCCCTCACATTGTGATGTTCTTGCTTTCTTGCCTCAACTGCCAGCAGGCCGTGTACATCGAGTAAACCTCACTTCCGCTCCTACGTACTGAAAACGTATACAAAACGTCATTTTCCTTCACAATACGGCTAAATCAACTGCAGTGCACTAAAAATGTCTTCAAAACGCTATCTTAACTTGGAAAAGCACTTATTTTGCCCCCCAAGAGCCACGGGTGCTCATATTTCGCTGAATCCTGTCATTGTCGTCGCTTTGCGACTATATTTAAGGATTCAGCAGAAATGCTGAATCCTTATTGTTATTGGCGTGTTTATTATTTTTATTATTATTATTATTATTATTATTATTATTATTATTATTATTATTATTCCACGATTTTTGTGAACAACATTCAGCCAAAACTACCGACTCGATTACAACCAAACTTTACGAGCTTATAGCCCTTACAACAAACTCGCGACTCGTAACTTTTCAGCCAATTCGAACATTGCATTAAAGGCTCAGTACCACTCAAAGTTTTGAAAATTAACATTGGAAAAATTTTCAAAATTAACTTAGAGACTTGAAACTTGCTTTAAAAGATGCGCAATAAAATTTCAAGCAAAAAAGTAAATCATGTCAAATTCGTAAGTCACGTGGTTTGGGCGCCATCTTGAATTTACGCACTTTTTAGGAATGTCCGACCCCATGCACCTTTGAGCGGACACTACACTGCTGCTACTTGCAGTAGAGAGATGATACTTACACAGTTACACAGCTAAATGATTGGTCTAAAACAAGTTTGTCTTGGAATTCGCAAATTCCTAATACTTTTACCACAGTAACCACTCAAAGTCAGTGAATTTTCAAAAATCGCCAACTTCAAGGGCAGATAACTGAAAAACCTACCCGTCGAATTTCATGAAATTTGCATGAGAGATAGACACGACCAAGGTCTTTAAGAATCAAGCATAATATTGATCGCGAACAGTCATTTCAGTTCACAAGAGAGAGTCAAAGTTTGCATCATACTACATGTCAATTAAGTGCGTTAGCAAGGGTTAAATTGCAAACAATTGAAGGAAAACATCAATATTGAAGAACGGCCGAGACGTGTGACATGTCCAAATGCAGGTACATGCGCTCTTGCATGTGTGAAAGGGCAAAAGTTGACAGAAATACTCTACATTGCTCTTGTAGCAAGATTCGCTGAGTGCGTTAGCAAGGGTTAATTTGAAAAGTTGAAGGAAAACACCCTTCCTGTCAAGACATGCGACATGGGGCAGAAGTTTGAAGAAATACTCTTCGATGTCTTATGAATTATCACGTAATTTACAGACTAGAGAAGGCCGAAATGGCTTTATGCAGCAGAAGTCCGTACGACTGGACGTATGGACAGCGTGCGCGAGATGACCAAATGCACACAAGTGCGGCAAGAGCTGTCAAAATCTGATCAGACAGGTAGAGAAGCGAGCAAAAAAGCTTGCTTGCCTTGCCTGGCCTGACTGACTGACATAGTCTTGATTATTTATATATATTAAGACCCTCAACCTATGTACCAGCATTCGGGAACAATATTCCAGTGTCAGCAAACTACTTGAACTCGCTAAACTAAAACACTAGCACTTTTTCAACCTTCAAACCTCTACTGCCTCCCCTCCAGATACCCCTCACATTGTGATGTTCTTGCTTTCTTGCCTCAACTGCCAGCAGGCCGTGTACATCGAGTAAACCTCACTTCCGCTCCTACGTACTGAAAACGTATACAAAACGTCATTTTCCTTCACAATACGGCTAAATCAACTGCAGTGCACTAAAAATGTCTTCAAAACGCTATCTTAACTTGGAAAAGCACTTATTTTGCCCCCCAAGAGCCACGGGTGCTCATATTTCGCTGAATCCTGTCATTGTCGTCGCTTTGCGACTATATTTAAGGATTCAGCAGAAATGCTGAATCCTTATTGTTATTGGCGTGTTTATTATTTTTATTATTATTATTATTATTATTATTATTATTATTATTATTATTATTCCACGATTTTTGTGAACAACATTCAGCCAAAACTACCGACTCGATTACAACCAAACTTTACGAGCTTATAGCCCTTACAACAAACTCGCGACTCGTAACTTTTCAGCCAATTCGAACATTGCATTAAAGGCTCAGTACCACTCAAAGTTTTGAAAATTAACATTGGAAAAATTTTCAAAATTAACTTAGAGACTTGAAACTTGCTTTAAAAGATGCGCAATAAAATTTCAAGCAAAAAAGTAAATCATGTCAAATTCGTAAGTCACGTGGTTTGGGCGCCATCTTGAATTTACGCACTTTTTAGGAATGTCCGACCCCATGCACCTTTGAGCGGACACTACACTGCTGCTACTTGCAGTAGAGAGATGATACTTACACAGTTACACAGCTAAATGATTGGTCTAAAACAAGTTTGTCTTGGAATTCGCAAATTCCTAATACTTTTACCACAGTAACCACTCAAAGTCAGTGAATTTTCAAAAATCGCCAACTTCAAGGGCAGATAACTGAAAAACCTACCCGTCGAATTTCATGAAATTTGCATGAGAGATAGACACGACCAAGGTCTTTAAGAATCAAGCATAATATTGATCGCGAACAGTCATTTCAGTTCACAAGAGAGAGTCAAAGTTTGCATCATACTACATGTCAATTAAGTGCGTTAGCAAGGGTTAAATTGCAAACAATTGAAGGAAAACATCAATATTGAAGAACGGCCGAGACGTGTGACATGTCCAAATGCAGGTACATGCGCTCTTGCATGTGTGAAAGGGCAAAAGTTGACAGAAATACTCTACATTGCTCTTGTAGCAAGATTCGCTGAGTGCGTTAGCAAGGGTTAATTTGAAAAGTTGAAGGAAAACACCCTTCCTGTCAAGACATGCGACATGGGGCAGAAGTTTGAAGAAATACTCTTCGATGTCTTATGAATTATCACGTAATTTACAGACTAGAGAAGGCCGAAATGGCTTTATGCAGCAGAAGTCCGTACGACTGGACGTATGGACAGCGTGCGCGAGATGACCAAATGCACACAAGTGCGGCAAGAGCTGTCAAAATCTGATCAGACAGGTAGAGAAGCGAGCAAAAAAGCTTGCTTGCCTTGCCTGGCCTGACTGACTGACATAGTCTTGATTATTTATATATATTAAGACCCTCAACCTATGTACCAGCATTCGGGAACAATATTCCAGTGTCAGCAAACTACTTGAACTCGCTAAACTAAAACACTAGCACTTTTTCAACCTTCAAACCTCTACTGCCTCCCCTCCAGATACCCCTCACATTGTGATGTTCTTGCTTTCTTGCCTCAACTGCCAGCAGGCCGTGTACATCGAGTAAACCTCACTTCCGCTCCTACGTACTGAAAACGTATACAAAACGTCATTTTCCTTCACAATACGGCTAAATCAACTGCAGTGCACTAAAAATGTCTTCAAAACGCTATCTTAACTTGGAAAAGCACTTATTTTGCCCCCCAAGAGCCACGGGTGCTCATATTTCGCTGAATCCTGTCATTGTCGTCGCTTTGCGACTATATTTAAGGATTCAGCAGAAATGCTGAATCCTTATTGTTATTGGCGTGTTTATTATTTATTATTATTATTATTATTATTATTATTATTATTATTATTATTATTATTCCACGATTTTTGTGAACAACATTCAGCCAAAACTACCGACTCGATTACAACCAAACTTTACGAGCTTATAGCCCTTACAACAAACTCGCGACTCGTAACTTTTCAGCCAATTCGAACATTGCATTAAAGGCTCAGTACCACTCAAAGTTTTGAAAATTAACATTGGAAAAATTTTCAAAATTAACTTAGAGACTTGAAACTTGCTTTAAAAGATGCGCAATAAAATTTCAAGCAAAAAAGTAAATCATGTCAAATTCGTAAGTCACGTGGTTTGGGCGCCATCTTGAATTTACGCACTTTTTAGGAATGTCCGACCCCATGCACCTTTGAGCGGACACTACACTGCTGCTACTTGCAGTAGAGAGATGATACTTACACAGTTACACAGCTAAATGATTGGTCTAAAACAAGTTTGTCTTGGAATTCGCAAATTCCTAATACTTTTACCACAGTAACCACTCAAAGTCAGTGAATTTTCAAAAATCGCCAACTTCAAGGGCAGATAACTGAAAAACCTACCCGTCGAATTTCATGAAATTTGCATGAGAGATAGACACGACCAAGGTCTTTAAGAATCAAGCATAATATTGATCGCGAACAGTCATTTCAGTTCACAAGAGAGAGTCAAAGTTTGCATCATACTACATGTCAATTAAGTGCGTTAGCAAGGGTTAAATTGCAAACAATTGAAGGAAAACATCAATATTGAAGAACGGCCGAGACGTGTGACATGTCCAAATGCAGGTACATGCGCTCTTGCATGTGTGAAAGGGCAAAAGTTGACAGAAATACTCTACATTGCTCTTGTAGCAAGATTCGCTGAGTGCGTTAGCAAGGGTTAATTTGAAAAGTTGAAGGAAAACACCCTTCCTGTCAAGACATGCGACATGGGGCAGAAGTTTGAAGAAATACTCTTCGATGTCTTATGAATTATCACGTAATTTACAGACTAGAGAAGGCCGAAATGGCTTTATGCAGCAGAAGTCCGTACGACTGGACGTATGGACAGCGTGCGCGAGATGACCAAATGCACACAAGTGCGGCAAGAGCTGTCAAAATCTGATCAGACAGGTAGAGAAGCGAGCAAAAAAGCTTGCTTGCCTTGCCTGGCCTGACTGACTGACATAGTCTTGATTATTTATATATATTAAGACCCTCAACCTATGTACCAGCATTCGGGAACAATATTCCAGTGTCAGCAAACTACTTGAACTCGCTAAACTAAAACACTAGCACTTTTTCAACCTTCAAACCTCTACTGCCTCCCCTCCAGATACCCCTCACATTGTGATGTTCTTGCTTTCTTGCCTCAACTGCCAGCAGGCCGTGTACATCGAGTAAACCTCACTTCCGCTCCTACGTACTGAAAACGTATACAAAACGTCATTTTCCTTCACAATACGGCTAAATCAACTGCAGTGCACTAAAAATGTCTTCAAAACGCTATCTTAACTTGGAAAAGCACTTATTTTGCCCCCCAAGAGCCACGGGTGCTCATATTTCGCTGAATCCTGTCATTGTCGTCGCTTTGCGACTATATTTAAGGATTCAGCAGAAATGCTGAATCCTTATTGTTATTGGCGTGTTTATTATTTTTATTATTATTATTATTATTATTATTATTATTATTATTATTATTATTCCACGATTTTTGTGAACAACATTCAGCCAAAACTACCGACTCGATTACAACCAAACTTTACGAGCTTATAGCCCTTACAACAAACTCGCGACTCGTAACTTTTCAGCCAATTCGAACATTGCATTAAAGGCTCAGTACCACTCAAAGTTTTGAAAATTAACATTGGAAAAATTTTCAAAATTAACTTAGAGACTTGAAACTTGCTTTAAAAGATGCGCAATAAAATTTCAAGCAAAAAAGTAAATCATGTCAAATTCGTAAGTCACGTGGTTTGGGCGCCATCTTGAATTTACGCACTTTTTAGGAATGTCCGACCCCATGCACCTTTGAGCGGACACTACACTGCTGCTACTTGCAGTAGAGAGATGATACTTACACAGTTACACAGCTAAATGATTGGTCTAAAACAAGTTTGTCTTGGAATTCGCAAATTCCTAATACTTTTACCACAGTAACCACTCAAAGTCAGTGAATTTTCAAAAATCGCCAACTTCAAGGGCAGATAACTGAAAAACCTACCCGTCGAATTTCATGAAATTTGCATGAGAGATAGACACGACCAAGGTCTTTAAGAATCAAGCATAATATTGATCGCGAACAGTCATTTCAGTTCACAAGAGAGAGTCAAAGTTTGCATCATACTACATGTCAATTAAGTGCGTTAGCAAGGGTTAAATTGCAAACAATTGAAGGAAAACATCAATATTGAAGAACGGCCGAGACGTGTGACATGTCCAAATGCAGGTACATGCGCTCTTGCATGTGTGAAAGGGCAAAAGTTGACAGAAATACTCTACATTGCTCTTGTAGCAAGATTCGCTGAGTGCGTTAGCAAGGGTTAATTTGAAAAGTTGAAGGAAAACACCCTTCCTGTCAAGACATGCGACATGGGGCAGAAGTTTGAAGAAATACTCTTCGATGTCTTATGAATTATCACGTAATTTACAGACTAGAGAAGGCCGAAATGGCTTTATGCAGCAGAAGTCCGTACGACTGGACGTATGGACAGCGTGCGCGAGATGACCAAATGCACACAAGTGCGGCAAGAGCTGTCAAAATCTGATCAGACAGGTAGAGAAGCGAGCAAAAAAGCTTGCTTGCCTTGCCTGGCCTGACTGACTGACATAGTCTTGATTATTTATATATATTAAGACCCTCAACCTATGTACCAGCATTCGGGAACAATATTCCAGTGTCAGCAAACTACTTGAACTCGCTAAACTAAAACACTAGCACTTTTTCAACCTTCAAACCTCTACTGCCTCCCCTCCAGATACCCCTCACATTGTGATGTTCTTGCTTTCTTGCCTCAACTGCCAGCAGGCCGTGTACATCGAGTAAACCTCACTTCCGCTCCTACGTACTGAAAACGTATACAAAACGTCATTTTCCTTCACAATACGGCTAAATCAACTGCAGTGCACTAAAAATGTCTTCAAAACGCTATCTTAACTTGGAAAAGCACTTATTTTGCCCCCCAAGAGCCACGGGTGCTCATATTTCGCTGAATCCTGTCATTGTCGTCGCTTTGCGACTATATTTAAGGATTCAGCAGAAATGCTGAATCCTTATTGTTATTGGCGTGTTTATTATTTTTATTATTATTATTATTATTATTATTATTATTATTATTATTATTATTCCACGATTTTTGTGAACAACATTCAGCCAAAACTACCGACTCGATTACAACCAAACTTTACGAGCTTATAGCCCTTACAACAAACTCGCGACTCGTAACTTTTCAGCCAATTCGAACATTGCATTAAAGGCTCAGTACCACTCAAAGTTTTGAAAATTAACATTGGAAAAATTTTCAAAATTAACTTAGAGACTTGAAACTTGCTTTAAAAGATGCGCAATAAAATTTCAAGCAAAAAAGTAAATCATGTCAAATTCGTAAGTCACGTGGTTTGGGCGCCATCTTGAATTTACGCACTTTTTAGGAATGTCCGACCCCATGCACCTTTGAGCGGACACTACACTGCTGCTACTTGCAGTAGAGAGATGATACTTACACAGTTACACAGCTAAATGATTGGTCTAAAACAAGTTTGTCTTGGAATTCGCAAATTCCTAATACTTTTACCACAGTAACCACTCAAAGTCAGTGAATTTTCAAAAATCGCCAACTTCAAGGGCAGATAACTGAAAAACCTACCCGTCGAATTTCATGAAATTTGCATGAGAGATAGACACGACCAAGGTCTTTAAGAATCAAGCATAATATTGATCGCGAACAGTCATTTCAGTTCACAAGAGAGAGTCAAAGTTTGCATCATACTACATGTCAATTAAGTGCGTTAGCAAGGGTTAAATTGCAAACAATTGAAGGAAAACATCAATATTGAAGAACGGCCGAGACGTGTGACATGTCCAAATGCAGGTACATGCGCTCTTGCATGTGTGAAAGGGCAAAAGTTGACAGAAATACTCTACATTGCTCTTGTAGCAAGATTCGCTGAGTGCGTTAGCAAGGGTTAATTTGAAAAGTTGAAGGAAAACACCCTTCCTGTCAAGACATGCGACATGGGGCAGAAGTTTGAAGAAATACTCTTCGATGTCTTATGAATTATCACGTAATTTACAGACTAGAGAAGGCCGAAATGGCTTTATGCAGCAGAAGTCCGTACGACTGGACGTATGGACAGCGTGCGCGAGATGACCAAATGCACACAAGTGCGGCAAGAGCTGTCAAAATCTGATCAGACAGGTAGAGAAGCGAGCAAAAAAGCTTGCTTGCCTTGCCTGGCCTGACTGACTGACATAGTCTTGATTATTTATATATATTAAGACCCTCAACCTATGTACCAGCATTCGGGAACAATATTCCAGTGTCAGCAAACTACTTGAACTCGCTAAACTAAAACACTAGCACTTTTTCAACCTTCAAACCTCTACTGCCTCCCCTCCAGATACCCCTCACATTGTGATGTTCTTGCTTTCTTGCCTCAACTGCCAGCAGGCCGTGTACATCGAGTAAACCTCACTTCCGCTCCTACGTACTGAAAACGTATACAAAACGTCATTTTCCTTCACAATACGGCTAAATCAACTGCAGTGCACTAAAAATGTCTTCAAAACGCTATCTTAACTTGGAAAAGCACTTATTTTGCCCCCCAAGAGCCACGGGTGCTCATATTTCGCTGAATCCTGTCATTGTCGTCGCTTTGCGACTATATTTAAGGATTCAGCAGAAATGCTGAATCCTTATTGTTATTGGCGTGTTTATTATTTTTATTATTATTATTATTATTATTATTATTATTATTATTATTATTATTCCACGATTTTTGTGAACAACATTCAGCCAAAACTACCGACTCGATTACAACCAAACTTTACGAGCTTATAGCCCTTACAACAAACTCGCGACTCGTAACTTTTCAGCCAATTCGAACATTGCATTAAAGGCTCAGTACCACTCAAAGTTTTGAAAATTAACATTGGAAAAATTTTCAAAATTAACTTAGAGACTTGAAACTTGCTTTAAAAGATGCGCAATAAAATTTCAAGCAAAAAAGTAAATCATGTCAAATTCGTAAGTCACGTGGTTTGGGCGCCATCTTGAATTTACGCACTTTTTAGGAATGTCCGACCCCATGCACCTTTGAGCGGACACTACACTGCTGCTACTTGCAGTAGAGAGATGATACTTACACAGTTACACAGCTAAATGATTGGTCTAAAACAAGTTTGTCTTGGAATTCGCAAATTCCTAATACTTTTACCACAGTAACCACTCAAAGTCAGTGAATTTTCAAAAATCGCCAACTTCAAGGGCAGATAACTGAAAAACCTACCCGTCGAATTTCATGAAATTTGCATGAGAGATAGACACGACCAAGGTCTTTAAGAATCAAGCATAATATTGATCGCGAACAGTCATTTCAGTTCACAAGAGAGAGTCAAAGTTTGCATCATACTACATGTCAATTAAGTGCGTTAGCAAGGGTTAAATTGCAAACAATTGAAGGAAAACATCAATATTGAAGAACGGCCGAGACGTGTGACATGTCCAAATGCAGGTACATGCGCTCTTGCATGTGTGAAAGGGCAAAAGTTGACAGAAATACTCTACATTGCTCTTGTAGCAAGATTCGCTGAGTGCGTTAGCAAGGGTTAATTTGAAAAGTTGAAGGAAAACACCCTTCCTGTCAAGACATGCGACATGGGGCAGAAGTTTGAAGAAATACTCTTCGATGTCTTATGAATTATCACGTAATTTACAGACTAGAGAAGGCCGAAATGGCTTTATGCAGCAGAAGTCCGTACGACTGGACGTATGGACAGCGTGCGCGAGATGACCAAATGCACACAAGTGCGGCAAGAGCTGTCAAAATCTGATCAGACAGGTAGAGAAGCGAGCAAAAAAGCTTGCTTGCCTTGCCTGGCCTGACTGACTGACATAGTCTTGATTATTTATATATATTAAGACCCTCAACCTATGTACCAGCATTCGGGAACAATATTCCAGTGTCAGCAAACTACTTGAACTCGCTAAACTAAAACACTAGCACTTTTTCAACCTTCAAACCTCTACTGCCTCCCCTCCAGATACCCCTCACATTGTGATGTTCTTGCTTTCTTGCCTCAACTGCCAGCAGGCCGTGTACATCGAGTAAACCTCACTTCCGCTCCTACGTACTGAAAACGTATACAAAACGTCATTTTCCTTCACAATACGGCTAAATCAACTGCAGTGCACTAAAAATGTCTTCAAAACGCTATCTTAACTTGGAAAAGCACTTATTTTGCCCCCCAAGAGCCACGGGTGCTCATATTTCGCTGAATCCTGTCATTGTCGTCGCTTTGCGACTATATTTAAGGATTCAGCAGAAATGCTGAATCCTTATTGTTATTGGCGTGTTTATTATTATTATTATTATTATTATTATTATTATTATTATTATTATTATTATTATTCCACGATTTTTGTGAACAACATTCAGCCAAAACTACCGACTCGATTACAACCAAACTTTACGAGCTTATAGCCCTTACAACAAACTCGCGACTCGTAACTTTTCAGCCAATTCGAACATTGCATTAAAGGCTCAGTACCACTCAAAGTTTTGAAAATTAACATTGGAAAAATTTTCAAAATTAACTTAGAGACTTGAAACTTGCTTTAAAAGATGCGCAATAAAATTTCAAGCAAAAAAGTAAATCATGTCAAATTCGTAAGTCACGTGGTTTGGGCGCCATCTTGAATTTACGCACTTTTTAGGAATGTCCGACCCCATGCACCTTTGAGCGGACACTACACTGCTGCTACTTGCAGTAGAGAGATGATACTTACACAGTTACACAGCTAAATGATTGGTCTAAAACAAGTTTGTCTTGGAATTCGCAAATTCCTAATACTTTTACCACAGTAACCACTCAAAGTCAGTGAATTTTCAAAAATCGCCAACTTCAAGGGCAGATAACTGAAAAACCTACCCGTCGAATTTCATGAAATTTGCATGAGAGATAGACACGACCAAGGTCTTTAAGAATCAAGCATAATATTGATCGCGAACAGTCATTTCAGTTCACAAGAGAGAGTCAAAGTTTGCATCATACTACATGTCAATTAAGTGCGTTAGCAAGGGTTAAATTGCAAACAATTGAAGGAAAACATCAATATTGAAGAACGGCCGAGACGTGTGACATGTCCAAATGCAGGTACATGCGCTCTTGCATGTGTGAAAGGGCAAAAGTTGACAGAAATACTCTACATTGCTCTTGTAGCAAGATTCGCTGAGTGCGTTAGCAAGGGTTAATTTGAAAAGTTGAAGGAAAACACCCTTCCTGTCAAGACATGCGACATGGGGCAGAAGTTTGAAGAAATACTCTTCGATGTCTTATGAATTATCACGTAATTTACAGACTAGAGAAGGCCGAAATGGCTTTATGCAGCAGAAGTCCGTACGACTGGACGTATGGACAGCGTGCGCGAGATGACCAAATGCACACAAGTGCGGCAAGAGCTGTCAAAATCTGATCAGACAGGTAGAGAAGCGAGCAAAAAAGCTTGCTTGCCTTGCCTGGCCTGACTGACTGACATAGTCTTGATTATTTATATATATTAAGACCCTCAACCTATGTACCAGCATTCGGGAACAATATTCCAGTGTCAGCAAACTACTTGAACTCGCTAAACTAAAACACTAGCACTTTTTCAACCTTCAAACCTCTACTGCCTCCCCTCCAGATACCCCTCACATTGTGATGTTCTTGCTTTCTTGCCTCAACTGCCAGCAGGCCGTGTACATCGAGTAAACCTCACTTCCGCTCCTACGTACTGAAAACGTATACAAAACGTCATTTTCCTTCACAATACGGCTAAATCAACTGCAGTGCACTAAAAATGTCTTCAAAACGCTATCTTAACTTGGAAAAGCACTTATTTTGCCCCCCAAGAGCCACGGGTGCTCATATTTCGCTGAATCCTGTCATTGTCGTCGCTTTGCGACTATATTTAAGGATTCAGCAGAAATGCTGAATCCTTATTGTTATTGGCGTGTTTATTATTTTTATTATTATTATTATTATTATTATTATTATTATTATTATTATTATTCCACGATTTTTGTGAACAACATTCAGCCAAAACTACCGACTCGATTACAACCAAACTTTACGAGCTTATAGCCCTTACAACAAACTCGCGACTCGTAACTTTTCAGCCAATTCGAACATTGCATTAAAGGCTCAGTACCACTCAAAGTTTTGAAAATTAACATTGGAAAAATTTTCAAAATTAACTTAGAGACTTGAAACTTGCTTTAAAAGATGCGCAATAAAATTTCAAGCAAAAAAGTAAATCATGTCAAATTCGTAAGTCACGTGGTTTGGGCGCCATCTTGAATTTACGCACTTTTTAGGAATGTCCGACCCCATGCACCTTTGAGCGGACACTACACTGCTGCTACTTGCAGTAGAGAGATGATACTTACACAGTTACACAGCTAAATGATTGGTCTAAAACAAGTTTGTCTTGGAATTCGCAAATTCCTAATACTTTTACCACAGTAACCACTCAAAGTCAGTGAATTTTCAAAAATCGCCAACTTCAAGGGCAGATAACTGAAAAACCTACCCGTCGAATTTCATGAAATTTGCATGAGAGATAGACACGACCAAGGTCTTTAAGAATCAAGCATAATATTGATCGCGAACAGTCATTTCAGTTCACAAGAGAGAGTCAAAGTTTGCATCATACTACATGTCAATTAAGTGCGTTAGCAAGGGTTAAATTGCAAACAATTGAAGGAAAACATCAATATTGAAGAACGGCCGAGACGTGTGACATGTCCAAATGCAGGTACATGCGCTCTTGCATGTGTGAAAGGGCAAAAGTTGACAGAAATACTCTACATTGCTCTTGTAGCAAGATTCGCTGAGTGCGTTAGCAAGGGTTAATTTGAAAAGTTGAAGGAAAACACCCTTCCTGTCAAGACATGCGACATGGGGCAGAAGTTTGAAGAAATACTCTTCGATGTCTTATGAATTATCACGTAATTTACAGACTAGAGAAGGCCGAAATGGCTTTATGCAGCAGAAGTCCGTACGACTGGACGTATGGACAGCGTGCGCGAGATGACCAAATGCACACAAGTGCGGCAAGAGCTGTCAAAATCTGATCAGACAGGTAGAGAAGCGAGCAAAAAAGCTTGCTTGCCTTGCCTGGCCTGACTGACTGACATAGTCTTGATTATTTATATATATTAAGACCCTCAACCTATGTACCAGCATTCGGGAACAATATT
>CAKLCT010000023.1:0-34755 GCA_921293015.1 Phorcus lineatus
TGTGGGTTGACCGACTATGTCTAAGGAGCATATACATAGGTCACACGCCTATTTTTGAAAACTTTGATTTTCGCGCGTCGAGGGTTACGGAGCCACTAAAATGGCGATTACGTCAAAATTTACGAAAATCGATGAAATTTTTTGCATTGTTTGTCTTTGTGGGTTGACCGACTATGTCTAAGGAACATATACATAGGTCACACGCCTATTTTTGAAAACTTTGATTTTCGCGCGTCGAGGGTTACGGAGCCACTAAAATGGCGATTACGTCAAAATTTACGAAAATCGATGAAATTTTTTGCATTGTTTGTCTTTGTGGGTTGACCGACTATGTCTAAGGAGCATACACATAGGTCACACGCCTATTTTTGAAAACTTTGATTTTCGCGCGTCGAGGGTTACGGAGCCACTAAAATGGCGATTACGTCAAAATTTACGAAAATCGATGAAATTTTTTGCATTGTTTGTCTTTGTGGGTTGACCGACTATGTCTAAGGAGCATATACATAGGTCACACGCCTATTTTTGAAAACTTTGATTTTCGCGCGTCGAGGGTTACGGAGCCACTAAAATGGCGATTACGTCAAAATTTACGAAAATCGATGAAATTTTTTGCATTGTTTGTCTTTGTGGGTTGACCGACTATGTCTAAGGAGCATATACATAGGTCACACGCCTATTTTTGAAAACTTTGATTTTCGCGCGTCGAGGGTTACGGAGCCACTAAAATGGCGATTACGTCAAAATTTACGAAAATCGATGAAATTTTTTGCATTGTTTGTCTTTGTGGGTTGACCGACTATGTCTAAGGAGCATATACATAGGTCACACGCCTATTTTTGAAAACTTTGATTTTCGCGCGTCGAGGGTTACGGAGCCACTAAAATGGCGATTACGTCAAAATTTACGAAAATCGATGAAATTTTTTGCATTGTTTGTCTTTGTGGGTTGACCGACTATGTCTAAGGAGCATATACATAGGTCACACGCCTATTTTTGAAAACTTTGATTTTCGCGCGTCGAGGGTTACGGAGCCACTAAAATGGCGATTACGTCAAAATTTACGAAAATCGATGAAATTTTTTGCATTGTTTGTCTTTGTGGGTTGACCGACTATGTCTAAGGAGCATATACATAGGTCACACGCCTATTTTTGAAAACTTTGATTTTCGCGCGTCGAGGGTTACGGAGCCACTAAAATGGCGATTACGTCAAAATTTACGAAAATCGATGAAATTTTTTGCATTGTTTGTCTTTGTGGGTTGACCGACTATGTCTAAGGAGCATATACATAGGTCACACGCCTATTTTTGAAAACTTTGATTTTCGCGCGTCGAGGGTTACGGAGCCACTAAAATGGCGATTACGTCAAAATTTACGAAAATCGATGAAATTTTTTGCATTGTTTGTCTTTGTGGGTTGACCGACTATGTCTAAGGAGCATATACATAGGTCACACGCCTATTTTTGAAAACTTTGATTTTCGCGCGTCGAGGGTTACGGAGCCACTAAAATGGCGATTACGTCAAAATTTACGAAAATCGATGAAATTTTTTGCATTGTTTGTCTTTGTGGGTTGACCGACTATGTCTAAGGAGCATATACATAGGTCACCACGCCTATTTTTGAAAACTTTGATTTTCGCGCGTCGAGGGTTACGGAGCCACTAAAATGGCGATTACGTCAAAATTTACGAAAATCGATGAAATGTTTTGCATTGTTTGTCTTTGTGGGTTGACCGACTATGTCTAAGGAGCATATACATAGGTCACACGCCTATTTTTGAAAACTTTGATTTTCGCGCGTCGAGGGTTACGGAGCCACTAAAATGGCGATTACGTCAAAATTTACGAAAATCGATGAAATTTTTTGCATTGTTTGTCTTTGTGGGTTGACCGACTATGTCTAAGGAGCATATACATAGGTCACACGCCTATTTTTGAAAACTTTGATTTTCGCGCGTCGAGGGTTACGGAGCCACTAAAATGGCGATTACGTCAAAATTTACGAAAATCGATGAAATTTTTTGCATCGTTTGTCTTTGTGGGTTGACCGACTATGTCTAAGGAGCATATACATAGGTCACACGCCTATTTTTGAAAACTTTGATTTTCGCGCGTCGAGGGTTACGGAGCCACTAAAATGGCGATTACGTCAAAATTTACGAAAATCGATGAAATTTTTTGCATTGTTTGTCTTTGTGGGTTGACCGACTATGTCTAAGGAGCATATACATAGGTCACACGCCTATTTTTGAAAACTTTGATTTTCGCGCGTCGAGGGTTACGGAGCCACTAAAATGGCGATTACGTCAAAATTTACGAAAATCGATGAAATTTTTTGCATTGTTTGTCTTTGTGGGTTGACCGACTATGTCTAAGGAGCATATACATAGGTCACACGCCTATTTTTGAAAACTTTGATTTTCGCGCGTCGAGGGTTACGGAGCCACTAAAATGGCGATTACGTCAAAATTTACGAAAATCGATGAAATTTTTTGCATTGTTTGTCTTTGTGGGTTGACCGACTATGTCTAAGGAGCATATACATAGGTCACACGCCTATTTTTGAAAACTTTGATTTTCGCGCGTCGAGGGTTACGGAGCCACTAAAATGGCGATTACGTCAAAATTTACGAAAATCGATGAAATTTTTTGCATTGTTTGTCTTTGTGGGTTGACCGACTATGTCTAAGGAGCATATACATAGGTCACACGCCTATTTTTGAAAACTTTGATTTTCGCGCGTCGAGGGTTACGGAGCCACTAAAATGGCGATTACGTCAAAATTTACGAAAATCGATGAAATTTTTTGCATTGTTTGTCTTTGTGGGTTGACCGACTATGTCTAAGGAGCATATACATAGGTCACACGCCTATTTTTGAAAACTTTGATTTTCGCGCGTCGAGGGTTACGGAGCCACTAAAATGGCGATTACGTCAAAATTTACGAAAATCGATGAAATTTTTTGCATTGTTTGTCTTTGTGGGTTGACCGACTATGTCTAAGGAGCATATACATAGGTCACACGCCTATTTTTGAAAACTTTGATTTTCGCGCGTCGAGGGTTACGGAGCCACTAAAATGGCGATTACGTCAAAATTTACGAAAATCGATGAAATTTTTTGCATTGTTTGTCTTTGTGGGTTGACCGACTATGTCTAAGGAACATATACATAGGTCACACGCCTATTTTTGAAAACTGTGATTTTCGCGCGTCGAGGGTTACGGAGCCACTAAAATGGTGATTACGTCAAAATTTACGAAAATCGATGAAATTTTTTGCATTGTTTGTCTTTGTGGGTTGACCGACTATGTCTAAGGAGCATACACATAGGTCACACGCCTATTTTTGAAAACTTGATTTTCGCGCGTCGAGGGTTACGGAGCCACTAAAATGGCGATTACGTCAAAATTTACGAAAATCGATGAAATTTTTTGCATTGTTTGTCTTTGTGGGTTGACCGACTATGTCTAAGGAGCATATACATAGGTCACACGCCTATTTTTGAAAACTTTGATTTTCGCGCGTCGAGGGTTACGGAGCCACTAAAATGGCGATTACGTCAAAATTTACGAAAATCGATGAAATTTTTTGCATTGTTTGTCTTTGTGGGTTGACCGACTATGTCTAAGGAGCATACACATAGGTCACACGCCTATTTTTGAAAACTTTGATTTTCGCGCGTCGAGGGTTACGGAGCCACTAAAATGGCGATTACGTCAAAATTTACGAAAATCGATGAAATTTTTTGCATTGATTGTCTTTGTGGGTTGACCGACTATGTCTAAGGAGCATATACATAGGTCACACGCCTATTTTTGAAAACTTTGATTTTCGCGCGTCGAGGGTTACGGAGCCACTAAAATGGCGATTACGTCAAAATTTACGAAAATCGATGAAATTTTTTGCATTGTTTGTCTTTGTGGGTTGACCGACTATGTCTAAGGAGCATACACATAGGTCACACGCCTATTTTTGAAAACTTTGATTTTCGCGCGTCGAGGGTTACGGAGCCACTAAAATGGCGATTACGTCAAAATTTACGAAAATCGATGAAATTTTTTGCATTGTTTGTCTTTGTGGGTTGACCGACTATGTCTAAGGAGCATATACATAGGTCACACGCCTATTTTTGAAAACTTTGATTTTCGCGCGTCGAGGGTTACGGAGCCACTAAAATGGCGATTACGTCAAAATTTACGAAAATCGATGAAATTTTTTGCATTGTTTGTCTTTGTGGGTTGACCGACTATGTCTAAGGAGCATATACATAGGTCACACGCCTATTTTTGAAAACTTTGATTTTCGCGCGTCGAGGGTTACGGAGCCACTAAAATGGCGATTACGTCAAAATTTACGAAAATCGATGAAATTTTTTGCATTGTTTGTCTTTGTGGGTTGACCGACTATGTCTAAGGAGCATACACATAGGTCACACGCCTATTTTTGAAAACTTTGATTTTCGCGCGTCGAGGGTTACGGAGCCACTAAAATGGCGATTACGTCAAAATTTACGAAAATCGATGAAATTTTTTGCATTGTTTGTCTTTGTGGGTTGACCGACTATGTCTAAGGAGCATATACATAGGTCACACGCCTATTTTTGAAAACTTTGATTTTCGCGCGTCGAGGGTTACGGAGCCACTAAAATGGCGATTACGTCAAAATTTACGAAAATCGATGAAATTTTTTGCATTGTTTGTCTTTGTGGGTTGACCGACTATGTCTAAGGAGCATATACATAGGTCACACGCCTATTTTTGAAAACTTTGATTTTCGCGCGTCGAGGGTTACGGAGCCACTAAAATGGCGATTACGTCAAAATTTACGAAAATCGATGAAATTTTTTGCATTGTTTGTCTTTGTGGGTTGACCGACTATGTCTAAGGAGCATATACATAGGTCACACGCCTATTTTTGAAAACTTTGATTTTCGCGCGTCGAGGGTTACGGAGCCACTAAAATGGCGATTACGTCAAAATTTACGAAAATCGATGAAATTTTTTGCATTGATTGTCTTTGTGGGTTGACCGACTATGTCTAAGGAGCATATACATAGGTCACACGCCTATTTTTGAAAACTTTGATTTTCGCGCGTCGAGGGTTACGGAGCCACTAAAATGGCGATTACGTCAAAATTTACGAAAATCGATGAAATTTTTTGCATTGTTTGTCTTTGTGGGTTGACCGACTATGTCTAAGGAGCATATACATAGGTCACACGCCTATTTTTGAAAACTTTGATTTTCGCGCGTCGAGGGTTACGGAGCCACTAAAATGGCGATTACGTCAAAATTTACGAAAATCGATGAAATTTTTTGCATTGTTTGTCTTTGTGGGTTGACCGACTATGTCTAAGGAGCATATACATAGGTCACACGCCTATTTTTGAAAACTTTGATTTTCGCGCGTCGAGGGTTACGGAGCCACTAAAATGGCGATTACGTCAAAATTTACGAAAATCGATGAAATTTTTTGCATTGTTTGTCTTTGTGGGTTGACCGACTATGTCTAAGGAGCATATACATAGGTCACACGCCTATTTTGAAAACTTTGATTTTCGCGCGTCGAGGGTTACGGAGCCACTAAAATGGCGATTACGTCAAAATTTACGAAAATCGATGAAATTTTTTTGCATTGTTTGTCTTTGTGGTTGACCGACTATGTCTAAGGAGCATATACATAGGTCACACGCCTATTTTTGAAAACTTTGATTTTCGCGCGTCGAGGGTTACGGAGCCACTAAAATGGCGATTACGTCAAAATTTACGAAAATCGATGAAATTTTTTGCATTGTTTGTCTTTGTGGGTTGACCGACTATGTCTAAGGAGCATATACATAGGTCACACGCCTATTTTTGAAAACTTTGATTGTCGCGCGTCGAGGGTTACGGAGCCACTAAAATGGCGATTACGTCAAAATTTACGAAAATCGATGAAATTTTTTGCATTTTTTGTCTTTGTGGGTTGACCGACTATGTCTAAGGAGCATATACATAGGTCACACGCCTATTTTTGAAAACTTTGATTTTCGCGCGTCGAGGGTTACGGAGCCACTAAAATGGCGATTACGTCAAAATTTACGAAAATCGATGAAATTTTTTGCATTGTTTGTCTTTGTGGGTTGACCGACTATGTCTAAGGAGCATATACATAGGTCACACGCCTATTTTTGAAAACTTTGATTTTCGCGCGTCGAGGGTTACGGAGCCACTAAAATGGCGATTACGTCAAAATTTACGAAAATCGATGAAATTTTTTGCATTGTTTGTCTTTGTGGGTTGACCGACTATGTCTAAGGAGCATATACATAGGTCACACGCCTATTTTTGAAAACTTTGATTTTCGCGCGTCGAGGGTTACGGAGCCACTAAAATGGCGATTACGTCAAAATTTACGAAAATCGATGAAATTTTTTGCATTGTTTGTCTTTGTGGGTTGACCGACTATGTCTAAGGAGCATATACATAGGTCACACGCCTATTTTTGAAAACTTTGATTTTCGCGCGTCGAGGGTTACGGAGCCACTAAAATGGCGATTACGTCAAAATTTACGAAAATCGATGAAATTTTTTGCATTGTTTGTCTTTGTGGGTTGACCGACTATGTCTAAGGAGCATATACATAGGTCACACGCCTATTTTTGAAAACTTTGATTTTCGCGCGTCGAGGGTTACGGAGCCACTAAAATGGCGATTACGTCAAAATTTACGAAAATCGATGAAATTTTTTGCATTGTTTGTCTTTGTGGGTTGACCGACTATGTCTAAGGAGCATATACATAGGTCACACGCCTATTTTTGAAAACTTTGATTTTCGCGCGTCGAGGGTTACGGAGCCACTAAAATGGCGATTACGTCAAAATTTACGAAAATCGATGAAATTTTTTGCATTGTTTGTCTTTGTGGGTTGACCGACTATGTCTAAGGAGCATATACATAGGTCACACGCCTATTTTTGAAAACTTTGATTTTCGCGCGTCGAGGGTTACGGAGCCACTAAAATGGCGATTACGTCAAAATTTACGAAAATCGATGAAATTTTTTGCATTGTTTGTCTTTGTGGGTTGACCGACTATGTCTAAGGAGCATATACATAGGTCACACGCCTATTTTTGAAAACTTTGATTTTCGCGCGTCGAGGGTTACGGAGCCACTAAAATGGCGATTACGTCAAAATTTACGAAAATCGATGAAATTTTTTGCATTGTTTGTCTTTGTGGGTTGACCGACTATGTCTAAGGAGCATATACATAGGTCACACGCCTATTTTTGAAAACTTTGATTTTCGCGCGTCGAGGGTTACGGAGCCACTAAAATGGCGATTACGTCAAAATTTACGAAAATCGATGAAATTTTTTGCATTGTTTGTCTTTGTGGGTTGACCGACTATGTCTAAGGAGCATATACATAGGTCACACGCCTATTTTTGAAAACTTTGATTTTCGCGCGTCGAGGGTTACGGAGCCACTAAAATGGCGATTACGTCAAAATTTACGAAAATCGATGAAATTTTTTGCATTGTTTGTCTTTGTGGGTTGACCGACTATGTCTAAGGAGCATATACATAGGTCACACGCCTATTTTTGAAAACTTTGATTTTCGCGCGTCGAGGGTTACGGAGCCACTAAAATGGCGATTACGTCAAAATTTACGAAAATCGATGAAATTTTTTGCATTGTTTGTCTTTGTGGGTTGACCGACTATGTCTAAGGAGCATATACATAGGTCACACGCCTATTTTTGAAAACTTTGATTTTCGCGCGTCGAGGGTTACGGAGCCACTAAAATGGCGATTACGTCAAAATTTACGAAAATCGATGAAATTTTTTGCATTGTTTGTCTTTGTGGGTTGACCGACTATGTCTAAGGAGCATATACATAGGTCACACGCCTATTTTTGAAAACTTTGATTTTCGCGCGTCGAGGGTTACGGAGCCACTAAAATGGCGATTACGTCAAAATTTACGAAAATCGATGAAATTTTTTGCATTGTTTGTCTTTGTGGGTTGACCGACTATGTCTAAGGAGCATATACATAGGTCACACGCCTATTTTTGAAAACTTTGATTTTCGCGCGTCGAGGGTTACGGAGCCACTAAAATGGCGATTACGTCAAAATTTACGAAAATCGATGAAATTTTTTGCATTGATTGTCTTTGTGGGTTGACCGACTATGTCTAAGGAGCATATACATAGGTCACACGCCTATTTTTGAAAACTTTGATTTTCGCGCGTCGAGGGTTACGGAGCCACTAAAATGGCGATTACGTCAAAATTTACGAAAATCGATGAAATTTTTTGCATTGTTTGTCTTTGTGGGTTGACCGACTATGTCTAAGGAGCATATACATAGGTCACACGCCTATTTTTGAAAACTTTGATTTTCGCGCGTCGAGGGTTACGGAGCCACTAAAATGGCGATTACGTCAAAATTTACGAAAATCGATGAAATTTTTTGCATTGTTTGTCTTTGTGGGTTGACCGACTATGTCTAAGGAGCATATACATAGGTCACACGCCTATTTTTGAAAACATTGATTTTCGCGCGTCGAGGGTTACGGAGCCACTAAAATGGCGATTACGTCAAAATTTACGAAAATCGATGAAATTTTTTTGCATTGTTTGTCTTTGTGGGTTGACCGACTATGTCTAAGGAGCATATACATAGGTCACACGCCTATTTTTGAAAACTTTGATTTTCGCGCGTCGAGGGTTACGGAGCCACTAAAATGGCGATTACGTCAAAATTTACGAAAATCGATGAAATTTTTTGCATTGTTTGTCTTTGTGGGTTGACCGACTATGTCTAAGGAGCATATACATAGGTCACACGCCTATTTTTGAAAACTTTGATTTTCGCGCGTCGAGGGTTACGGAGCCACTAAAATGGCGATTACGTCAAAATTTACGAAAATCGATGAAATTTTTTGCATTGTTTGTCTTTGTGGGTTGACCGACTATGTCTAAGGAGCATATACATAGGTCACACGCCTATTTTTGAAAACTTTGATTTTCGCGCGTCGAGGGTTACGGAGCCACTAAAATGGCGATTACGTCAAAATTTACGAAAATCGATGAAATTTTTTGCATTGTTTGTCTTTGTGGGTTGACCGACTATGTCTAAGGAGCATATACATAGGTCACACGCCTATTTTTGAAAACATTGATTTTCGCGCGTCGAGGGTTACGGAGCCACTAAAATGGCGATTACGTCAAAATTTACGAAAATCGATGAAATTTTTTGCATTGTTTGTCTTTGTGGGTTGACCGACTATGTCTAAGGAGCATATACATAGGTCACACGCCTATTTTTGAAAACATTGATTTTCGCGCGTCGAGGGTTACGGAGCCACTAAAATGGCGATTACGTCAAAATTTACGAAAATCGATGAATTTTTTTGCATTGTTTGTCTTTGTGGGTTGACCGACTATGTCTAAGGAGCATATACATAGGTCACACGCCTATTTTTGAAAACTTTGATTTTCGCGCGTCGAGGGTTACGGAGCCACTAAAATGGCGATTACGTCAAAATTTACGAAAATCGATGAAATTTTTTGCATTGTTTGTCTTTGTGGGTTGACCGACTATGTCTAAGGAGCATATACATAGGTCACACGCCTATTTTTGAAAACTTTGATTTTCGCGCGTCGAGGGTTACGGAGCCACTAAAATGGCGATTACGTCAAAATTTACGAAAATCGATGAAATTTTTTGCATTGTTTGTCTTTGTGGGTTGACCGACTATGTCTAAGGAGCATATACATAGGTCACACGCCTATTTTTGAAAACTTTGATTTTCGCGCGTCGAGGGTTACGGAGCCACTAAAATGGCGATTACGTCAAAATTTACGAAAATCGATGAATTTTTTTGCATTGTTTGTCTTTGTGGGTTGACCGACTATGTCTAAGGAGCATATACATAGGTCACACGCCTATTTTTGAAAACTTTGATTTTCGCGCGTCGAGGGTTACGGAGCCACTAAAATGGCGATTACGTCAAAATTTACGAAAATCGATGAAATTTTTTGCATTGTTTGTCTTTGTGGGTTGACCGACTATGTCTAAGGAGCATATACATAGGTCACACGCCTATTTTTGAAAACTTTGATTTTCGCGCGTCGAGGGTTACGGAGCCACTAAAATGGCGATTACGTCAAAATTTACGAAAATCGATGAAATTTTTTGCATTGTTTGTCTTTGTGGGTTGACCGACTATGTCTAAGGAGCATATACATAGGTCACACGCCTATTTTTGAAAACTTTGATTTTCGCGCGTCGAGGGTTACGGAGCCACTAAAATGGCGATTACGTCAAAATTTACGAAAATCGATGAAATTTTTTGCATTGTTTGTCTTTGTGGGTTGACCGACTATGTCTAAGGAGCATATACATAGGTCACACGCCTATTTTTGAAAACTTTGATTTTCGCGCGTCGAGGGTTACGGAGCCACTAAAATGGCGATTACGTCAAAATTTACGAAAATCGATGAAATTTTTTGCATTGTTTGTCTTTGTGGGTTGACCGACTATGTCTAAGGAGCATATACATAGGTCACACGCCTATTTTTGAAAACTTTGATTTTCGCGCGTCGAGGGTTACGGAGCCACTAAAATGGCGATTACGTCAAAATTTACGAAAATCGATGAAATTTTTTGCATTGTTTGTCTTTGTGGGTTGACCGACTATGTCTAAGGAGCATATACATAGGTCACACGCCTATTTTTGAAAACTTTGATTTTCGCGCGTCGAGGGTTACGGAGCCACTAAAATGGCGATTACGTCAAAATTTACGAAAATCGATGAAATTTTTTGCATTGTTTGTCTTTGTGGGTTGACCGACTATGTCTAAGGAGCATATACATAGGTCACACGCCTATTTTTGAAAACTTTGATTTTCGCGCGTCGAGGGTTACGGAGCCACTAAAATGGCGATTACGTCAAAATTTACGAAAATCGATGAAATTTTTTGCATTGTTTGTCTTTGTGGGTTGACCGACTATGTCTAAGGAGCATATACATAGGTCACACGCCTATTTTTGAAAACTTTGATTTTCGCGCGTCGAGGGTTACGGAGCCACTAAAATGGCGATTACGTCAAAATTTACGAAAATCGATGAAATATTTTGCATTGTTTGTCTTTGTGGGTTGACCGACTATGTCTAAGGAGCATATACATAGGTCACACGCCTATTTTTGAAAACTTTGATTTTCGCGCGTCGAGGGTTACGGAGCCACTAAAATGGCGATTACGTCAAAATTTACGAAAATCGATGAAATTTTTTGCATTGTTTGTCTTTGTGGGTTGACCGACTATGTCTAAGGAGCATATACATAGGTCACACGCCTATTTTTGAAAACTTTGATTTTCGCGCGTCGAGGGTTACGGAGCCACTAAAATGGCGATTACGTCAAAATTTACGAAAATCGATGAAATTTTTTGCATTGTTTGTCTTTGTGGGTTGACCGACTATGTCTAAGGAGCATATACATAGGTCACACGCCTATTTTTGAAAACTTTGATTTTCGCGCGTCGAGGGTTACGGAGCCACTAAAATGGCGATTACGTCAAAATTTACGAAAATCGATGAAATTTTTTGCATTGTTTGTCTTTGTGGGTTGACCGACTATGTCTAAGGAGCATATACATAGGTCACACGCCTATTTTTGAAAACTTTGATTTTCGCGCGTCGAGGGTTACGGAGCCACTAAAATGGCGATTACGTCAAAATTTACGAAAATCGATGAAATTTTTTGCATTGTTTGTCTTTGTGGGTTGACCGACTATGTCTAAGGAGCATATACATAGGTCACACGCCTATTTTTGAAAACTTTGATTTTCGCGCGTCGAGGGTTACGGAGCCACTAAAATGGCGATTACGTCAAAATTTACGAAAATCGATGAAATTTTTTGCATTGTTTGTCTTTGTGGGTTGACCGACTATGTCTAAGGAGCATATACATAGGTCACACGCCTATTTTTGAAAACTTTGATTTTCGCGCGTCGAGGGTTACGGAGCCACTAAAATGGCGATTACGTCAAAATTTACGAAAATCGATGAAATTTTTTGCATTGTTTGTCTTTGTGGGTTGACCGACTATGTCTAAGGAGCATATACATAGGTCACACGCCTATTTTTGAAAACTTTGATTTTCGCGCGTCGAGGGTTACGGAGCCACTAAAATGGCGATTACGTCAAAATTTACGAAAATCGATGAAATTTTTTGCATTGTTTGTCTTTGTGGGTTGACCGACTATGTCTAAGGAGCATATACATAGGTCACACGCCTATTTTTGAAAACTTTGATTTTCGCGCGTCGAGGGTTACGGAGCCACTAAAATGGCGATTACGTCAAAATTTACGAAAATCGATGAAATTTTTTGCATTGTTTGTCTTTGTGGGTTGACCGACTATGTCTAAGGAGCATATACATAGGTCACACGCCTATTTTTGAAAACTTTGATTTTCGCGCGTCGAGGGTTACGGAGCCACTAAAATGGCGATTACGTCAAAATTTACGAAAATCGATGAAATTTTTTGCATTGTTTGTCTTTGTGGGTTGACCGACTATGTCTAAGGAGCATATACATAGGTCACACGCCTATTTTTGAAAACTTTGATTTTCGCGCGTCGAGGGTTACGGAGCCACTAAAATGGCGATTACGTCAAAATTTACGAAAATCGATGAAATTTTTTGCATTGTTTGTCTTTGTGGGTTGACCGACTATGTCTAAGGAGCATATACATAGGTCACACGCCTATTTTTGAAAACTTTGATTTTCGCGCGTCGAGGGTTACGGAGCCACTAAAATGGCGATTACGTCAAAATTTACGAAAATCGATGAAATTTTTTGCATTGTTTGTCTTTGTGGGTTGACCGACTATGTCTAAGGAGCATATACATAGGTCACACGCCTATTTTTGAAAACTTTGATTTTCGCGCGTCGAGGGTTACGGAGCCACTAAAATGGCGATTACGTCAAAATTTACGAAAATCGATGAAATTTTTTGCATTGTTTGTCTTTGTGGGTTGACCGACTATGTCTAAGGAGCATATACATAGGTCACACGCCTATTTTTGAAAACTTTGATTTTCGCGCGTCGAGGGTTACGGAGCCACTAAAATGGCGATTACGTCAAAATTTACGAAAATCGATGAAATTTTTTGCATTGTTTGTCTTTGTGGGTTGACCGACTATGTCTAAGGAGCATATACATAGGTCACACGCCTATTTTTGAAAACTTTGATTTTCGCGCGTCGAGGGTTACGGAGCCACTAAAATGGCGATTACGTCAAAATTTACGAAAATCGATGAAATTTTTTGCATTGTTTGTCTTTGTGGGTTGACCGACTATGTCTAAGGAGCATATACATAGGTCACACGCCTATTTTTGAAAACTTTGATTTTCGCGCGTCGAGGGTTACGGAGCCACTAAAATGGCGATTACGTCAAAATTTACGAAAATCGATGAAATTTTTTGCATTGTTTGTCTTTGTGGGTTGACCGACTATGTCTAAGGAGCATATACATAGGTCACACGCCTATTTTTGAAAACTTTGATTTTCGCGCGTCGAGGGTTACGGAGCCACTAAAATGGCGATTACGTCAAAATTTACGAAAATCGATGAAATTTTTTGCATTGTTTGTCTTTGTGGGTTGACCGACTATGTCTAAGGAGCATATACATAGGTCACACGCCTATTTTTGAAAACTTTGATTTTCGCGCGTCGAGGGTTACGGAGCCACTAAAATGGCGATTACGTCAAAATTTACGAAAATCGATGAAATTTTTTGCATTGTTTGTCTTTGTGGGTTGACCGACTATGTCTAAGGAGCATATACATAGGTCACACGCCTATTTTTGAAAACTTTGATTTTCGCGCGTCGAGGGTTACGGAGCCACTAAAATGGCGATTACGTCAAAATTTACGAAAATCGATGAAATTTTTTGCATTGTTTGTCTTTGTGGGTTGACCGACTATGTCTAAGGAGCATATACATAGGTCACACGCCTATTTTTGAAAACTTTGATTTTCGCGCGTCGAGGGTTACGGAGCCACTAAAATGGCGATTACGTCAAAATTTACGAAAATCGATGAAATTTTTTGCATTGTTTGTCTTTGTGGGTTGACCGACTATGTCTAAGGAGCATATACATAGGTCACACGCCTATTTTTGAAAACTTTGATTTTCGCGCGTCGAGGGTTACGGAGCCACTAAAATGGCGATTACGTCAAAATTTACGAAAATCGATGAAATTTTTTGCATTGTTTGTCTTTGTGGGTTGACCGACTATGTCTAAGGAGCATATACATAGGTCACACGCCTATTTTTGAAAACTTTGATTTTCGCGCGTCGAGGGTTACGGAGCCACTAAAATGGCGATTACGTCAAAATTTACGAAAATCGATGAAATTTTTTGCATTGTTTGTCTTTGTGGGTTGACCGACTATGTCTAAGGAGCATATACATAGGTCACACGCCTATTTTTGAAAACTTTGATTTTCGCGCGTCGAGGGTTACGGAGCCACTAAAATGGCGATTACGTCAAAATTTACGAAAATCGATGAAATTTTTTGCATTGTTTGTCTTTGTGGGTTGACCGACTATGTCTAAGGAGCATATACATAGGTCACACGCCTATTTTTGAAAACTTTGATTTTCGCGCGTCGAGGGTTACGGAGCCACTAAAATGGCGATTACGTCAAAATTTACGAAAATCGATGAAATTTTTTGCATTGTTTGTCTTTGTGGGTTGACCGACTATGTCTAAGGAGCATATACATAGGTCACACGCCTATTTTTGAAAACTTTGATTTTCGCGCGTCGAGGGTTACGGAGCCACTAAAATGGCGATTACGTCAAAATTTACGAAAATCGATGAAATTTTTTGCATTGTTTGTCTTTGTGGGTTGACCGACTATGTCTAAGGAGCATATACATAGGTCACACGCCTATTTTTGAAAACTTTGATTTTCGCGCGTCGAGGGTTACGGAGCCACTAAAATGGCGATTACGTCAAAATTTACGAAAATCGATGAAATTTTTTGCATTGTTTGTCTTTGTGGGTTGACCGACTATGTCTAAGGAGCATATACATAGGTCACACGCCTATTTTTGAAAACTTTGATTTTCGCGCGTCGAGGGTTACGGAGCCACTAAAATGGCGATTACGTCAAAATTTACGAAAATCGATGAAATTTTTTGCATTGTTTGTCTTTGTGGGTTGACCGACTATGTCTAAGGAGCATATACATAGGTCACACGCCTATTTTTGAAAACTTTGATTTTCGCGCGTCGAGGGTTACGGAGCCACTAAAATGGCGATTACGTCAAAATTTACGAAAATCGATGAAATTTTTTGCATTGTTTGTCTTTGTGGGTTGACCGACTATGTCTAAGGAGCATATACATAGGTCACACGCCTATTTTTGAAAACTTTGATTTTCGCGCGTCGAGGGTTACGGAGCCACTAAAATGGCGATTACGTCAAAATTTACGAAAATCGATGAAATTTTTTGCATTGTTTGTCTTTGTGGGTTGACCGACTATGTCTAAGGAGCATATACATAGGTCACACGCCTATTTTTGAAAACTTTGATTTTCGCGCGTCGAGGGTTACGGAGCCACTAAAATGGCGATTACGTCAAAATTTACGAAAATCGATGAAATTTTTTGCATTGTTTGTCTTTGTGGGTTGACCGACTATGTCTAAGGAGCATATACATAGGTCACACGCCTATTTTTGAAAACTTTGATTTTCGCGCGTCGAGGGTTACGGAGCCACTAAAATGGCGATTACGTCAAAATTTACGAAAATCGATGAAATTTTTTGCATTGTTTGTCTTTGTGGGTTGACCGACTATGTCTAAGGAGCATATACATAGGTCACACGCCTATTTTTGAAAACTTTGATTTTCGCGCGTCGAGGGTTACGGAGCCACTAAAATGGCGATTACGTCAAAATTTACGAAAATCGATGAAATTTTTTGCATTGTTTGTCTTTGTGGGTTGACCGACTATGTCTAAGGAGCATATACATAGGTCACACGCCTATTTTTGAAAACTTTGATTTTCGCGCGTCGAGGGTTACGGAGCCACTAAAATGGCGATTACGTCAAAATTTACGAAAATCGATGAAATTTTTTGCATTGTTTGTCTTTGTGGGTTGACCGACTATGTCTAAGGAGCATATACATAGGTCACACGCCTATTTTTGAAAACTTTGATTTTCGCGCGTCGAGGGTTACGGAGCCACTAAAATGGCGATTACGTCAAAATTTACGAAAATCGATGAAATTTTTTGCATTGTTTGTCTTTGTGGGTTGACCGACTATGTCTAAGGAGCATATACATAGGTCACACGCCTATTTTTGAAAACTTTGATTTTCGCGCGTCGAGGGTTACGGAGCCACTAAAATGGCGATTACGTCAAAATTTACGAAAATCGATGAAATTTTTTGCATTGTTTGTCTTTGTGGGTTGACCGACTATGTCTAAGGAGCATATACATAGGTCACACGCCTATTTTTGAAAACTTTGATTTTCGCGCGTCGAGGGTTACGGAGCCACTAAAATGGCGATTACGTCAAAATTTACGAAAATCGATGAAATTTTTTGCATTGTTTGTCTTTGTGGGTTGACCGACTATGTCTAAGGAGCATATACATAGGTCACACGCCTATTTTTGAAAACTTTGATTTTCGCGCGTCGAGGGTTACGGAGCCACTAAAATGGCGATTACGTCAAAATTTACGAAAATCGATGAAATTTTTTGCATTGTTTGTCTTTGTGGGTTGACCGACTATGTCTAAGGAGCATATACATAGGTCACACGCCTATTTTTGAAAACTTTGATTTTCGCGCGTCGAGGGTTACGGAGCCACTAAAATGGCGATTACGTCAAAATTTACGAAAATCGATGAAATTTTTTGCATTGTTTGTCTTTGTGGGTTGACCGACTATGTCTAAGGAGCATATACATAGGTCACACGCCTATTTTTGAAAACTTTGATTTTCGCGCGTCGAGGGTTACGGAGCCACTAAAATGGCGATTACGTCAAAATTTACGAAAATCGATGAAATTTTTTGCATTGTTTGTCTTTGTGGGTTGACCGACTATGTCTAAGGAGCATATACATAGGTCACACGCCTATTTTTGAAAACTTTGATTTTCGCGCGTCGAGGGTTACGGAGCCACTAAAATGGCGATTACGTCAAAATTTACGAAAATCGATGAAATTTTTTGCATTGTTTGTCTTTGTGGGTTGACCGACTATGTCTAAGGAGCATATACATAGGTCACACGCCTATTTTTGAAAACTTTGATTTTCGCGCGTCGAGGGTTACGGAGCCACTAAAATGGCGATTACGTCAAAATTTACGAAAATCGATGAAATTTTTTGCATTGTTTGTCTTTGTGGGTTGACCGACTATGTCTAAGGAGCATATACATAGGTCACACGCCTATTTTTGAAAACTTTGATTTTCGCGCGTCGAGGGTTACGGAGCCACTAAAATGGCGATTACGTCAAAATTTACGAAAATCGATGAAATTTTTTGCATTGTTTGTCTTTGTGGGTTGACCGACTATGTCTAAGGAGCATATACATAGGTCACACGCCTATTTTTGAAAACTTTGATTTTCGCGCGTCGAGGGTTACGGAGCCACTAAAATGGCGATTACGTCAAAATTTACGAAAATCGATGAAATTTTTTGCATTGTTTGTCTTTGTGGGTTGACCGACTATGTCTAAGGAGCATATACATAGGTCACACGCCTATTTTTGAAAACTTTGATTTTCGCGCGTCGAGGGTTACGGAGCCACTAAAATGGCGATTACGTCAAAATTTACGAAAATCGATGAAATTTTTTGCATTGTTTGTCTTTGTGGGTTGACCGACTATGTCTAAGGAGCATATACATAGGTCACACGCCTATTTTTGAAAACTTTGATTTTCGCGCGTCGAGGGTTACGGAGCCACTAAAATGGCGATTACGTCAAAATTTACGAAAATCGATGAAATTTTTTGCATTGTTTGTCTTTGTGGGTTGACCGACTATGTCTAAGGAGCATATACATAGGTCACACGCCTATTTTTGAAAACTTTGATTTTCGCGCGTCGAGGGTTACGGAGCCACTAAAATGGCGATTACGTCAAAATTTACGAAAATCGATGAAATTTTTTGCATTGTTTGTCTTTGTGGGTTGACCGACTATGTCTAAGGAGCATATACATAGGTCACACGCCTATTTTTGAAAACTTTGATTTTCGCGCGTCGAGGGTTACGGAGCCACTAAAATGGCGATTACGTCAAAATTTACGAAAATCGATGAAATTTTTTGCATTGTTTGTCTTTGTGGGTTGACCGACTATGTCTAAGGAGCATATACATAGGTCACACGCCTATTTTTGAAAACTTTGATTTTCGCGCGTCGAGGGTTACGGAGCCACTAAAATGGCGATTACGTCAAAATTTACGAAAATCGATGAAATTTTTTGCATTGTTTGTCTTTGTGGGTTGACCGACTATGTCTAAGGAGCATATACATAGGTCACACGCCTATTTTTGAAAACTTTGATTTTCGCGCGTCGAGGGTTACGGAGCCACTAAAATGGCGATTACGTCAAAATTTACGAAAATCGATGAAATTTTTTGCATTGTTTGTCTTTGTGGGTTGACCGACTATGTCTAAGGAGCATATACATAGGTCACACGCCTATTTTTGAAAACTTTGATTTTCGCGCGTCGAGGGTTACGGAGCCACTAAAATGGCGATTACGTCAAAATTTACGAAAATCGATGAAATTTTTTGCATTGTTTGTCTTTGTGGGTTGACCGACTATGTCTAAGGAGCATATACATAGGTCACACGCCTATTTTTGAAAACTTTGATTTTCGCGCGTCGAGGGTTACGGAGCCACTAAAATGGCGATTACGTCAAAATTTACGAAAATCGATGAAATTTTTTGCATTGTTTGTCTTTGTGGGTTGACCGACTATGTCTAAGGAGCATATACATAGGTCACACGCCTATTTTTGAAAACTTTGATTTTCGCGCGTCGAGGGTTACGGAGCCACTAAAATGGCGATTACGTCAAAATTTACGAAAATCGATGAAATTTTTTGCATTGTTTGTCTTTGTGGGTTGACCGACTATGTCTAAGGAGCATATACATAGGTCACACGCCTATTTTTGAAAACTTTGATTTTCGCGCGTCGAGGGTTACGGAGCCACTAAAATGGCGATTACGTCAAAATTTACGAAAATCGATGAAATTTTTTGCATTGTTTGTCTTTGTGGGTTGACCGACTATGTCTAAGGAGCATATACATAGGTCACACGCCTATTTTTGAAAACTTTGATTTTCGCGCGTCGAGGGTTACGGAGCCACTAAAATGGCGATTACGTCAAAATTTACGAAAATCGATGAAATTTTTTGCATTGTTTGTCTTTGTGGGTTGACCGACTATGTCTAAGGAGCATATACATAGGTCACACGCCTATTTTTGAAAACTTTGATTTTCGCGCGTCGAGGGTTACGGAGCCACTAAAATGGCGATTACGTCAAAATTTACGAAAATCGATGAAATTTTTTGCATTGTTTGTCTTTGTGGGTTGACCGACTATGTCTAAGGAGCATATACATAGGTCACACGCCTATTTTTGAAAACTTTGATTTTCGCGCGTCGAGGGTTACGGAGCCACTAAAATGGCGATTACGTCAAAATTTACGAAAATCGATGAAATTTTTTGCATTGTTTGTCTTTGTGGGTTGACCGACTATGTCTAAGGAGCATATACATAGGTCACACGCCTATTTTTGAAAACTTTGATTTTCGCGCGTCGAGGGTTACGGAGCCACTAAAATGGCGATTACGTCAAAATTTACGAAAATCGATGAAATTTTTTGCATTGTTTGTCTTTGTGGGTTGACCGACTATGTCTAAGGAGCATATACATAGGTCACACGCCTATTTTTGAAAACTTTGATTTTCGCGCGTCGAGGGTTACGGAGCCACTAAAATGGCGATTACGTCAAAATTTACGAAAATCGATGAAATTTTTTGCATTGTTTGTCTTTGTGGGTTGACCGACTATGTCTAAGGAGCATATACATAGGTCACACGCCTATTTTTGAAAACTTTGATTTTCGCGCGTCGAGGGTTACGGAGCCACTAAAATGGCGATTACGTCAAAATTTACGAAAATCGATGAAATTTTTTGCATTGTTTGTCTTTGTGGGTTGACCGACTATGTCTAAGGAGCATATACATAGGTCACACGCCTATTTTTGAAAACTTTGATTTTCGCGCGTCGAGGGTTACGGAGCCACTAAAATGGCGATTACGTCAAAATTTACGAAAATCGATGAAATTTTTTGCATTGTTTGTCTTTGTGGGTTGACCGACTATGTCTAAGGAGCATATACATAGGTCACACGCCTATTTTTGAAAACTTTGATTTTCGCGCGTCGAGGGTTACGGAGCCACTAAAATGGCGATTACGTCAAAATTTACGAAAATCGATGAAATTTTTTGCATTGTTTGTCTTTGTGGGTTGACCGACTATGTCTAAGGAGCATATACATAGGTCACACGCCTATTTTTGAAAACTTTGATTTTCGCGCGTCGAGGGTTACGGAGCCACTAAAATGGCGATTACGTCAAAATTTACGAAAATCGATGAAATTTTTTGCATTGTTTGTCTTTGTGGGTTGACCGACTATGTCTAAGGAGCATATACATAGGTCACACGCCTATTTTTGAAAACTTTGATTTTCGCGCGTCGAGGGTTACGGAGCCACTAAAATGGCGATTACGTCAAAATTTACGAAAATCGATGAAATTTTTTGCATTGTTTGTCTTTGTGGGTTGACCGACTATGTCTAAGGAGCATATACATAGGTCACACGCCTATTTTTGAAAACTTTGATTTTCGCGCGTCGAGGGTTACGGAGCCACTAAAATGGCGATTACGTCAAAATTTACGAAAATCGATGAAATTTTTTGCATTGTTTGTCTTTGTGGGTTGACCGACTATGTCTAAGGAGCATATACATAGGTCACACGCCTATTTTTGAAAACTTTGATTTTCGCGCGTCGAGGGTTACGGAGCCACTAAAATGGCGATTACGTCAAAATTTACGAAAATCGATGAAATTTTTTGCATTGTTTGTCTTTGTGGGTTGACCGACTATGTCTAAGGAGCATATACATAGGTCACACGCCTATTTTTGAAAACTTTGATTTTCGCGCGTCGAGGGTTACGGAGCCACTAAAATGGCGATTACGTCAAAATTTACGAAAATCGATGAAATTTTTTGCATTGTTTGTCTTTGTGGGTTGACCGACTATGTCTAAGGAGCATATACATAGGTCACACGCCTATTTTTGAAAACTTTGATTTTCGCGCGTCGAGGGTTACGGAGCCACTAAAATGGCGATTACGTCAAAATTTACGAAAATCGATGAAATTTTTTGCATTGTTTGTCTTTGTGGGTTGACCGACTATGTCTAAGGAGCATATACATAGGTCACACGCCTATTTTTGAAAACTTTGATTTTCGCGCGTCGAGGGTTACGGAGCCACTAAAATGGCGATTACGTCAAAATTTACGAAAATCGATGAAATTTTTTGCATTGTTTGTCTTTGTGGGTTGACCGACTATGTCTAAGGAGCATATACATAGGTCACACGCCTATTTTTGAAAACTTTGATTTTCGCGCGTCGAGGGTTACGGAGCCACTAAAATGGCGATTACGTCAAAATTTACGAAAATCGATGAAATTTTTTGCATTGTTTGTCTTTGTGGGTTGACCGACTATGTCTAAGGAGCATATACATAGGTCACACGCCTATTTTTGAAAACTTTGATTTTCGCGCGTCGAGGGTTACGGAGCCACTAAAATGGCGATTACGTCAAAATTTACGAAAATCGATGAAATTTTTTGCATTGTTTGTCTTTGTGGGTTGACCGACTATGTCTAAGGAGCATATACATAGGTCACACGCCTATTTTTGAAAACTTTGATTTTCGCGCGTCGAGGGTTACGGAGCCACTAAAATGGCGATTACGTCAAAATTTACGAAAATCGATGAAATTTTTTGCATTGTTTGTCTTTGTGGGTTGACCGACTATGTCTAAGGAGCATATACATAGGTCACACGCCTATTTTTGAAAACTTTGATTTTCGCGCGTCGAGGGTTACGGAGCCACTAAAATGGCGATTACGTCAAAATTTACGAAAATCGATGAAATTTTTTGCATTGTTTGTCTTTGTGGGTTGACCGACTATGTCTAAGGAGCATATACATAGGTCACACGCCTATTTTTGAAAACTTTGATTTTCGCGCGTCGAGGGTTACGGAGCCACTAAAATGGCGATTACGTCAAAATTTACGAAAATCGATGAAATTTTTTGCATTGTTTGTCTTTGTGGGTTGACCGACTATGTCTAAGGAGCATATACATAGGTCACACGCCTATTTTTGAAAACTTTGATTTTCGCGCGTCGAGGGTTACGGAGCCACTAAAATGGCGATTACGTCAAAATTTACGAAAATCGATGAAATTTTTTGCATTGTTTGTCTTTGTGGGTTGACCGACTATGTCTAAGGAGCATATACATAGGTCACACGCCTATTTTTGAAAACTTTGATTTTCGCGCGTCGAGGGTTACGGAGCCACTAAAATGGCGATTACGTCAAAATTTACGAAAATCGATGAAATTTTTTGCATTGTTTGTCTTTGTGGGTTGACCGACTATGTCTAAGGAGCATATACATAGGTCACACGCCTATTTTTGAAAACTTTGATTTTCGCGCGTCGAGGGTTACGGAGCCACTAAAATGGCGATTACGTCAAAATTTACGAAAATCGATGAAATTTTTTGCATTGTTTGTCTTTGTGGGTTGACCGACTATGTCTAAGGAGCATATACATAGGTCACACGCCTATTTTTGAAAACTTTGATTTTCGCGCGTCGAGGGTTACGGAGCCACTAAAATGGCGATTACGTCAAAATTTACGAAAATCGATGAAATTTTTTGCATTGTTTGTCTTTGTGGGTTGACCGACTATGTCTAAGGAGCATATACATAGGTCACACGCCTATTTTTGAAAACTTTGATTTTCGCGCGTCGAGGGTTACGGAGCCACTAAAATGGCGATTACGTCAAAATTTACGAAAATCGATGAAATTTTTTGCATTGTTTGTCTTTGTGGGTTGACCGACTATGTCTAAGGAGCATATACATAGGTCACACGCCTATTTTTGAAAACTTTGATTTTCGCGCGTCGAGGGTTACGGAGCCACTAAAATGGCGATTACGTCAAAATTTACGAAAATCGATGAAATTTTTTGCATTGTTTGTCTTTGTGGGTTGACCGACTATGTCTAAGGAGCATATACATAGGTCACACGCCTATTTTTGAAAACTTTGATTTTCGCGCGTCGAGGGTTACGGAGCCACTAAAATGGCGATTACGTCAAAATTTACGAAAATCGATGAAATTTTTTGCATTGTTTGTCTTTGTGGGTTGACCGACTATGTCTAAGGAGCATATACATAGGTCACACGCCTATTTTTGAAAACTTTGATTTTCGCGCGTCGAGGGTTACGGAGCCACTAAAATGGCGATTACGTCAAAATTTACGAAAATCGATGAAATTTTTTGCATTGTTTGTCTTTGTGGGTTGACCGACTATGTCTAAGGAGCATATACATAGGTCACACGCCTATTTTTGAAAACTTTGATTTTCGCGCGTCGAGGGTTACGGAGCCACTAAAATGGCGATTACGTCAAAATTTACGAAAATCGATGAAATTTTTTGCATTGTTTGTCTTTGTGGGTTGACCGACTATGTCTAAGGAGCATATACATAGGTCACACGCCTATTTTTGAAAACTTTGATTTTCGCGCGTCGAGGGTTACGGAGCCACTAAAATGGCGATTACGTCAAAATTTACGAAAATCGATGAAATTTTTTGCATTGTTTGTCTTTGTGGGTTGACCGACTATGTCTAAGGAGCATATACATAGGTCACACGCCTATTTTTGAAAACTTTGATTTTCGCGCGTCGAGGGTTACGGAGCCACTAAAATGGCGATTACGTCAAAATTTACGAAAATCGATGAAATTTTTTGCATTGTTTGTCTTTGTGGGTTGACCGACTATGTCTAAGGAGCATATACATAGGTCACACGCCTATTTTTGAAAACTTTGATTTTCGCGCGTCGAGGGTTACGGAGCCACTAAAATGGCGATTACGTCTAAATTTACGAAAATCGATGAAATTTTTTGCATTGTTTGTCTTTGTGGGTTGACCGACTATGTCTAAGGAGCATATACATAGGTCACACGCCTATTTTTGAAAACTTTGATTTTCGCGCGTCGAGGGTTACGGAGCCACTAAAATGGCGATTACGTCAAAATTTACGAAAATCGATGAAATTTTTTGCATTGTTTGTCTTTGTGGGTTGACCGACTATGTCTAAGGAGCATATACATAGGTCACACGCCTATTTTTGAAAACTTTGATTTTCGCGCGTCGAGGGTTACGGAGCCACTAAAATGGCGATTACGTCAAAATTTACGAAAATCGATGAAATTTTTTGCATTGTTTGTCTTTGTGGGTTGACCGACTATGTCTAAGGAGCATATACATAGGTCACACGCCTATTTTTGAAAACTTTGATTTTCGCGCGTCGAGGGTTACGGAGCCACTAAAATGGCGATTACGTCAAAATTTACGAAAATCGATGAAATTTTTTGCATTGTTTGTCTTTGTGGGTTGACCGACTATGTCTAAGGAGCATATACATAGGTCACACGCCTATTTTTGAAAACTTTGATTTTCGCGCGTCGAGGGTTACGGAGCCACTAAAATGGCGATTACGTCAAAATTTACGAAAATCGATGAAATTTTTTGCATTGTTTGTCTTTGTGGGTTGACCGACTATGTCTAAGGAGCATATACATAGGTCACACGCCTATTTTTGAAAACTTTGATTTTCGCGCGTCGAGGGTTACGGAGCCACTAAAATGGCGATTACGTCAAAATTTACGAAAATCGATGAAATTTTTTGCATTGTTTGTCTTTGTGGGTTGACCGACTATGTCTAAGGAGCATATACATAGGTCACACGCCTATTTTTGAAAACTTTGATTTTCGCGCGTCGAGGGTTACGGAGCCACTAAAATGGCGATTACGTCAAAATTTACGAAAATCGATGAAATTTTTTGCATTGTTTGTCTTTGTGGGTTGACCGACTATGTCTAAGGAGCATATACATAGGTCACACGCCTATTTTTGAAAACTTTGATTTTCGCGCGTCGAGGGTTACGGAGCCACTAAAATGGCGATTACGTCAAAATTTACGAAAATCGATGAAATTTTTTGCATTGTTTGTCTTTGTGGGTTGACCGACTATGTCTAAGGAGCATATACATAGGTCACACGCCTATTTTTGAAAACTTTGATTTTCGCGCGTCGAGGGTTACGGAGCCACTAAAATGGCGATTACGTCAAAATTTACGAAAATCGATGAAATTTTTTGCATTGTTTGTCTTTGTGGGTTGACCGACTATGTCTAAGGAGCATATACATAGGTCACACGCCTATTTTTGAAAACTTTGATTTTCGCGCGTCGAGGGTTACGGAGCCACTAAAATGGCGATTACGTCAAAATTTACGAAAATCGATGAAATTTTTTGCATTGTTTGTCTTTGTGGGTTGACCGACTATGTCTAAGGAGCATATACATAGGTCACACGCCTATTTTTGAAAACTTTGATTTTCGCGCGTCGAGGGTTACGGAGCCACTAAAATGGCGATTACGTCAAAATTTACGAAAATCGATGAAATTTTTTGCATTGTTTGTCTTTGTGGGTTGACCGACTATGTCTAAGGAGCATATACATAGGTCACACGCCTATTTTTGAAAACTTTGATTTTCGCGTCGAGGGTTACGGAGCCACTAAAATGGCGATTACGTCAAAATTTACGAAAATCGATGAAATTTTTTGCATTGTTTGTCTTTGTGGGTTGACCGACTATGTCTAAGGAGCATATACATAGGTCACACGCCTATTTTTGAAAACTTTGATTTTCGCGCGTCGAGGGTTACGGAGCCACTAAAATGGCGATTACGTCAAAATTTACGAAAATCGATGAAATTTTTTGCATTGTTTGTCTTTGTGGGTTGACCGACTATGTCTAAGGAGCATATACATAGGTCACACGCCTATTTTTGAAAACTTTGATTTTCGCGCGTCGAGGGTTACGGAGCCACTAAAATGGCGATTACGTCAAAATTTACGAAAATCGATGAAATTTTTTGCATTGTTTGTCTTTGTGGGTTGACCGACTATGTCTAAGGAGCATATACATAGGTCACACGCCTATTTTTGAAAACTTTGATTTTCGCGCGTCGAGGGTTACGGAGCCACTAAAATGGCGATTACGTCAAAATTTACGAAAATCGATGAAATTTTTTGCATTGTTTGTCTTTGTGGGTTGACCGACTATGTCTAAGGAGCATATACATAGGTCACACGCCTATTTTTGAAAACTTTGATTTTCGCGCGTCGAGGGTTACGGAGCCACTAAAATGGCGATTACGTCAAAATTTACGAAAATCGATGAAATTTTTTGCATTGTTTGTCTTTGTGGGTTGACCGACTATGTCTAAGGAGCATATACATAGGTCACACGCCTATTTTTGAAAACTTTGATTTTCGCGCGTCGAGGGTTACGGAGCCACTAAAATGGCGATTACGTCAAAATTTACGAAAATCGATGAAATTTTTTGCATTGTTTGTCTTTGTGGGTTGACCGACTATGTCTAAGGAGCATATACATAGGTCACACGCCTATTTTTGAAAACTTTGATTTTCGCGCGTCGAGGGTTACGGAGCCACTAAAATGGCGATTACGTCAAAATTTACGAAAATCGATGAAATTTTTTGCATTGTTTGTCTTTGTGGGTTGACCGACTATGTCTAAGGAGCATATACATAGGTCACACGCCTATTTTTGAAAACTTTGATTTTCGCGCGTCGAGGGTTACGGAGCCACTAAAATGGCGATTACGTCAAAATTTACGAAAATCGATGAAATTTTTTGCATTGTTTGTCTTTGTGGGTTGACCGACTATGTCTAAGGAGCATATACATAGGTCACACGCCTATTTTTGAAAACTTTGATTTTCGCGCGTCGAGGGTTACGGAGCCACTAAAATGGCGATTACGTCAAAATTTACGAAAATCGATGAAATTTTTTGCATTGTTTGTCTTTGTGGGTTGACCGACTATGTCTAAGGAGCATATACATAGGTCACACGCCTATTTTTGAAAACTTTGATTTTCGCGCGTCGAGGGTTACGGAGCCACTAAAATGGCGATTACGTCAAAATTTACGAAAATCGATGAAATTTTTTGCATTGTTTGTCTTTGTGGGTTGACCGACTATGTCTAAGGAGCATATACATAGGTCACACGCCTATTTTTGAAAACTTTGATTTTCGCGCGTCGAGGGTTACGGAGCCACTAAAATGGCGATTACGTCAAAATTTACGAAAATCGATGAAATTTTTTGCATTGTTTGTCTTTGTGGGTTGACCGACTATGTCTAAGGAGCATATACATAGGTCACACGCCTATTTTTGAAAACTTTGATTTTCGCGCGTCGAGGGTTACGGAGCCACTAAAATGGCGATTACGTCAAAATTTACGAAAATCGATGAAATTTTTTGCATTGTTTGTCTTTGTGGGTTGACCGACTATGTCTAAGGAGCATATACATAGGTCACACGCCTATTTTTGAAAACTTTGATTTTCGCGCGTCGAGGGTTACGGAGCCACTAAAATGGCGATTACGTCAAAATTTACGAAAATCGATGAAATTTTTTGCATTGTTTGTCTTTGTGGGTTGACCGACTATGTCTAAGGAGCATATACATAGGTCACACGCCTATTTTTGAAAACTTTGATTTTCGCGCGTCGAGGGTTACGGAGCCACTAAAATGGCGATTACGTCAAAATTTACGAAAATCGATGAAATTTTTTGCATTGTTTGTCTTTGTGGGTTGACCGACTATGTCTAAGGAGCATATACATAGGTCACACGCCTATTTTTGAAAACTTTGATTTTCGCGCGTCGAGGGTTACGGAGCCACTAAAATGGCGATTACGTCAAAATTTACGAAAATCGATGAAATTTTTTGCATTGTTTGTCTTTGTGGGTTGACCGACTATGTCTAAGGAGCATATACATAGGTCACACGCCTATTTTTGAAAACTTTGATTTTCGCGCGTCGAGGGTTACGGAGCCACTAAAATGGCGATTACGTCAAAATTTACGAAAATCGATGAAATTTTTTGCATTGTTTGTCTTTGTGGGTTGACCGACTATGTCTAAGGAGCATATACATAGGTCACACGCCTATTTTTGAAAACTTTGATTTTCGCGCGTCGAGGGTTACGGAGCCACTAAAATGGCGATTACGTCAAAATTTACGAAAATCGATGAAATTTTTTGCATTGTTTGTCTTTGTGGGTTGACCGACTATGTCTAAGGAGCATATACATAGGTCACACGCCTATTTTTGAAAACTTTGATTTTCGCGCGTCGAGGGTTACGGAGCCACTAAAATGGCGATTACGTCAAAATTTACGAAAATCGATGAAATTTTTTGCATTGTTTGTCTTTGTGGGTTGACCGACTATGTCTAAGGAGCATATACATAGGTCACACGCCTATTTTTGAAAACTTTGATTTTCGCGCGTCGAGGGTTACGGAGCCACTAAAATGGCGATTACGTCAAAATTTACGAAAATCGATGAAATTTTTTGCATTGTTTGTCTTTGTGGGTTGACCGACTATGTCTAAGGAGCATATACATAGGTCACACGCCTATTTTTGAAAACTTTGATTTTCGCGCGTCGAGGGTTACGGAGCCACTAAAATGGCGATTACGTCAAAATTTACGAAAATCGATGAAATTTTTTGCATTGTTTGTCTTTGTGGGTTGACCGACTATGTCTAAGGAGCATATACATAGGTCACACGCCTATTTTTGAAAACTTTGATTTTCGCGCGTCGAGGGTTACGGAGCCACTAAAATGGCGATTACGTCAAAATTTACGAAAATCGATGAAATTTTTTGCATTGTTTGTCTTTGTGGGTTGACCGACTATGTCTAAGGAGCATATACATAGGTCACACGCCTATTTTTGAAAACTTTGATTTTCGCGCGTCGAGGGTTACGGAGCCACTAAAATGGCGATTACGTCAAAATTTACGAAAATCGATGAAATTTTTTGCATTGTTTGTCTTTGTGGGTTGACCGACTATGTCTAAGGAGCATATACATAGGTCACACGCCTATTTTTGAAAACTTTGATTTTCGCGCGTCGAGGGTTACGGAGCCACTAAAATGGCGATTACGTCAAAATTTACGAAAATCGATGAAATTTTTTGCATTGTTTGTCTTTGTGGGTTGACCGACTATGTCTAAGGAGCATATACATAGGTCACACGCCTATTTTTGAAAACTTTGATTTTCGCGCGTCGAGGGTTACGGAGCCACTAAAATGGCGATTACGTCAAAATTTACGAAAATCGATGAAATTTTTTGCATTGTTTGTCTTTGTGGGTTGACCGACTATGTCTAAGGAGCATATACATAGGTCACACGCCTATTTTTGAAAACTTTGATTTTCGCGCGTCGAGGGTTACGGAGCCACTAAAATGGCGATTACGTCAAAATTTACGAAAATCGATGAAATTTTTTGCATTGTTTGTCTTTGTGGGTTGACCGACTATGTCTAAGGAGCATATACATAGGTCACACGCCTATTTTTGAAAACTTTGATTTTCGCGCGTCGAGGGTTACGGAGCCACTAAAATGGCGATTACGTCAAAATTTACGAAAATCGATGAAATTTTTTGCATTGTTTGTCTTTGTGGGTTGACCGACTATGTCTAAGGAGCATATACATAGGTCACACGCCTATTTTTGAAAACTTTGATTTTCGCGCGTCGAGGGTTACGGAGCCACTAAAATGGCGATTACGTCAAAATTTACGAAAATCGATGAAATTTTTTGCATTGTTTGTCTTTGTGGGTTGACCGACTATGTCTAAGGAGCATATACATAGGTCACACGCCTATTTTTGAAAACTTTGATTTTCGCGCGTCGAGGGTTACGGAGCCACTAAAATGGCGATTACGTCAAAATTTACGAAAATCGATGAAATTTTTTGCATTGTTTGTCTTTGTGGGTTGACCGACTATGTCTAAGGAGCATATACATAGGTCACACGCCTATTTTTGAAAACTTTGATTTTCGCGCGTCGAGGGTTACGGAGCCACTAAAATGGCGATTACGTCAAAATTTACGAAAATCGATGAAATTTTTTGCATTGTTTGTCTTTGTGGGTTGACCGACTATGTCTAAGGAGCATATACATAGGTCACACGCCTATTTTTGAAAACTTTGATTTTCGCGCGTCGAGGGTTACGGAGCCACTAAAATGGCGATTACGTCAAAATTTACGAAAATCGATGAAATTTTTTGCATTGTTTGTCTTTGTGGGTTGACCGACTATGTCTAAGGAGCATATACATAGGTCACACGCCTATTTTTGAAAACTTTGATTTTCGCGCGTCGAGGGTTACGGAGCCACTAAAATGGCGATTACGTCAAAATTTACGAAAATCGATGAAATTTTTTGCATTGTTTGTCTTTGTGGGTTGACCGACTATGTCTAAGGAGCATATACATAGGTCACACGCCTATTTTTGAAAACTTTGATTTTCGCGCGTCGAGGGTTACGGAGCCACTAAAATGGCGATTACGTCAAAATTTACGAAAATCGATGAAATTTTTTGCATTGTTTGTCTTTGTGGGTTGACCGACTATGTCTAAGGAGCATATACATAGGTCACACGCCTATTTTTGAAAACTTTGATTTTCGCGCGTCGAGGGTTACGGAGCCACTAAAATGGCGATTACGTCAAAATTTACGAAAATCGATGAAATTTTTTGCATTGTTTGTCTTTGTGGGTTGACCGACTATGTCTAAGGAGCATATACATAGGTCACACGCCTATTTTTGAAAACTTTGATTTTCGCGCGTCGAGGGTTACGGAGCCACTAAAATGGCGATTACGTCAAAATTTACGAAAATCGATGAAATTTTTTGCATTGTTTGTCTTTGTGGGTTGACCGACTATGTCTAAGGAGCATATACATAGGTCACACGCCTATTTTTGAAAACTTTGATTTTCGCGCGTCGAGGGTTACGGAGCCACTAAAATGGCGATTACGTCAAAATTTACGAAAATCGATGAAATTTTTTGCATTGTTTGTCTTTGTGGGTTGACCGACTATGTCTAAGGAGCATATACATAGGTCACACGCCTATTTTTGAAAACTTTGATTTTCGCGCGTCGAGGGTTACGGAGCCACTAAAATGGCGATTACGTCAAAATTTACGAAAATCGATGAAATTTTTTGCATTGTTTGTCTTTGTGGGTTGACCGACTATGTCTAAGGAGCATATACATAGGTCACACGCCTATTTTTGAAAACTTTGATTTTCGCGCGTCGAGGGTTACGGAGCCACTAAAATGGCGATTACGTCAAAATTTACGAAAATCGATGAAATTTTTTGCATTGTTTGTCTTTGTGGGTTGACCGACTATGTCTAAGGAGCATATACATAGGTCACACGCCTATTTTTGAAAACTTTGATTTTCGCGCGTCGAGGGTTACGGAGCCACTAAAATGGCGATTACGTCAAAATTTACGAAAATCGATGAAATTTTTTGCATTGTTTGTCTTTGTGGGTTGACCGACTATGTCTAAGGAGCATATACATAGGTCACACGCCTATTTTTGAAAACTTTGATTTTCGCGCGTCGAGGGTTACGGAGCCACTAAAATGGCGATTACGTCAAAATTTACGAAAATCGATGAAATTTTTTGCATTGTTTGTCTTTGTGGGTTGACCGACTATGTCTAAGGAGCATATACATAGGTCACACGCCTATTTTTGAAAACTTTGATTTTCGCGCGTCGAGGGTTACGGAGCCACTAAAATGGCGATTACGTCAAAATTTACGAAAATCGATGAAATTTTTTGCATTGTTTGTCTTTGTGGGTTGACCGACTATGTCTAAGGAGCATATACATAGGTCACACGCCTATTTTTGAAAACTTTGATTTTCGCGCGTCGAGGGTTACGGAGCCACTAAAATGGCGATTACGTCAAAATTTACGAAAATCGATGAAATTTTTTGCATTGTTTGTCTTTGTGGGTTGACCGACTATGTCTAAGGAGCATATACATAGGTCACACGCCTATTTTTGAAAACTTTGATTTTCGCGCGTCGAGGGTTACGGAGCCACTAAAATGGCGATTACGTCAAAATTTACGAAAATCGATGAAATTTTTTGCATTGTTTGTCTTTGTGGGTTGACCGACTATGTCTAAGGAGCATATACATAGGTCACACGCCTATTTTTGAAAACTTTGATTTTCGCGCGTCGAGGGTTACGGAGCCACTAAAATGGCGATTACGTCAAAATTTACGAAAATCGATGAAATTTTTTGCATTGTTTGTCTTTGTGGGTTGACCGACTATGTCTAAGGAGCATATACATAGGTCACACGCCTATTTTTGAAAACTTTGATTTTCGCGCGTCGAGGGTTACGGAGCCACTAAAATGGCGATTACGTCAAAATTTACGAAAATCGATGAAATTTTTTGCATTGTTTGTCTTTGTGGGTTGACCGACTATGTCTAAGGAGCATATACATAGGTCACACGCCTATTTTTGAAAACTTTGATTTTCGCGCGTCGAGGGTTACGGAGCCACTAAAATGGCGATTACGTCAAAATTTACGAAAATCGATGAAATTTTTTGCATTGTTTGTCTTTGTGGGTTGACCGACTATGTCTAAGGAGCATATACATAGGTCACACGCCTATTTTTGAAAACTTTGATTTTCGCGCGTCGAGGGTTACGGAGCCACTAAAATGGCGATTACGTCAAAATTTACGAAAATCGATGAAATTTTTTGCATTGTTTGTCTTTGTGGGTTGACCGACTATGTCTAAGGAGCATATACATAGGTCACACGCCTATTTTTGAAAACTTTGATTTTCGCGCGTCGAGGGTTACGGAGCCACTAAAATGGCGATTACGTCAAAATTTACGAAAATCGATGAAATTTTTTGCATTGTTTGTCTTTGTGGGTTGACCGACTATGTCTAAGGAGCATATACATAGGTCACACGCCTATTTTTGAAAACTTTGATTTTCGCGCGTCGAGGGTTACGGAGCCACTAAAATGGCGATTACGTCAAAATTTACGAAAATCGATGAAATTTTTTGCATTGTTTGTCTTTGTGGGTTGACCGACTATGTCTAAGGAGCATATACATAGGTCACACGCCTATTTTTGAAAACTTTGATTTTCGCGCGTCGAGGGTTACGGAGCCACTAAAATGGCGATTACGTCAAAATTTACGAAAATCGATGAAATTTTTTGCATTGTTTGTCTTTGTGGGTTGACCGACTATGTCTAAGGAGCATATACATAGGTCACACGCCTATTTTTGAAAACTTTGATTTTCGCGCGTCGAGGGTTACGGAGCCACTAAAATGGCGATTACGTCAAAATTTACGAAAATCGATGAAATTTTTTGCATTGTTTGTCTTTGTGGGTTGACCGACTATGTCTAAGGAGCATATACATAGGTCACACGCCTATTTTTGAAAACTTTGATTTTCGCGCGTCGAGGGTTACGGAGCCACTAAAATGGCGATTACGTCAAAATTTACGAAAATCGATGAAATTTTTTGCATTGTTTGTCTTTGTGGGTTGACCGACTATGTCTAAGGAGCATATACATAGGTCACACGCCTATTTTTGAAAACTTTGATTTTCGCGCGTCGAGGGTTACGGAGCCACTAAAATGGCGATTACGTCAAAATTTACGAAAATCGATGAAATTTTTTGCATTGTTTGTCTTTGTGGGTTGACCGACTATGTCTAAGGAGCATATACATAGGTCACACGCCTATTTTTGAAAACTTTGATTTTCGCGCGTCGAGGGTTACGGAGCCACTAAAATGGCGATTACGTCAAAATTTACGAAAATCGATGAAATTTTTTGCATTGTTTGTCTTTGTGGGTTGACCGACTATGTCTAAGGAGCATATACATAGGTCACACGCCTATTTTTGAAAACTTTGATTTTCGCGCGTCGAGGGTTACGGAGCCACTAAAATGGCGATTACGTCAAAATTTACGAAAATCGATGAAATTTTTTGCATTGTTTGTCTTTGTGGGTTGACCGACTATGTCTAAGGAGCATATACATAGGTCACACGCCTATTTTTGAAAACTTTGATTTTCGCGCGTCGAGGGTTACGGAGCCACTAAAATGGCGATTACGTCAAAATTTACGAAAATCGATGAAATTTTTTGCATTGTTTGTCTTTGTGGGTTGACCGACTATGTCTAAGGAGCATATACATAGGTCACACGCCTATTTTTGAAAACTTTGATTTTCGCGCGTCGAGGGTTACGGAGCCACTAAAATGGCGATTACGTCAAAATTTACGAAAATCGATGAAATTTTTTGCATTGTTTGTCTTTGTGGGTTGACCGACTATGTCTAAGGAGCATATACATAGGTCACACGCCTATTTTTGAAA
>CAKLCT010000026.1:0-33160 GCA_921293015.1 Phorcus lineatus
TAGAACACATTGTGATGTACATTTGATGAAAGTTTGGTTTAGAAATATGCATTTTTAAGAAAGTTATCACGCTCGCTACAACAATATGCATATATTCGACTTAGTCTTTTTCCGCGATTTTGGTCAAAATCGGCTATCTGGACCTGTTTAAGCTCGAATCTGGAGCCCAAACCAAGAATCTGACAGGAAATTCGTATTGCTCAATCGATAGAACACATTGTGATGTACATTTGATGAAAGTTTGGTTTAGAAAAATGCATTTTTAAGAAAGTTATCACGCTCGCTACAACAATATGCATATATTCGACTTAGTCTTTTTCCGCGATTTTGGTCAAAATCGGCTATCTGGACCTGTTTAAGCTCGAATCTGGAGCCCAAACCAAGAATCTGACAGGAAATTCGTATTGCTCAATCGATAGAACACATTGTGATGTACATTTGATGAAAGTTTGGTTTAGAAATATGCATTTTTAAGAAAGTTATCACGCTCGCTACAACAATATGCATATATTCGACTTAGTCTTTTTCCGCGATTTTGGTCAAAATCGGCTATCTGGACCTGTTTAAGCTCGAATCTGGAGCCCAAACCAAGAATCTGACAGGAAATTCGTATTGCTCAATCGATAGAACACATTGTGATGTACATTTGATGAAAGTTTGGTTTAGAAATATGCATTTTTAAGAAAGTTATCACGCTCGCTACAACAATATGCATATATTCGACTTAGTCTTTTTCCGCGATTTTGGTCAAAATCGGCTATCTGGACCTGTTTAAGCTCAAATCTGGAGCCCAAACCAAGAATCTGACAGGAAATTCGTATTGCTCAATCGATAGAACACATTGTGATGAACATTTGATGAAAGTTTGGTTTAGAAATATGCATTTTTAAGAAAGTTATCACGCTCGCTACAACAATATGCATATATTCGACTTAGTCTTTTTCCGCGATTTTGGTCAAAATCGGCTATCTGGACCTGTTTAAGCTCGAATCTGGAGCCCAAACCAAGAATCTGACAGGAAATTCATATTGCTCAATCGATAGAACACATTGTGATGTACATTTGATGAAAGTTTGGTTTAGAAATATGCATTTTTAAGAAAGTTATCACGCTCGCTACAACAATATGCATATATTCGACTTAGTCTTTTTCCGCGATTTTGGTCAAAATCGGCTATCTGGACCTGTTTAAGCTCGAATCTGGAGCCCAAACCAAGAATCTGACAGGAAATTCGTAGTGCTCAATCGATAGAACACATTGTGATGTACATTTGATGAAAGTTTGGTTTAGAAATATGCATTTTTAAGAAAGTTATCACGCTCGCTACAACAATATGCATATATTCGACTTAGTCTTTTTCCGCGATTTTGGTCAAAATCGGCTATCTGGACCTGTTTAAGCTCGAATCTGGAGCCCAAACCAAGAATCTGACAGAAAATTCGTATTGCTCAATCGATAGAACACATTGTGATGTACATTTGATGAAAGTTTGGTTTAGAAATATGCATTTTTAAGAAAGTTATCACGCTCGCTACAACAATATGCATATATTCGACTTAGTCTTTTTCCGCGATTTTGGTCAAAATCGGCTATCTGGACCTGTTTAAGCTCGAATCTGGAGCCCAAACCAAGAATCTGACAGGAAATTCGTATTGCTCAATCGATAGAACACATTGTGATGAACATTTGATGAAAGTTTGGTTTAGAAATATGCATTTTTAAGAAAGTTATCACGCTCGCTACAACAATATGCATATATTCGACTTAGTCTTTTTCCGCGATTTTGGTCAAAATCGGCTATCTGGACCTGTTTAAGCTCGAATCTGGAGCCCAAACCAAGAATCTGACAGGAAATTCGTATTGCTCAATCGATAGAACACATTGTGATGTACATTTGATGAAAGTTTGGTTTAGAAATATGCATTTTTAAGAAAGTTATCACGCTCGCTACAACAATATGCATATATTCGACTTAGTCTTTTTCCGCGATTTTGGTCAAAATCGGCTATCTGGACCTGTTTAAGCTCGATTTTTGAGCCCAAACCAAGAATCTGACAGGAAATTCGTATTGCTCAATCGATAGAACACATTGTGATGTACATTTGATGAAAGTTTGGTTTAGAAATATGCATTTTTAAGAAAGTTATCACGCTCGCTACAACAATATGCATATATTCGACTTAGTCTTTTTCCGCGATTTTGGTCAAAATCGGCTATCTGGACCTGTTTAAGCTCGAATCTGGAGCCCAAACCAAGAATCTGACAGGAAATTCGTATTGCTCAATCGATAGAACACATTGTGATGTACATTTGATGAAAGTTTGGTTTAGAAATATGCATTTTTAAGAAAGTTATCACGCTCGCTACAACAATATGCATATATTCGACTTAGTCTTTTTCCGCGATTTTGGTCAAAATCGGCTATCTGGACCTGTATAAGCTCGAATCTGGAGCCCAAACCAAGAATCTGACAGGAAATTCGTATTGCGCAATCGATAGAACACATTGTGATGTACATTTGATGAAAGTTTGGTTTAGAAATATGCATTTTTAAGAAAGTTATCACGCTCGCTACAACAATATGCATATATTCGACTTAGTCTTTTTCCGCGATTTTGGTCAAAATCGGCTATCTGGACCTGTTTAAGCTCAAATCTGGAGCCCAAACCAAGAATCTGACAGGAAATTCGTATTGCTCAATCGATAGAACACATTGTGATGTACATTTGATGAAAGTTTGGTATAGAAATATGCATTTTTAAGAAAGTTATCACGCTCGCTACAACAATATGCATATATTCGACTTAGTCTTTTTCCGCGATTTTGGTCAAAATCGGCTATCTGGACCTGTTTAAGCTCAAATCTGGAGCCCAAACCAAGAATCTGACAGGAAATTCGTATTGCTCAATCGATAGAACACATTGTGATGTACATTTGATGAAAGTTTGGTTTAGAAATATGCATTTTTAAGAAAGTTATCACGCTCGCTACAACAATATGCATATATTCGACTTAGTCTTTTTCCGCGATTTTGGTCAAAATCGGCTATCTGGACCTGTTTAAGCTCGAATCTGGAGCCCAAACCAAGAATCTGACAGGAAATTCGTATTGCTCAATCGATAGAACACATTGTGATGTACATTTGATGAAAGTTTGGTTTAGAAATATGCATTTTTAAGAAAGTTATCACGCTCGCTACAACAATATGCATATATTCGACTTAGTCTTTTTCCGCGATTTTGGTCAAAATCGGCTATCTGGACCTGTTTAAGCTCGAATCTGGAGCCCAAACCAAGAATCTGACAGGAAATTCGTATTGCTCAATCGATAGAACACATTGTGATGTACATTTGATGAAAGTTTGGTTTAGAAATATGCATTTTTAAGAAAGTTATCACGCTCGCTACAACAATATGCATATATTCGACTTAGTCTTTTTCCGCGATTTTGGTCAAAATCGGCTATCTGGACCTGTTTAAGCTCGAATCTGGAGCCCAAACCAAGAATCTGACAGGAAATTCGTATTGCTCAATCGATAGAACACATTGTGATGTACATTTGATGAAAGTTTGGTTTAGAAATATGCATTTTTAAGAAAGTTATCACGCTCGCTACAACAATATGCATATATTCGACTTAGTCTTTTTCCGCGATTTTGGTCAAAATCGGCTATCTGGACCTGTTTAAGCTCGAATCTGGAGCCCAAACCAAGAATCTGACAGGAAATTCGTATTGCTCAATCGATAGAACACATTGTGATGAACATTTGATGAAAGTTTGGTTTAGAAATATGCATTTTTAAGAAAGTTATCACGCTCGCTACAACAATATGCATATATTCGACTTAGTCTTTTTCCGCGATTTTGGTCAAAATCGGCTATCTGGACCTGTTTAAGCTCGAATCTGGAGCCCAAACCAAGAATCTGACAGGAAATTCGTATTGCTCAATCGATAGAACACATTGTGATGTACATTTGATGAAAGTTTGGTTTAGAAATATGCATTTTTAAGAAAGTTATCACGCTCGCTACAACAATATGCATATATTCGACTTAGTCTTTTTCCGCGATTTTGGTCAAAATCGGCTATCTGGACCTGTTTAAGCTCGAATCTGGAGCCCAAACCAAGAATCTGACAGGAAATTCGTATTGCTCAATCGATAGAACACATTGTGATGTACATTTGATGAAAGTTTGGTTTAGAAATATGCATTTTTAAGAAAGTTATCACGCTCGCTACAACAATATGCATATATTCGACTTAGTCTTTTTCCGCGATTTTGGTCAAAATCGGCTATCTGGACCTGGATAAGCTCGAATCTGGAGCCCAAACCAAGAATCTGACAGGAAATTCGTATTGCTCAATCGATAGAACACATTGTGATGTACATTTGATGAAAGTTTGGTTTAGAAATATGCATTTTTAAGAAAGTTATCACGCTCGCTACAACAATATGCATATATTCGACTTAGTCTTTTTCCGCGATTTTGGTCAAAATCGGCTATCTGGACCTGTATAAGCTCGAATCTGGAGCCCAAACCAAGAATCTGACAGGAAATTCGTATTGCTCAATCGATAGAACACATTGTGATGTACATTTGATGAAAGTTTGGTTTAGAAATATGCATTTTTAAGAAAGTTATCACGCTCGCTACAACAATATGCATATATTCGACTTAGTCTTTTTCCGCGATTTTGGTCAAAATCGGCTATCTGGACCTGTTTAAGCTCAAATCTGGAGCCCAAACCAAGAATCTGACAGGAAATTCGTATTGCTCAATCGATAGAACACATTGTGATGTACATTTGATGAAAGTTTGGTATAGAAATATGCATTTTTAAGAAAGTTATCACGCTCGCTACAACAATATGCATATATTCGACTTAGTCTTTTTCCGCGATTTTGGTCAAAATCGGCTATCTGGACCTGTTTAAGCTCAAATCTGGAGCCCAAACCAAGAATCTGACAGGAAATTCGTATTGCTCAATCGATAGAACACATTGTGATGTACATTTGATGAAAGTTTGGTTTAGAAGTATGCATTTTTAAGAAAGTTATCACGCTCGCTACAACAATATGCATATATTCGACTTAGTCTTTTTCCGCGATTTTGGTCAAAATCGGCTATCTGGACCTGTTTAAGCTCGAATCTGGAGCCCAAACCAAGAATCTGACAGGAAATTCGTATTGCTCAATCGATAGAACACATTGTGATGTACATTTGATGAAAGTTTGGTTTAGAAATATGCATTTTTAAGAAAGTTATCACGCTCGCTACAACAATATGCATATATTCGACTTAGTCTTTTTCCGCGATTTTGGTCAAAATCGGCTATCTGGACCTGTTTAAGCTCGAATCTGGAGCCCAAACCAAGAATCTGACAGGAAATTCGTATTGCTCAATCGATAGAACACATTGTGATGTACATTTGATGAAAGTCAGGTTTAGAAATATGCATTTTTAAGAAAGTTATCACGCTCGCTACAACAATATGCATATATTCGACTTAGTCTTTTTCCGCGATTTTGGTCAAAATCGGCTATCTGGACCTGTTTAAGCTCGAATCTGGAGCCCAAACCAAGAATCTGACAGGAAATTCGTATTGCTCAATCGATAGAACACATTGTGATGTACATTTGATGAAAGTTTGGTTTAGAAATATGCATTTTTAAGAAAGTTATCACGCTCGCTACAACAATATGCATATATTCGACTTAGTCTTTTTCCGCGATTTTGGTCAAAATCGGCTATCTGGACCTGTTTAAGCTCGAATCTGGAGCCCAAACCAAGAATCTGACAGGAAATTCGTATTGCTCAATCGATAGAACACATTGTGATGTACATTTGATGAAAGTTTGGTTTAGAAATATGCATTTTTAAGAAAGTTATCACGCTCGCTACAACAATATGCATATATTCGACTTAGTCTTTTTCCGCGATTTTGGTCAAAATCGGCTATCTGGACCTGTATAAGCTCGAATCTGGAGCCCAAACCAAGAATCTGACAGGAAATTCGTATTGCTCAATCGATAGAACACATTGTGATGTACATTTGATGAAAGTTTGGTTTAGAAATATGCATTTTTAAGAAAGTTATCACGCTCGCTACAACAATATGCATATATTCGACTTAGTCTTTTTCCGCGATTTTGGTCAAAATCGGCTATCTGGACCTGTTTAAGCTCAAATCTGGAGCCCAAACCAAGAATCTGACAGGCAATTCGTATTGCTCAATCGATAGAACACATTGTGATGTACATTTGATGAAAGTTTGGTATAGAAATATGCATTTTTAAGAAAGTTATCACGCTCGCTACAACAATATGCATATATTCGACTTAGTCTTTTTCCGCGATTTTGGTCAAAATCGGCTATCTGGACCTGTTTAAGCTCAAATCTGGAGCCCAAACCAAGAATCTGACAGGAAATTCGTATTGCTCAATCGATAGAACACATTGTGATGAACATTTGATGAAAGTTTGGTTTAGAAGTATGCATTTTTAAGAAAGTTATCACGCTCGCTACAACAATATGCATATATTCGACTTAGTCTTTTTCCGCGATTTTGGTCAAAATCGGCTATCTGGACCTGTTTAAGCTCGAATCTGGAGCCCAAACCAAGAATCTGACAGGAAATTCGTATTGCTCAATCGATAGAACACATTGTGATGTACATTTGATGAAAGTTTGGTTTAGAAATATGCATTTTTAAGAAAGTTATCACGCTCGCTACAACAATATGCATATATTCGACTTAGTCTTTTTCCGCGATTTTGGTCAAAATCGGCTATCTGGACCTGTTTAAGCTCGAATCTGGAGCCCAAACCAAGAATCTGACAGGAAATTCGTATTGCTCAATCGATAGAACACATTGTGATGTACATTTGATGAAAGTCTGGTTTAGAAATATGCATTTTTAAGAAAGTTATCACGCTCGCTACAACAATATGCATATATTCGACTTAGTCTTTTTCCGCGATTTTGGTCAAAATCGGCTATCTGGACCTGTTTAAGCTCGAATCTGGAGCCCAAACCAAGAATCTGACAGGAAATTCGTATTGCTCAATCGATAGAACACATTGTGATGTACATTTGATGAAAGTTTGGTTTAGAAATATGCATTTTTAAGAAAGTTATCACGCTCGCTACAACAATATGCATATATTCGACTTAGTCTTTTTCCGCGATTTTGGTCAAAATCGGCTATCTGGACCTGTTTAAGCTCGATTTTGGAGCCCAAACCAAGAATCTGACAGGAAATTCGTATTGCTCAATCGATAGAACACATTGTGATGTACATTTGATGAAAGTTTGGTTTAGAAATATGCATTTTTAAGAAAGTTATCACGCTCGCTACAACAATATGCATATATTCGACTTAGTCTTTTTCCGCGATTTTGGTCAAAATCGGCTATCTGGACCTGTTTAAGCTCGAATCTGGAGCCCAAACCAAGAATCTGACAGGAAATTCGTATTGCTCAATCGATAGAACACATTGTGATGTACATTTGATGAAAGTTTGGTTTAGAAATATGCATTTTTAAGAAAGTTATCACGCTCGCTACAACAATATGCATATATTCGACTTAGTCTTTTTCCGCGATTTTGGTCAAAATCGGCTATCTGGACCTGTTTAAGCTCGAATCTGGAGCCCAAACCAAGAATCTGACAGGAAATTCGTATTGCTCAATCGATAGAACACATTGTGATGAACATTTGATAAAAGTTTGGTTTAGAAATATGCATTTTTAAGAAAGTTATCACGCTCGCTACAACAATATGCATATATTCGACTTAGTCTTTTTCCGCGATTTTGGTCAAAATCGGCTATCTGGACCTGTTTAAGCTCGAATCTGGAGCCCAAACCAAGAATCTGACAGGAAATTCGTATTGCTCAATCGATAGAACACATTGTGATGTACATTTGATGAAAGTTTGGTTTAGAAATATGCATTTTTAAGAAAGTTATCACGCTCGCTACAACAATATGCATATATTCGACTTAGTCTTTTTCCGCGATTTTGGTCAAAATCGGCTATCTGGACCTGTTTAAGCTCAAATCTGGAGCCCAAACCAAGAATCTGACAGGAAATTCGTATTGCTCAATCGATAGAACACATTGTGATGTACATTTGATGAAAGTTTGGTTTAGAAATATGCATTTTTAAGAAAGTTATCACGCTCGCTACAACAATATGCATATATTCGACTTAGTCTTTTTCCGCGATTTTGGTCAAAATCGGCTATCTGGACCTGTATAAGCTCGAATCTGGAGCCCAAACCAAGAATCTGACAGGAAATTCGTATTGCTCAATCGATAGAACACATTGTGATGTACATTTGATGAAAGTTTGGTTTAGAAATATGCATTTTTAAGAAAGTTATCACGCTCGCTACAACAATATGCATATATTCGACTTAGTCTTTTTCCGCGATTTTGGTCAAAATCGGCTATCTGGACCTGTTTAAGCTCGAATCTGGAGCCCAAACCAAGAATCTGACAGGAAATTCGTATTGCTCAATCGATAGAACACATTGTGATGTACATTTGATGAAAGTTTGGTTTAGAAATATGCATTTTTAAGAAAGTTATCACGCTCGCTACAACAATATGCATATATTCGACTTAGTCTTTTTCCGCGATTTTGGTCAAAATCGGCTATCTGGACCTGTTTAAGCTCGAATCTGGAGCCCAAACCAAGAATCTGACAGGAAATTCGTATTGCTCAATCGATAGAACACATTGTGATGTACATTTGATGAAAGTTTGGTTTAGAAATATGCATTTTTAAGAAAGTTATCACGCTCGCTACAACAATATGCATATATTCGACTTAGTCTTTTTCCGCGATTTTGGTCAAAATCGGCTATCTGGACCTGTATAAGCTCGAATCTGGAGCCCAAACCAAGAATCTGACAGGAAATTCGTATTGCTCAATCGATAGAACACATTGTGATGTACATTTGATGAAAGTTTGGTTTAGAAATATGCATTTTTAAGAAAGTTATCACGCTCGCTACAACAATATGCATATATTCGACTTAGTCTTTTTCCGCGATTTTGGTCAAAATCGGCTATCTGGACCTGTTTAGCTCAAATCTGGAGCCCAAACCAAGAATCTGACAGGCAATTCGTATTGCTCAATCGATAGAACACATTGTGATGTACATTTGATGAAAGTTTGGTATAGAAATATGCATTTTTAAGAAAGTTATCACGCTCGCTACAACAATATGCATATATTCGACTTAGTCTTTTTCCGCGATTTTGGTCAAAATCGGCTATCTGGACCTGTTTAAGCTCGAATCTGGAGCCCAAACCAAGAATCTGACAGGAAATTCGTATTGCTCAATCGATAGAACACATTGTGATGTACATTTGATGAAAGTTTGGTTTAGAAATATGCATTTTTAAGAAAGTTATCACGCTCGCTACAACAATATGCATATATTCGACTTAGTCTTTTTCCGCGATTTTGGTCAAAATCGGCTATCTGGACCTGTTTAAGCTCGAATCTGGAGCCCAAACCAAGAATCTGACAGGAAATTCGTATTGCTCAATCGATAGAACACATTGTGATGTACATTTGATGAAAGTCTGGTTTAGAAATATGCATTTTAAAGAAAGTTATCACGCTCGCTACAACAATATGCATATATTCGACTTAGTCTTTTTCCGCGATTTTGGTCAAAATCGGCTATCTGGACCTGTTTAAGCTCGAATCTGGAGCCCAAACCAAGAATCTGACAGGAAATTCGTATTGCTCAATCGATAGAACACATTGTGATGTACATTTGATGAAAGTTTGGTTTAGAAATATGCATTTTTAAGAAAGTTATCACGCTCGCTACAACAATATGCATATATTCGACTTAGTCTTTTTCCGCGATTTTGGTCAAAATCGGCTATCTGGACCTGTTTAAGCTCGATTTTGGAGCCCAAACCAAGAATCTGACAGGAAATTCGTATTGCTCAATCGATAGAACACATTGTGATGTACATTTGATGAAAGTTTGGTTTAGAAATATGCATTTTTAAGAAAGTTATCACGCTCGCTACAACAATATGCATATATTCGACTTAGTCTTTTTCCGCGATTTTGGTCAAAATCGGCTATCTGGACCTGTTTAAGCTCGAATCTGGAGCCCAAACCAAGAATCTGACAGGAAATTCGTATTGCTCAATCGATAGAACACATTGTGATGTACATTTGATGAAAGTTTGGTTTAGAAATATGCATTTTTAAGAAAGTTATCACGCTCGCTACAACAATATGCATATATTCGACTTAGTCTTTTTCCGCGATTTTGGTCAAAATCGGCTATCTGGACCTGTTTAAGCTCGAATCTGGAGCCCAAACCAAGAATCTGACAGGAAATTCGTATTGCTCAATCGATAGAACACATTGTGATGAACATTTGATGAAAGTTTGGTTTAGAAATATGCATTTTTAAGAAAGTTATCACGCTCGCTACAACAATATGCATATATTCGACTTAGTCTTTTTCCGCGATTTTGGTCAAAATCGGCTATCTGGACCTGTTTAAGCTCGAATCTGGAGCCCAAACCAAGAATCTGACAGGAAATTCGTATTGCTCAATCGATAGAACACATTGTGATGTACATTTGATGAAAGTTTGGTTTAGAAATATGCATTTTTAAGAAAGTTATCACGCTCGCTACAACAATATGCATATATTCGACTTAGTCTTTTTCCGCGATTTTGGTCAAAATCGGCTATCTGGACCTGTATAAGCTCGAATCTGGAGCCCAAACCAAGAATCTGACAGGAAATTCGTATTGCTCAATCGATAGAACACATTGTGATGTACATTTGATGAAAGTTTGGTTTAGAAATATGCATTTTTAAGAAAGTTATCACGCTCGCTACAACAATATGCATATATTCGACTTAGTCTTTTTCCGCGATTTTGGTCAAAATCGGCTATCTGGACCTGTTTAAGCTCGAATCTGGAGCCCAAACCAAGAATCTGACAGGAAATTCGTATTGCTCAATCGATAGAACACATTGTGATGTACATTTGATGAAAGTTTGGTTTAGAAATATGCATTTTTAAGAAAGTTATCACGCTCGCTACAACAATATGCATATATTCGACTTAGTCTTTTTCCGCGATTTTGGTCAAAATCGGCTATCTGGACCTGTATAAGCTCGAATCTGGAGCCCAAACCAAGAATCTGACAGGAAATTCGTATTGCTCAATCGATAGAACACATTGTGATGTACATTTGATGAAAGTTTGGTTTAGAAATATGCATTTTTAAGAAAGTTATCACGCTCGCTACAACAATATGCATATATTCGACTTAGTCTTTTTCCGCGATTTTGGTCAAAATCGGCTATCTGGACCTGTTTAAGCTCGAATCTGGAGCCCAAACCAAGAATCTGACAGGAAATTCGTATTGCTCAATCGATAGAACACATTGTGATGTACATTTGATGAAAGTTTGGTATAGAAATATGCATTTTTAAGAAAGTTATCACGCTCGCTACAACAATATGCATATATTCGACTTAGTCTTTTTCCGCGATTTTGGTCAAAATCGGCTATCTGGACCTGTTTAAGCTCAAATCTGGAGCCCAAACCAAGAATCTGACAGGAAATTCGTATTGCTCAATCGATAGAACACATTGTGATGAACATTTGATGAAAGTTTGGTTTAGAAATATGCATTTCTAAGAAAGTTATCACGCTCGCTACAACAATATGCATATATTCGACTTAGTCTTTTTCCGCGATTTTGGTCAAAATCGGCTATCTGGACCTGTTTAAGCTCGAATCTGGAGCCCAAACCAAGAATCTGACAGGAAATTCGTATTGCTCAATCGATAGAACACATTGTGATGTACATTTGATGAAAGTTTGGTTTAGAAATATGCATTTTTAAGAAAGTTATCACGCTCGCTACAACAATATGCATATATTCGACTTAGTCTTTTTCCGCGATTTTGGTCAAAATCGGCTATCTGGACCTGTTTAAGCTCGAATCTGGAGCCCAAACCAAGAATCTGACAGGAAATTCGTATTGCTCAATCGATAGAACACATTGTGATGTACATTTGATGAAAGTCTGGTTTAGAAATATGCATTTTTAAGAAAGTTATCACGCTCGCTACAACAATATGCATATATTCGACTTAGTCTTTTTCCGCGATTTTGGTCAAAATCGGCTATCTGGACCTGTTTAAGCTCGAATCTGGAGCCCAAACCAAGAATCTGACAGGAAATTCGTATTGCTCAATCGATAGAACACATTGTGATGTACATTTGATGAAAGTTTGGTTTAGAAATATGCATTTTTAAGAAAGTTATCACGCTCGCTACAACAATATGCATATATTCGACTTAGTCTTTTTCCGCGATTTTGGTCAAAATCGGCTATCTGGACCTGTTTAAGCTCGATTTTGGAGCCCAAACCAAGAATCTGACAGGAAATTCGTATTGCTCAATCGATAGAACACATTGTGATGTACATTTGATGAAAGTTTGGTTTAGAAATATGCATTTTTAAGAAAGTTATCACGCTCGCTACAACAATATGCATATATTCGACTTAGTCTTTTTCCGCGATTTTGGTCAAAATCGGCTATCTGGACCTGTTTAAGCTCGAATCTGGAGCCCAAACCAAGAATCTGACAGGAAATTCGTATTGCTCAATCGATAGAACACATTGTGATGTACATTTGATGAAAGTTTGGTTTAGAAATATGCATTTTTAAGAAAGTTATCACGCTCGCTACAACAATATGCATATATTCGACTTAGTCTTTTTCCGCGATTTTGGTCAAAATCGGCTATCTGGACCTGTATAAGCTCGAATCTGGAGCCCAAACCAAGAATCTGACAGGAAATTCGTATTGCTCAATCGATAGAACACATTGTGATGTACATTTGATGAAAGTTTGGTTTAGAAATATGCATTTTTAAGAAAGTTATCACGCTCGCTACAACAATATGCATATATTCGACTTAGTCTTTTTCCGCGATTTGGTCAAAATCGGCTATCTGGACCTGTTTAAGCTCGAATCTGGAGCCCAAACCAAGAATCTGACAGGAAATTCGTATTGCTCAATCGATAGAACACATTGTGATGTACATTTGATGAAAGTTTGGTTTAGAAATATGCATTTTTAAGAAAGTTATCACGCTCGCTACAACAATATGCATATATTCGACTTAGTCTTTTTCCGCGATTTTGGTCAAAATCGGCTATCTGGACCTGTTTAAGCTCAAATCTGGAGCCCAAACCAAGAATCTGACAGGAAATTCGTATTGCTCAATCGATAGAACACATTGTGATGTACATTTGATGAAAGTTTGGTATAGAAATATGCATTTTTAAGAAAGTTATCACGCTCGCTACAACAATATGCATATATTCGACTTAGTCTTTTTCCGCGATTTTGGTCAAAATCGGCTATCTGGACCTGTTTAAGCTCAAATCTGGAGCCCAAACCAAGAATCTGACAGGAAATTCGTATTGCTCAATCGATAGAACACATTGTGATGAACATTTGATGAAAGTTTGGTTTAGAAATATGCATTTTTAAGAAAGTTATCACGCTCGCTACAACAATATGCATATATTCGACTTAGTCTTTTTCCGCGATTTTGGTCAAAATCGGCTATCTGGACCTGTTTAAGCTCAAATCTGGAGCCCAAACCAAGAATCTGACAGGAAATTCGTATTGCTCAATCGATAGAACACATTGTGATGTACATTTGATGAAAGTTTGGTTTAGAAATATGCATTTTTAAGAAAGTTATCACGCTCGCTACAACAATATGCATATATTCGACTTAGTCTTTTTCCGCGATTTTGGTCAAAATCGGCTATCTGGACCTGTTTAAGCTCGAATCTGGAGCCCAAACCAAGAATCTGACAGGAAATTCGTATTGCTCAATCGATAGAACACATTGTGATGTACATTTGATGAAAGTTTGGTTTAGAAAAATGCATTTTTAAGAAAGTTATCACGCTCGCTACAACAATATGCATATATTCGACTTAGTCTTTTTCCGCGATTTTGGTCAAAATCGGCAATCTGGACCTGTTTAAGCTCGAATCTGGAGCCCAAACCAAGAATCTGACAGGAAATTCGTATTGCTCAATCGATAGAACACATTGTGATGTACATTTGATGAAAGTTTGGTTTAGAAATATGCATTTTTAAGAAAGTTATCACGCTCGCTACAACAATATGCATATATTCGACTTAGTCTTTTTCCGCGATTTTGGTCAAAATCGGCTATCTGGACCTGTTTAAGCTCGAATCTGGAGCCCAAACCAAGAATCTGACAGGAAATTCGTATTGCTCAATCGATAGAACACATTGTGATGTACATTTGATGAAAGTTTGGTTTAGAAATATGCATTTTTAAGAAAGTTATCACGCTCGCTACAACAATATGCATATATTCGACTTAGTCTTTTTCCGCGATTTTGGTCAAAATCGGCTATCTGGACCTGTTTAAGCTCGAATCTGGAGCCCAAACCAAGAATCTGAGAGGAAATTCGTATTGCTCAATCGATAGAACACATTGTGATGTACATTTGATGAAAGTTTGGTTTAGAAATATGCATTTTTAAGAAAGTTATCACGCTCGCTACAACAATATGCATATAATCGACTTAGTCTTTTTCCGCGATTTTGGTCAAAATCGGCTATCTGGACCTGTTTAAGCTCAAATCTGGAGCCCAAACCAAGAATCTGACAGGAAATTCGTATTGCTCAATCGATAGAACACATTGTGATGAACATTTGATGAAAGTTTGGTTTAGAAATATGCATTTTTAAGAAAGTTATCACGCTCGCTACAACAATATGCATATATTCGACTTAGTCTTTTTCCGCGATTTTGGTCAAAATCGGCTATCTGGACCTGTTTAAGCTCAAATCTGGAGCCCAAACCAAGAATCTGACAGGAAATTCGTATTGCTCAATCGATAGAACACATTGTGATGTACATTTGATGAAAGTTTGGTTTAGAAATATGCATTTTTAAGAAAGTTATCACGCTCGCTACAACAATATGCATATATTCGACTTAGTCTTTTTCCGCGATTTTGGTCAAAATCGGCTATCTGGACCTGTTTAAGCTCGATTTTGGAGCCCAAACCAAGAATCTGACAGGAAATTCGTATTGCTCAATCGATAGAACACATTGTGATGTACATTTGATGAAAGTTTGGTTTAGAAATATGCATTTTTAAGAAAGTTATCACGCTCGCTACAACAATATGCATATATTCGACTTAGTCTTTTTCCGCGATTTTGGTCAAAATCGGCTATCTGGACCTGTTTAAGCTCGAATCTGGAGCCCAAACCAAGAATCTGACAGGAAATTCGTATTGCTCAATCGATAGAACACATTGTGATGTACATTTGATGAAAGTTTGGTTTAGAAATATGCATTTTTAAGAAAGTTATCACGCTCGCTACAACAATATGCATATATTCGACTTAGTCTTTTTCCGCGATTTTGGTCAAAATCGGCTATCTGGACCTGTTTAAGCTCGAATCTGGAGCCCAAACCAAGAATCTGACAGGAAATTCGTATTGCTCAATCGATAGAACACATTGTGATGTACATTTGATGAAAGTTTGGTTTAGAAATATGCATTTTTAAGAAAGTTATCACGCTCGCTACAACAATATGCATATATTCGACTTAGTCTTTTTCCGCGATTTTGGTCAAAATCGGCTATCTGGACCTGTTTAAGCTCGAATCTGGAGCCCAAACCAAGAATCTGACAGGAAATTCGTATTGCTCAATCGATAGAACACATTGTGATGTACATTTGATGAAAGTTTGGTTTAGAAATATGCATTTTTAAGAAAGTTATCACGCTCGCTACAACAATATGCATATAATCGACTTAGTCTTTTTCCGCGATTTTGGTCAAAATCGGCTATCTGGACCTGTTTAAGCTCAAATCTGGAGCCCAAACCAAGAATCTGACAGGAAATTCGTATTGCTCAATCGATAGAACACATTGTGATGAACATTTGATGAAAGTTTGGTTTAGAAATATGCATTTTTAAGAAAGTTATCACGCTCGCTACAACAATATGCATATATTCGACTTAGTCTTTTTCCGCGATTTTGGTCAAAATCGGCTATCTGGACCTGTTTAAGCTCAAATCTGGAGCCCAAACCAAGAATCTGACAGGAAATTCGTATTGCTCAATCGATAGAACACATTGTGATGTACATTTGATGAAAGTTTGGTTTAGAAATATGCATTTTTAAGAAAGTTATCACGCTCGCTACAACAATATGCATATATTCGACTTAGTCTTTTTCCGCGATTTTGGTCAAAATCGGCTATCTGGACCTGTTTAAGCTCGATTTTGGAGCCCAAACCAAGAATCTGACAGGAAATTCGTATTGCTCAATCGATAGAACACATTGTGATGTACATTTGATGAAAGTTTGGTTTAGAAATATGCATTTTTAAGAAAGTTATCACGCTCGCTACAACAATATGCATATATTCGACTTAGTCTTTTTCCGCGATTTTGGTCAAAATCGGCTATCTGGACCTGTTTAAGCTCGAATCTGGAGCCCAAACCAAGAATCTGACAGGAAATTCGTATTGCTCAATCGATAGAACACATTGTGATGAACATTTGATGAAAGTTTGGTTTAGAAATATGCATTTTTAAGAAAGTTATCACGCTCGCTACAACAATATGCATATATTCGACTTAGTCTTTTTCCGCGATTTTGGTCAAAATCGGCTATCTGGACCTGTTTAAGCTCAAATCTGGAGCCCAAACCAAGAATCTGACAGGAAATTCGTATTGCTCAATCGATAGAACACATTGTGATGTACATTTGATGAAAGTTTGGTTTAGAAATATGCATTTTTAAGAAAGTTATCACGCTCGCTACAACAATATGCATATATTCGACTTAGTCTTTTTCCGCGATTTTGGTCAAAATCGGCTATCTGGACCTGTTTAAGCTCGATTTTGGAGCCCAAACCAAGAATCTGACAGGAAATTCGTATTGCTCAATCGATAGAACACATTGTGATGTACATTTGATGAAAGTTTGGTTTAGAAATATGCATTTTTAAGAAAGTTATCACGCTCGCTACAACAATATGCATATATTCGACTTAGTCTTTTTCCGCGATTTTGGTCAAAATCGGCTATCTGGACCTGTTTAAGCTCGAATCTGGAGCCCAAACCAAGAATCTGACAGGAAATTCGTATTGCTCAATCGATAGAACACATTGTGATGTACATATGATGAAAGTTTGGTTTAGAAATATGCATTTTTAAGAAAGTTATCACGCTCGCTACAACAATATGCATATATTCGACTTAGTCTTTTTCCGCGATTTTGGTCAAAATCGGCTATCTGGACCTGTTTAAGCTCGAATCTGGAGCCCAAACCAAGAATCTGACAGGAAATTCGTATTGCTCAATCGATAGAACACATTGTGATGTACATTTGATGAAAGTTTGGTTTAGAAATATGCATTTTTAAGAAAGTTATCACGCTCGCTACAACAATATGCATATATTCGACTTAGTCTTTTTCCGCGATTTTGGTCAAAATCGGCTATCTGGACCTGTTTAAGCTCGAATCTGGAGCCCAAACCAAGAATCTGACAGGAAATTCGTATTGCTCAATCGATAGAACACATTGTGATGTACATTTGATGAAAGTTTGGTTTAGAAATATGCATTTTTAAGAAAGTTATCACGCTCGCTACAACAATATGCATATATTCGACTTAGTCTTTTTCTGCGATTTTGGTCAAAATCGGCTATCTGGACCTGTTTAAGCTCGAATCTGGAGCCCAAACCAAGAATCTGACAGGAAATTCGTATTGCTCAATCGATAGAACACATTGTGATGTACATTTGATGAAAGTTTGGTTTAGAAATATGCATTTTTAAGAAAGTTATCACGCTCGCTACAACAATATGCATATATTCGACTTAGTCTTTTTCCGCGATTTTGGTCAAAATCGGCTATCTGGACCTGTTTAAGCTCAAATCTGGAGCCCAAACCAAGAATCTGACAGGCAATTCGTATTGCTCAATCGATAGAACACATTGTGATGTACATTTGATGAAAGTTTGGTTTAGAAATATGCATTTTTAAGAAAGTTATCACGCTCGCTACAACAATATGCATATATTCGACTTAGTCTTTTTCCGCGATTTTGGTCAAAATCGGCTATCTGGACCTGTTTAAGCTCGATTTTGGAGCCCAAACCAAGAATCTGACAGGAAATTCGTATTGCTCAATCGATAGAACACATTGTGATGTACATTTGATGAAAGTTTGGTTTAGAAATATGCATTTTTAAGAAAGTTATCACGCTCGCTACAACAATATGCATATATTCGACTTAGTCTTTTTCCGCGATTTTGGTCAAAATCGGCTATCTGGACCTGTTTAAGCTCAAATCTGGAGCCCAAACCAAGAATCTGACAGGCAATTCGTATTGCTCAATCGATAGAACACATTGTGATGTACATTTGATGAAAGTTTGGTTTAGAAATATGCATTTTTAAGAAAGTTATCACGCTCGCTACAACAATATGCATATATTCGACTTAGTCTTTTTCTGCGATTTTGGTCAAAATCGGCTATCTGGACCTGTTTAAGCTCGATTTTGGAGCCCAAACCAAGAATCTGACAGGGAATTCGTATTGCTCAATCGATAGAACACATTGTGATGTACATTTGATGAAAGTTTGGTTTAGAAATATGCATTTTTAAGAAAGTTATCACGCTCGCTACAACAATATGCATATATTCAACTTAGTCTTTTTCCGCGATTTTGGTCAAAATCGGCTATCTGGACCTGTTTAAGCTCGAATCTGGAGCCCAAACCAAGAATCTGACAGGAAATTCGTATTGCTCAATCGATAGAACACATTGTGATGTACATTTGATGAAAGTTTGGTTTAGAAATATGCATTTTTAAGAAAGTTATCACGCTCGCTACAACAATATGCATATATTCGACTTAGTCTTTTTCCGCGATTTTGGTCAAAATCGGCTATCTGGACCTGTTTAAGCTCGAATCTGGAGCCCAAACCAAGAATCTGAGAGGAAATTCGTATTGCTCAATCGATAGAACACATTGTGATGTACATTTGATGAAAGTTTGGTTTAGAAATATGCATTTTTAAGAAAGTTATCACGCTCGCTACAACAATATGCATATATTCGACTTAGTCTTTTTCTGCGATTTTGGTCAAAATCGGCTATCTGGACCTGTTTAAGCTCGAATCTGGAGCCCAAACCAAGAATCTGACAGGAAATTCGTATTGCTCAATCGATAGAACACATTGTGATGTACATTTGATGAAAGTTTGGTTTAGAAATATGCATTTTTAAGAAAGTTATCACGCTCGCTACAACAATATGCATATATTCGACTTAGTCTTTTTCCGCGATTTTGGTCAAAATCGGCTATCTGGACCTGTTTAAACTCAAATCTGGAGCCCAAACCAAGAATCTGACAGGCAATTCGTATTGCTCAATCGATAGAACACATTGTGATGTACATTTGATGAAAGTTTGGTTTAGAAATATGCATTTTTAAGAAAGTTATCACGCTCGCTACAACAATATGCATATATTCGACTTAGTCTTTTTCCGCGATTTTGGTCAAAATCGGCTATCTGGACCTGTTTAAGCTCGAATCTGGAGCCCAAACCAAGAATCTGACAGGAAATTCGTATTGCTCAATCGATAGAACACATTGTGATGTACATTTGATGAAAGTTTGGTTTAGAAATATGCATTTTTAAGAAAGTTATCACGCTCGCTACAACAATATGCATATATTCGACTTAGTCTTTTTCCGCGATTTTGGTCAAAATCGGCTATCTGGACCTGTTTAAGCTCGATTTTGGAGCCCAAACCAAGAATCTGACAGGAAATTCGTATTGCTCAATCGATAGAACACATTGTGATGTACATTTGATGAAAGTTTGGTTTAGAAATATGCATTTTTAAGAAAGTTATCACGCTCGCTACAACAATATGCATATATTCGACTTAGTCTTTTTCCGCGATTTTGGTCAAAATCGGCTATCTGGACCTGTTTAAGCTCGAATCTGGAGCCCAAACCAAGAATCTGACAGGCAATTCGTATTGCTCAATCGATAGAACACATTGTGATGTACATTTGATGAAAGTTTGGTTTAGAAATATGCATTTTTAAGAAAGTTATCACGCTCGCTACAACAATATGCATATATTCGACTTAGTCTTTTTCCGCGATTTTGGTCAAAATCGGCTATCTGGACCTGTTTAAGCTCGAATCTGGAGCCCAAACCAAGAATCTGAGAGGAAATTCGTATTGCTCAATCGATAGAACACATTGTGATGTACATTTGATGAAAGTTTGGTTTAGAAATATGCATTTTTAAGAAAGTTATCACGCTCGCTACAACAATATGCATATATTCGACTTAGTCTTTTTCTGCGATTTTGGTCAAAATCGGCTATCTGGACCTGTTTAAGCTCGAATCTGGAGCCCAAACCAAGAATCTGACAGGAAATTCGTATTGCTCAATCGATAGAACACATTGTGATGTACATTTGATGAAAGTTTGGTTTAGAAATATGCATTTTTTAAGAAAGTTATCACGCTCGCTACAACAATATGCATATATTCGACTTAGTCTTTTTCCGCGATTTTGGTCAAAATCGGCTATCTGGACCTGTTTAAGCTCAAATCTGGAGCCCAAACCAAGAATCTGACAGGCAATTCGTATTGCTCAATCGATAGAACACATTGTGATGTACATTTGATGAAAGTTTGGTTTAGAAATATGCATTTTTAAGAAAGTTATCACGCTCGCTACAACAATATGCATATATTCGACTTAGTCTTTTTCCGCGATTTTGGTCAAAATCGGCTATCTGGACCTGTTTAAGCTCGAATCTGGAGCCCAAACCAAGAATCTGACAGGAAATTCGTATTGCTCAATCGATAGAACACATTGTGATGTACATTTGATGAAAGTTTGGTTTAGAAATATGCATTTTTAAGAAAGTTATCACGCTCGCTACAACAATATGCATATATTCGACTTAGTCTTTTTCCGCGATTTTGGTCAAAATCGGCTATCTGGACCTGTTTAAGCTCGAATCTGGAGCCCAAACCAAGAATCTGACAGGAAATTCGTAGTGCTCAATCGATAGAACACATTTTGATGTACATTTGATGAAAGTTTGGTTTAGAAATATGCATTTTTAAGAAAGTTATCACGCTCGCTACAACAATATGCATATATTCGACTTAGTCTTTTTCTGCGATTTTGGTCAAAATCGGCTATCTGGACCTGTTTAAGCTCGAATCTGGAGCCCAAACCAAGAATCTGACAGGAAATTCGTATTGCTCAATCGATAGAACACATTGTGATGTACATTTGATGAAAGTTTGGTTTAGAAATATGCATTTTTAAGAAAGTTATCACGCTCGCTACAACAATATGCATATATTCGACTTAGTCTTTTTCCGCGATTTTGGTCAAAATCGGCTATCTGGACCTGTTTAAGCTCAATTTTGGAGCCCAAACCAAGAATCTGACAGGAAATTCGTATTGCTCAATCGATAGAACACATTGTGATGTACATTTGATGAAAGTTTGGTTTAGAAATATGCATTTTTAAGAAAGTTATCACGCTCGCTACAACAATATGCATATATTCGACTTAGTCTTTTTCCGCGATTTTGGTCAAAATCGGCTATCTGGACCTGTTTAAGCTCAATTTTGGAGCCCAAACCAAGAATCTGACAGGAAATTCGTATTGCTCAATCGATAGAACACAGTGTGATGTACATTTGATGAAAGTTTGGTTTAGAAATATGCATTTTTAAGAAAGTTATCACGCTCGCTACAACAATATGCATATATTCGACTTAGTCTTTTTCCGCGATTTTGGTCAAAATCGGCTATCTGGACCTGTTTAAGCTCGAATCTGGAGCCCAAACCAAGAATCTGACAGGAAATTCGTATTGCTCAATCGATAGAACACATTGTGATGTACATTTGATGAAAGTTTGGTTTAGAAATATGCATTTTTAAGAAAGTTATCACGCTCGCTACAACAATATGCATATATTCGACTTAGTCTTTTTCCGCGATTTTGGTCAAAATCGGCTATCTGGACCTGTTTAAGCTCGATTTTGGAGCCCAAACCAAGAATCTGACAGGAAATTCGTATTGCTCAATCGATAGAACACATTGTGATGTACATTTGATGAAAGTTTGGTTTAGAAATATGCATTTTTAAGAAAGTTATCACGCTCGCTACAACAATATGCATATATTCGACTTAGTCTTTTTCCGCGATTTTGGTCAAAATCGGCTATCTGGACCTGTTTAAGCTCGAATCTGGAGCCCAAACCAAGAATCTGACAGGCAATTCGTATTGCTCAATCGATAGAACACATTGTGATGTACATTTGATGAAAGTTTGGTTTAGAAATATGCATTTTTAAGAAAGTTATCACGCTCGCTACAACAATATGCATATATTCGACTTAGTCTTTTTCCGCGATTTTGGTCAAAATCGGCTATCTGGACCTGTTTAAGCTCGAATCTGGAGCCCAAACCAATAATCTGAGAGGAAATTCGTATTGCTCAATCGATAGAACACATTGTGATGTACATTTGATGAAAGTTTGGTTTAGAAATATGCATTTTTAAGAAAGTTATCACGCTCGCTACAACAATATGCATATATTCGACTTAGTCTTTTTCCGCGATTTTGGTCAAAATCGGCTATCTGGACCTGTTTAAGCTCGAATCTGGAGCCCAAACCAAGAATCTGACAGGAAATTCGTATTGCTCAATCGATAGAACACATTGTGATGTACATTTGATGAAAGTTTGGTTTAGAAATATGCATTTTTAAGAAAGTTATCACGCTCGCTACAACAATATGCATATATTCGACTTAGTCTTTTTCCGCGATTTTGGTCAAAATCGGCTATCTGGACCTGTTTAAGCTCGATTTTGGAGCCCAAACCAAGAATCTGACAGGAAATTCGTATTGCTCAATCGATAGAACACATTGTGATGTACATTTGATGAAAGTTTGGTTTAGAAATATGCATTTTTAAGAAAGTTATCACGCTCGCTACAACAATATGCATATATTCGACTTAGTCTTTTTCCGCGATTTTGGTCAAAATCGGCTATCTGGACCTGTTTAAGCTCGAATCTGGAGCCCAAACCAAGAATCTGACAGGCAATTCGTATTGCTCAATCGATAGAACACATTGTGATGTACATTTGATGAAAGTTTGGTTTAGAAATATGCATTTTTAAGAAAGTTATCACGCTCGCTACAACAATATGCATATATTCGACTTAGTCTTTTTCCGCGATTTTGGTCAAAATCGGCTATCTGGACCTGTTTAAGCTCAATTTTGGAGCCCAAACCAAGAATCTGACAGGAAATTCGTATTGCTCAATCGATAGAACACATTGTGATGTACATTTGATGAAAGTTTGGTTTAGAAATATGCATTTTTAAGAAAGTTATCACGCTCGCTACAACAATATGCATATATTCGACTTAGTCTTTTTCCGCGATTTTGGTCAAAATCGGCTATCTGGACCTGTTTAAGCTCAATTTTGGAGCCCAAACCAAGAATCTGACAGGAAATTCGTATTGCTCAATCGATAGAACACATTGTGATGTACATTTGATGAAAGTTTGGTTTAGAAATATGCATTTTTAAGAAAGTTATCACGCTCGCTACAACAATATGCATATATTCGACTTAGTCTTTTTCCGCGATTTTGGTCAAAATCGGCTATCTGGACCTGTTTAAGCTCGAATCTGGAGCCCAAACCAAGAATCTGACAGGAAATTCGTATTGCTCAATCGATAGAACACATTGTGATGTACATTTGATGAAAGTTTGGTTTAGAAATATGCATTTTTAAGAAAGTTATCACGCTCGCTACAACAATATGCATATATTCGACTTAGTCTTTTTCCGCGATTTTGGTCAAAATCGGCTATCTGGACCTGTTTAAGCTCGATTTTGGAGCCCAAACCAAGAATCTGACAGGAAATTCGTATTGCTCAATCGATAGAACACATTGTGATGTACATTTGATGAAAGTTTGGTTTAGAAATATGCATTTTTAAGAAAGTTATCACGCTCGCTACAACAATATGCATATATTCGACTTAGTCTTTTTCCGCGATTTTGGTCAAAATCGGCTATCTGGACCTGTTTAAGCTCGAATCTGGAGCCCAAACCAAGAATCTGACAGGCAATTCGTATTGCTCAATCGATAGAACACATTGTGATGTACATTTGATGAAAGTTTGGTTTAGAAATATGCATTTTTAAGAAAGTTATCACGCTCGCTACAACAATATGCATATATTCGACTTAGTCTTTTCCCGCGATTTTGGTCAAAATCGGCTATCTGGACCTGTTTAAGCTCGAATCTGGAGCCCAAACCAAGAATCTGAGAGGAAATTCGTATTGCTCAATCGATAGAACACATTGTGATGTACATTTGATGAAAGTTTGGTTTAGAAATATGCATTTTTAAGAAAGTTATCACGCTCGCTACAACAATATGCATATATTCGACTTAGTCTTTTTCTGCGATTTTGGTCAAAATCGGCTATCTGGACCTGTTTAAGCTCGAATCTGGAGCCCAAACCAAGAATCTGACAGGAAATTCGTATTGCTCAATCGATAGAACACATTGTGATGTACATTTGATGAAAGTTTGGTTTAGAAATATGCATTTTTAAGAAAGTTATCACGCTCGCTACAACAATATGCATATATTCGACTTAGTCTTTTTCCGCGATTTTGGTCAAAATCGGCTATCTGGACCTGTTTAAGCTCGAATCTGGAGCCCAAACCAAGAATCTGACAGGCAATTCGTATTGCTCAATCGATAGAACACATTGTGATGTACATTTGATGAAAGTTTGGTTTAGAAATATGCATTTTTAAGAAAGTTATCACGCTCGCTACAACAATATGCATATATTCGACTTAGTCTTTTTCCGCGATTTTGGTCAAAATCGGCTATCTGGACCTGTTTAAGCTCGAATCTGGAGCCCAAACCAAGAATCTGAGAGGAAATTCGTATTGCTCAATCGATAGAACACATTGTGATGTACATTTGATGAAAGTTTGGTTTAGAAATATGCATTTTTAAGAAAGTTATCACGCTCGCTACAACAATATGCATATATTCGACTTAGTCTTTTTCTGCGATTTTGGTCAAAATCGGCTATCTGGACCTGTTTAAGCTCGAATCTGGAGCCCAAACCAAGAATCTGACAGGAAATTCGTATTGCTCAATCGATAGAACACATTGTGATGTACATTTGATGAAAGTTTGGTTTAGAAATATGCATTTTTAAGAAAGTTATCACGCTCGCTACAACAATATGCATATATTCGACTTAGTCTTTTTCCGCGATTTTGGTCAAAATCGGCTATCTGGACCTGTTTAAGCTCAAATCTGGAGCCCAAACCAAGAATCTGACAGGCAATTCGTATTGCTCAATCGATAGAACACATTGTGATGTACATTTGATGAAAGTTTGGTTTAGAAATATGCATTTTTAAGAAAGTTATCACGCTCGCTACAACAATATGCATATATTCGACTTAGTCTTTTTCCGCGATTTTGGTCAAAATCGGCTATCTGGACCTGTTTAAGCTCGAATCTGGAGCCCAAACCAAGAATCTGACAGGCAATTCGTATTGCTCAATCGATAGAACACATTGTGATGTACATTTGATGAAAGTTTGGTTTAGAAATATGCATTTTTAAGAAAGTTATCACGCTCGCTACAACAATATGCATATATTCGACTTAGTCTTTTTCCGCGATTTTGGTCAAAATCGGCTATCTGGACCTGTTTAAGCTCGAATCTGGAGCCCAAACCAAGAATCTGACAGGAAATTCGTATTGCTCAATCGATAGAACACATTGTGATGTACATTTGATGAAAGTTTGGTTTAGAAATATGCATTTTTAAGAAAGTTATCACGCTCGCTACAACAATATGCATATATTCGACTTAGTCTTTTTCTGCGATTTTGGTCAAAATCGGCTATCTGGACCTGTTTAAGCTCAAATCTGGAGCCCAAACCAAGAATCTGACAGGCAATTCGTATTGCTCAATCGATAGAACACATTGTGATGTACATTTGATGAAAGTTTGGTATAGAAATATGCATTTTTAAGAAAGTTATCACGCTCGCTACAACAATATGCATATATTCGACTTAGTCTTTTTCCGCGATTTTGGTCAAAATCGGCTATCTGGACCTGTTTAAGCTCAAATCTGGAGCCCAAACCAAGAATCTGACAGGAAATTCGTATTGCTCAATCGATAGAACACATTGTGATGTACATTTGATGAAAGTTTGGTTTAGAAATATGCATTTTTAAGAAAGTTATCACGCTCGCTACAACAATATGCATATATTCGACTTAGTCTTTTTCCGCGATTTTGGTCAAAATCGGCTATCTGGACCTGTTTAAGCTCAAATCTGGAGCCCAAACCAAGAATCTGACAGGCAATTCGTATTGCTCAATCGATAGAACACATTGTGATGTACATTTGATGAAAGTCTGGTTTAGAAATATGCATTTTTAAGAAAGTTATCACGCTCGCTACAACAATATGCATATATTCGACTTAGTCTTTTTCCGCGATTTTGGTCAAAATCGGCTATCTGGACCTGTTTAAGCTCGAATCTGGAGCCCAAACCAAGAATCTGACAGGCAATTCGTATTGCTCAATCGATAGAACACATTGTGATGTACATTTGATGAAAGTTTGGTTTAGAAATATGCATTTTTAAGAAAGTTATCACGCTCGCTACAACAATATGCATATATTCGACTTAGTCTTTTTCCGCGATTTTGGTCAAAATCGGCTATCTGGACCTGTTTAAGCTCGAATCTGGAGCCCAAACCAAGAATCTGACAGGAAATTCGTATTGCTCAATCGATAGAACACATTGTGATGTACATTTGATGAAAGTTTGGTTTAGAAATATGCATTTTTAAGAAAGTTATCACGCTCGCTACAACAATATGCATATATTCGACTTAGTCTTTTTCCGCGATTTTGGTCAAAATCGGCTATCTGGACCTGTTTAAGCTCAAATTTAGAGCCCAAACCAAGAATCTGACAGGAAATTCGTATTGCTCAATCGATAGAACACATTGTGATGTACATTTGATGAAAGTTTGGTTTAGAAATATGCATTTTTAAGAAAGTTATCACGCTCGCTACAACAATATGCATATATTCGACTTAGTCTTTTTCCGCGATTTTGGTCAAAATCGGCTATCTGGACCTGTTTAAGCTCGAATCTGGAGCCCAAACCAAGAATCTGACAGGAAATTCGTATTGCTCAATCGATAGAACACATTGTGATGTACATTTGATGAAAGTTTGGTTTAGAAATATGCATTTTTAAGAAAGTTATCACGCTCGCTACAACAATATGCATATATTCGACTTAGTCTTTTTCCGCGATTTTGGTCAAAATCGGCTATCTGGACCTGTTTAAGCTCAAATCTGGAGACCAAACCAAGAATCTGACAGGCAATTCGTATTGCTCAATCGATAGAACACATTGTGATGTACATTTGATGAAAGTTTGGTTTAGAAATATGCATTTTTAAGAAAGTTATCACGCTCGCTACAACAATATGCATATATTCGACTTAGTCTTTTTCCGCGATTTTGGTCAAAATCGGCTATCTGGACCTGTTTAAGCTCGAATCTGGAGCCCAAACCAAGAATCTGACAGGAAATTCGTATTGCTCAATCGATAGAACACATTGTGATGTACATTTGATGAAAGTTTGGTTTAGAAATATGCATTTTTAAGAAAGTTATCACGCTCGCTACAACAATATGCATATATTCGACTTAGTCTTTTTCCGCGATTTTGGTCAAAATCGGCTATCGGGACCTGTTTAAGCTCGATTTTGGAGCCCAAACCAAGAATCTGACAGGAAATTCGTATTGCTCAATCGATAGAACACATTGTGATGTACATTTGATGAAAGTTTGGTTTAGAAATATGCATTTTTAAGAAAGTTATCACGCTCGCTACAACAATATGCATATATTCGACTTAGTCTTTTTCTGCGATTTTGGTCAAAATCGGCTATCTGGACCTGTTTAAGCTCGAATCTGGAGCCCAAACCAAGAATCTGACAGGAAATTCGTATTGCTCAATCGATAGAACACATTGTGATGTACATTTGATGAAAGTTTGGTTTAGAAATATGCATTTTTAAGAAAGTTATCACGCTCGCTACAACAATATGCATATATTCGACTTAGTCTTTTTCCGCGATTTTGGTCAAAATCGGCTATCTGGACCTGTTTAAGCTCAAATCTGGAGCCCAAACCAAGAATCTGACAGGCAATTCGTATTGCTCAATCGATAGAACACATTGTGATGTACATTTGATGAAAGTTTGGTTTAGAAATATGCATTTTTAAGAAAGTTATCACGCTCGCTACAACAATATGCATATATTCGACTTAGTCTTTTTCCGCGATTTTGGTCAAAATCGGCTATCTGGACCTGTTTAAGCTCGAATCTGGAGCCCAAACCAAGAATCTGACAGGCAATTCGTATTGCTCAATCGATAGAACACATTGTGATGTACATTTGATGAAAGTTTGGTTTAGAAATATGCATTTTTAAGAAAGTTATCACGCTCGCTACAACAATATGCATATATTCGACTTAGTCTTTTTCCGCGATTTTGGTCAAAATCGGCTATCTGGACCTGTTTAAGCTCAATTTTGGAGCCCAAACCAAGAATCTGACAGGAAATTCGTATTGCTCAATCGATAGAACACATTGTGATGTACATTTGATGAAAGTTTGGTATAGAAATATGCATTTTTAAGAAAGTTATCACGCTCGCTACAACAATATGCATATATTCGACTTAGTCTTTTTCCGCGATTTTGGTCAAAATCGGCTATCTGGACCTGTTTAAGCTCAAATCTGGAGCCCAAACCAAGAATCTGACAGGAAATTCGTATTGCTCAATCGATAGAACACATTGTGATGTACATTTGATGAAAGTTTGGTTTAGAAATATGCATTTTTAAGAAAGTTATCACGCTCGCTACAACAATATGCATATATTCGACTTAGTCTTTTTCCGCGATTTTGGTCAAAATCGGCTATCTGGACCTGTTTAAGCTCAAATCTGGAGCCCAAACCAAGAATCTGACAGGCAATTCGTATTGCTCAATCGATAGAACACATTGTGATGTACATTTGATGAAAGTCTGGTTTAGAAATATGCATTTTTAAGAAAGTTATCACGCTCGCTACAACAATATGCATATATTCGACTTAGTCTTTTTCCGCGATTTTGGTCAAAATCGGCTATCTGGACCTGTTTAAGCTCGAATCTGGAGCCCAAACCAAGAATCTGACAGGCAATTCGTATTGCTCAATCGATAGAACACATTGTGATGTACATTTGATGAAAGTTTGGTTTAGAAATATGCATTTTTAAGAAAGTTATCACGCTCGCTACAACAATATGCATATATTCGACTTAGTCTTTTTCCGCGATTTTGGTCAAAATCGGCTATCTGGACCTGTTTAAGCTCGAATCTGGAGCCCAAACCAAGAATCTGACAGGAAATTCGTATTGCTCAATCGATAGAACACATTGTGATGTACATTTGATGAAAGTTTGGTTTAGAAATATGCATTTTTAAGAAAGTTATCACGCTCGCTACAACAATATGCATATATTCGACTTAGTCTTTTTCCGCGATTTTGGTCAAAATCGGCTATCTGGACCTGTTTAAGCTCAATTTTGGAGCCCAAACCAAGAATCTGACAGGAAATTCGTATTGCTCAATCGATAGAACACATTGTGATGTACATTTGATGAAAGTTTGGTTTAGAAATATGCATTTTTAAGAAAGTTATCACGCTCGCTACAACAATATGCATATATTCGACTTAGTCTTTTTCCGCGATTTTGGTCAAAATCGGCTATCTGGACCTGTTTAAGCTCGAATCTGGAGCCCAAACCAAGAATCTGACAGGAAATTCGTATTGCTCAATCGATAGAACACATTGTGATGTACATTTGATGAAAGTTTGGTTTAGAAATATGCATTTTTAAGAAAGTTATCACGCTCGCTACAACAATATGCATATATTCGACTTAGTCTTTTTCCGCGATTTTGGTCAAAATCGGCTATCTGGACCTGTTTAAGCTCAAATCTGGAGCCCAAACCAAGAATCTGACAGGCAATTCGTATTGCTCAATCGATAGAACACATTGTGATGTACATTTGATGAAAGTTTGGTTTAGAAATATGCATTTTTAAGAAAGTTATCACGCTCGCTACAACAATATGCATATATTCGACTTAGTCTTTTTCCGCGATTTTGGTCAAAATCGGCTATCTGGACCTGTTTAAGCTCGAATCTGGAGCCCAAACCAAGAATCTGACAGGAAATTCGTATTGCTCAATCGATAGAACACATTGTGATGTACATTTGATGAAAGTTTGGTTTAGAAATATGCATTTTTAAGAAAGTTATCACGCTCGCTACAACAATATGCATATATTCGACTTAGTCTTTTTCCGCGATTTTGGTCAAAATCGGCTATCGGGACCTGTTTAAGCTCGATTTTGGAGCCCAAACCAAGAATCTGACAGGAAATTCGTATTGCTCAATCGATAGAACACATTGTGATGTACATTTGATGAAAGTTTGGTTTAGAAATATGCATTTTTAAGAAAGTTATCACGCTCGCTACAACAATATGCATATATTCGACTTAGTCTTTTTCTGCGATTTTGGTCAAAATCGGCTATCTGGACCTGTTTAAGCTCGAATCTGGAGCCCAAACCAAGAATCTGACAGGAAATTCGTATTGCTCAATCGATAGAACACATTGTGATGTACATTTGATGAAAGTTTGGTTTAGAAATATGCATTTTTAAGAAAGTTATCACGCTCGCTACAACAATATGCATATATTCGACTTAGTCTTTTTCCGCGATTTTGGTCAAAATCGGCTATCTGGACCTGTTTAAGCTCAAATCTGGAGCCCAAACCAAGAATCTGACAGGCAATTCGTATTGCTCAATCGATAGAACACATTGTGATGTACATTTGATGAAAGTTTGGTTTAGAAATATGCATTTTTAAGAAAGTTATCACGCTCGCTACAACAATATGCATATATTCGACTTAGTCTTTTTCCGCGATTTTGGTCAAAATCGGCTATCTGGACCTGTTTAAGCTCGAATCTGGAGCCCAAACCAAGAATCTGACAGGCAATTCGTATTGCTCAATCGATAGAACACATTGTGATGTACATTTGATGAAAGTTTGGTTTAGAAATATGCATTTTTAAGAAAGTTATCACGCTCGCTACAACAATATGCATATATTCGACTTAGTCTTTTTCCGCGATTTTGGTCAAAATCGGCTATCTGGACCTGTTTAAGCTCAATTTTGGAGCCCAAACCAAGAATCTGACAGGAAATTCGTATTGCTCAATCGATAGAACACATTGTGATGTACATTTGATGAAAGTTTGGTTTAGAAATATGCATTTTTAAGAAAGTTATCACGCTCGCTACAACAATATGCATATATTCGACTTAGTCTTTTTCCGCGATTTTGGTCAAAATCGGCTATCTGGACCTGTTTAAGCTCGAATCTGGAGCCCAAACCAAGAATCTGACAGGAAATTCGTATTGCTCAATCGATAGAACACATTGTGATGTACATTTGATGAAAGTTTGGTTTAGAAATATGCATTTTTAAGAAAGTTATCACGCTCGCTACAACAATATGCATATATTCGACTTAGTCTTTTTCCGCGATTTTGGTCAAAATCGGCTATCTGGACCTGTTTAAGCTCGAATCTGGAGCCCAAACCAAGAATCTGACAGGAAATTCGTATTGCTCAATCGATAGAACACATTGTGATGTACATTTGATGAAAGTTTGGTTTAGAAATATGCATTTTTAAGAAAGTTATCACGCTCGCTACAACAATATGCATATATTCGACTTAGTCTTTTTCCGCGATTTTGGTCAAAATCGGCTATCTGGACCTGTTTAAGCTCGAATCTGGAGCCCAAACCAAGAATCTGACAGGCAATTCGTATTGCTCAATCGATAGAACACATTGTGATGTACATTTGATGAAAGTTTGGTTTAGAAATATGCATTTTTAAGAAAGTTATCACGCTCGCTACAACAATATGCATATATTCGACTTAGTCTTTTTCCGCGATTTTGGTCAAAATCGGCTATCTGGACCTGTTTAAGCTCAATTTTGGAGCCCAAACCAAGAATCTGACAGGAAATTCGTATTGCTCAATCGATAGAACACATTGTGATGTACATTTGATGAAAGTTTGGTTTAGAAATATGCATTTTTAAGAAAGTTATCACGCTCGCTACAACAATATGCATATATTCGACTTAGTCTTTTTCCGCGATTTTGGTCAAAATCGGCTATCTGGACCTGTTTAAGCTCGAATCTGGAGCCCAAACCAAGAATCTGACAGGAAATTCGTATTGCTCAATCGATAGAACACATTGTGATGTACATTTGATGAAAGTTTGGTTTAGAAATATGCATTTTTAAGAAAGTTATCACGCTCGCTACAACAATATGCATATATTCGACTTAGTCTTTTTCCGCGATTTTGGTCAAAATCGGCTATCTGGACCTGTTTAAGCTCAAATCTGGAGCCCAAACCAAGAATCTGACAGGCAATTCGTATTGCTCAATCGATAGAACACATTGTGATGTACATTTGATGAAAGTTTGGTTTAGAAATATGCATTTTTAAGAAAGTTATCACGCTCGCTACAACAATATGCATATATTCGACTTAGTCTTTTTCCGCGATTTTGGTCAAAATCGGCTATCTGGACCTGTTTAAGCTCGAATCTGGAGCCCAAACCAAGAATCTGACAGGAAATTCGTATTGCTCAATCGATAGAACACATTGTGATGTACATTTGATGAAAGTTTGGTTTAGAAATATGCATTTTTAAGAAAGTTATCACGCTCGCTACAACAATATGC
>CAKLCT010000027.1:0-32980 GCA_921293015.1 Phorcus lineatus
ATGGGTCTTTTCGCAAGCATTTTAGGAGTATTTTAAAGATTGGGCGGCATACGAAAAAATGGGCGGAAGGCGCAAGGTTCCTAATAAGGGCTTCTTTTAAGGTTCTTTTGAGATTGTGAATGGTTAATACTCATAGAATAAAGGATATTGAGGAATATCTCAGATAAATGGGTCTTTTCGCAAACATTTTAGGAGTATTTTAAAGATTGGGCGGCATACGAAAAAAATGGGCGGAAGGCGCAAGGTTCCTAATAAGGGCTTCTTTTAAGGTTCTTTTGAGATTGTGAATGGTTAATACTCATAGAATAAAGGATATTGAGGAATATCTCAGATAAATGGGTCTTTTCGCAAACATTTTAGGAGTATTTTAAAGATTGGGCGGCATACGAAAAAATGGGCGAAGGCGCAAGGTTCGTAATAAGGGCTTCTTTTAAGGTTCTTTTGAGATTGTGAATGGTTAATACTCATAGAATAAAGGATATTGAGGAATATCTCAGATAAATGGGTCTTTTCGCAAACATTTTAGGAGTATTTCAAAGATTGGGCGGTATACGAAAAAATGGGCGGAAGGCGCAAGGTTCCTAATAAGGGATTCTTTTAAGGTTCTTTTGAGATTGTGAATGGTTAATACTCATAGAATAAAGGATATTGAGGAATATCTCAGATAAATGGGTCTTTTCGCAAACATTTTAGGAGTATTTTAAAGATTGGGCGGCATGCGAAAAAATGTGTGGAAGGCGCAAGGTTCGTAATAAGGGCTTCTTTTAAGGTTCTTTTGAGATTGTGAATGGTTAATACTCATATAATAAAGGATATTGAGGAATATCTCAGATAAAAGGGTCTTTTCGCAAACATTTTAGGAGTATTTTAAAGATTGGGCGGCATACGAAAAAATGGGCGGAAGGCGCAAGGTTCGTAATAAGGGCTTCTTTTAAGGTTCTTTTGAGATTGTGAATGGTTAATACTCATAGAATAAAGAATATTGAGGAATATCTCAGATAAATGGGTCTTTTCGCAAGCAGTTTAGGAGTATTTTAAAGATTGGGCGGCATACGAAAAAATGGGCGGAAGGCGCAAGGTTCCTAATAAGGGCTTCTTTTAGGTTCTTTTGAGATTGTGAATGGTTAATACTCATAGAATAAAGGATATTGAGGAATATCTCAGATACATGGGTCTTTTCGCAAGCATTTTAGGAGTATTTTAAAGATTGGGCGCGGCATACGAAAAAATGGGCGGAAGGCGCAAGGTTCCTAATAAGGCTTCTTTTAAGGTTCTTTTTGAGATTGTGAATGGTTAATACTCATAGAATAAAGAATATTGAGAATATCTCAGATAAATGGGTCTTTTCGCAAGCATTTTAGGAGTATTTAAAGATTGGGCGGCATACGAAAAAATGGGCGGAAGGCGCAAGGTTCCTAATAAGGGCTTCTTTTAAGGTTCTTTTGAGATTGTGAATGGTTAATACTCATAGAATAAAGGATATTGAGGAAATATCTCAGATAAATGGGTCTTTTCGCAAACATTTTAGGAGTATTTTAAAGATTGGGCGGCATACGAAAAAAATGGGCGGAAGGCGCAAGGTTCGTAATAAGGGCTTCTTTTAAGGTTCTTTTGAGATTGTGAATGGTTAATACTCATAGAATAAAGGATATTGCAGGAATATCTCAGATAAATGGGTCTTTTCGCAAACATTTTAGGAGTATTTTAAAGATTGGGCGGCATACGAAAAAATGGGCGGAAGGCGCAAGGTTCGTAATAAGGGCTTCTTTTAAGGTTCTTTTGAGATTGTGAATGGTTAATACTCATAGAATAAAGGATATTGAGGAATATCTCAGATAAATGGGTCTTTTCGCAAACGTTTTAGGAGTATCTTGAAGATTGGGCGGCATACGAAAAAATGGGCGGAAGGCGCAAGGTTCCTAATAAGGGCTTCTTTTAAGGTTCTTTTGAGATTGTGAATGGTTAATACTCATAGAATAAAGGATATTGAGGAATATCTCAGATAAATGGGTCTTTTCGCAAACGTTTTAGGAGTATCTTGAAGATTGGGCGGCATACGAAAAAATGGGCGGAAGGCGCAAGGTTCCTAATAAGGGCTTCTTTTAAGGTTCTTTGAGATTGTGAATGGTTAATACTCATAGAATAAAGATATTGAGGAATATCTCAGATAAATGGGTCTTTTCGCAAACATTTTAGGAGTATTTTAAAGATTGGGCGGCATACGAAAAAATGGGCGGAAGGCGCAAGGTTCCTAATAAGGGCTTCTTTTAAGGTTCTTTTGAGATTGTGAATGGTTAATACTCATAGAATAAAGGATATTGAGGAATATCTCAGATAAATGGGTCTTTTCGCAAACATTTTAGGAGTATTTTAAAGATTGGGCGGCATACGAAAAAAATGGGCGGAAGGCGCAAGGTTCCTAATAAGGGATTCTTTTAAGGTTCTTTTGAGATTGTGAATGGTTAATACTCATAGAATAAAGGATATTGAGGAATATCTCAGATAAATGGGTCTTTTCGCAAACATTTTAGGAGTATTTTAAAGATTGGGCGGCATACGAAAAAATGGGCGGAAGGCGCAAGGTTCGTAATAAGGGCTTCTTTTAAGGTTCTTTTGAGATTGTGAATGGTTAATACTCATAGAATAAAGAATATTGAGGAATATCTCAGATAAATGGGTCTTTTCGCAAGCAGTTTAGGAGTATTTTAAAGATTGGGCGGCATACGAAAAAATGGGCGGAAGGCGCAAGGTTCGTAATAAGGGCTTCTTTTAAGGTTCTTTTGAGATTGTGAATGGTTAATACTCATAGAATAAAGGATATTGAGGAATATCTCAGATAAATGGGTCTTTTCGCAAACATTTTAGGAGTATTTTAAAGATTGGGCGGCATACGAAAAAAATGGGCGGAAGGCGCAAGGTTCCTAATAAGGGCTTCTTTTAAGGTTCTTTTGAGATTGTGAATGGTTAATACTCATAGAATAAAGAATATTGAGGAATATCTCAGATAAATGGGTCTTTTCGCAAGCATTTTAGGAGTATTTTAAAGATTGGGCGGCATACGAAAAAATGGGCGGAAGGCGCAAGGTTCCTAATAAGGGCTTCTTTTAAGGTTCTTTTGAGATTGTGAATGGTTAATACTCATAGAATAAAGGATATTGAGGAATATCTCAGATAAATGGGGTCTTTTCGCAAACATTTTAGGAGTATTTTAAAGATTGGGCGGCATACGAAAAAATGGGCGGAAGGCGCAAGGTTCCTAATAAGGGCTTCTTTTAAGGTTCTTTTGAGATTGTGAATGGTTAATACTCATAGAATAAAGGATTTTGAGGAATATCTCAGATAAATGGGTCTTTTCGCAAACATTTTAGGAGTATTTTAAAGATTGGGCGGCATACGAAAAAATGGGCGGAAGGCGCAAGGTTCGTAATAAGGGCTTCTTTTAAGGTTCTTTTGAGATTGTGAATGGTTAATACTCATAGAATAAAGGATATTGAGGAATATCTCAGATAAATGGGTCTTTTCGCAAACATTTTAGGAGTATTTTAAAGATTGGGCGGCATACGAAAAAAATGGGCGGAAGGCGCAAGGTTCCTAATAAGGGCTTCTTTTAAGGTTCTTTTGAGATTGTGAATGGTTAATACTCATAGAATAAAGAATATTGAGGAATATCTCAGATAAATGGGTCTTTTCGCAAACATTTTAGGAGTATTTTAAAGATTGGGCGGCATACGAAAAAATGGGCGGAAGGCGCAAGGTTCCTAATAAGGGCTTCTTTTAAGGTTCTTTTGAGATTGTGAATGGTTAATACTCATAGAATAAAGGATATTGAGGAATATCTCAGATAAATGGGTCTTTTCGCAAACATTTTAGGAGTATTTTAAAGATTGGGCGGTATACGAAAAAATGGGCGGAAGGCGCAAGGTTCCTAATAAGGGCTTCTTTTAAGGTTCTTTTGAGATTGTGAATGGTTAATACTCATAGAATAAAGGATATTGAGGAATATCTCAGATAAATGGGTCTTTTTCGCAAACATTTTAGGAGTATTTTAAAGATTGGGCGGCATACGAAAAAATGGGCGGAAGGCGCAAGGTTCGTAATAAGGGCTTCTTTTAAGGTTCTTTTGAGATGTGAATGGTTAATACTCATAGAATAAAGAATATTGAGGAATATCTCAGATAAATGGGTCTTTTCGCAAGCAGTTTAGGAGTATTTTAAAGATTGGGCGGCATACGAAAAATGGGCGGAAGGCGCAAGGTTCCTAATAAGGGCTTCTTTTAAGGTTCTTTTGAGATTGTGAATGGTTAATACTCATAGAATAAAGGATATTGAGGAATATCTCAGATACATGGGTCTTTTCGCAAACATTTTAGGAGTATTTTAAAGATTGGGCGGCATACGAAAAAATGGGCGGAAGGCGCAAGGTTCCTAATAAGGGCTTCTTTTAAGGTTCTTTTGAGATTGTGAATGGTTAATACTCATAGAATAAAGAATATTGAGGAATATCTCAGATAAATGGGTCTTTTCGCAAGCATTTTAGGAGTATTTTAAAGATTGGGCGGCATACGAAAAAATGGCGGAAGGCGCAAGGTTCCTAATAAGGGCTTCTTTTAAGGTTCTTTTGAGATTGTGAATGGTTAATACTCATAGAATAAAGGATATTGAGGAATATCTCAGATAAATGGGTCTTTTCGCAAACATTTTAGGAGTATTTTAAAGATTGGGCGGCATACGAAAAAATGGGCGGAAGGCGCAAGGTTCGTAATAAGGGCTTCTTTTAAGGTTCTTTTGAGATTGTGAATGGTTAATACTCATAGAATAAAGGATATTGAGGAATATCTCAGATAAATGGGTCTTTTCGCAAACATTTTAGGAGTATTTTAAAGATTGGGCGGCATACGAAAAAATGGGCGGAAGGCGCAAGGTTCGTAATAAGGGCTTCTTTTAAGGTTCTTTTGAGATTGTGAATGGTTAATACTCATAGAATAAAGGATATTGAGGAATATCTCAGATAAATGGGTCTTTTCGCAAACGTTTTAGGAGTATCTTAAAGATTGGGCGGCATACGAAAAAATGGGCGGAAGGCGCAAGGTTCCTAATAAGGGCTTCTTTTAAGGTTCTTTTGAGATTGTGAATGGTTAATACTCATAGAATAAAGAATATTGAGGAATATCTCAGATAAATGGGTCTTTTCGCAAACATTTTAGGAGTATTTTAAAGATTGGGCGGCATACGAAAAAATGGGCGGAAGGCGCAAGGTTCCTAATAAGGGCTTCTTTTAAGGTTCTTTTGAGATTGTGAATGGTTAATACTCATAGAATAAAGGATATTGAGGAATATCTCAGATAAATGGGTCTTTTCGCAAACATTTTAGGAGTATTTTAAAGATTGGGCGGCATACGAAAAAATGGGCGGAAGGCGCAAGGTTCCTAATAAGGGATTCTTTTAAGGTTCTTTTGAGATTGTGAATGGTTAATACTCATAGAATAAAGGATATTGAGGAATATCTCAGATAAATGGGTCTTTTCGCAAACATTTTAGGAGTATTTTAAAGATTGGGCGGCATACGAAAAAATGGGCGGAAGGCGCAAGGTTCGTAATAAGGGCTTCTTTTAAGGTTCTTTTGAGATTGTGAATGGTTAATACTCATAGAATAAAGAATATTGAGGAATATCTCAGATAAATGGGTCTTTTCGCAAGCAGTTTAGGAGTATTTTAAAGATTGGGCGGCATACGAAAAAATGGGCGGAAGGCGCAAGGTTCCTAATAAGGGCTTCTTTTAAGGTTCTTTTGAGATTGTGAATGGTTAATACTCATAGAATAAAGAATATTGAGGAATATCTCAGATAAATGGGTCTTTTCGCAAACATTTTAGGAGTATTTTAAAGATTGGGCGGCATACGAAAAAATGGGCGGAAGGCGCAAGGTTCCTAATAAGGGCTTCTTTTAAGGTTCTTTTGAGATTGTGAATGGTTAATACTCATAGAATAAAGGATATTGAGGAATATCTCAGATAAATGGGTCTTTTCGCAAACATTTTAGGAGTATTTTAAAGATTGGGCGGTATACGAAAAAATGGGCGGAAGGCGCAAGGTTCCTAATAAGGGCTTCTTTTAAGGTTCTTTTGAGATTGTGAATGGTTAATACTCATAGAATAAAGGATATTGAGGAATATCTCAGATAAATGGGTCTTTTCGCAAACATTTTAGGAGTATTTTAAAGATTGGGCGGCATACGAAAAAATGGGCGGAAGGCGCAAGGTTCGTAATAAGGGCTTCTTTTAAGGTTCTTTTGAGATTGTGAATGGTTAATACTCATAGAATAAAGAATATTGAGGAATATCTCAGATAAATGGGTCTTTTCGCAAGCAGTTTAGGAGTATTTTAAAGATTGGGCGGCATACGAAAAAATGGGCGGAAGGCGCAAGGTTCCTAATAAGGGCTTCTTTTAAGGTTCTTTTGAGATTGTGAATGGTTAATACTCATAGAATAAAGGATATTGAGGAATATCTCAGATACATGGGTCTTTTCGCAAGCATTTTAGGAGTATTTTAAAGATTGGGCGGCATACGAAAAAATGGGCGGAAGGCGCAAGGTTCCTAATAAGGGCTTCTTTTAAGGTTCTTTTGAGATTGTGAATGGTTAATACTCATAGAATAAAGAATATTGAGGAATATCTCAGATAAATGGGTCTTTTCGCAAGCATTTTAGGAGTATTTTAAAGATTGGGCGGCATACGAAAAAATGGGCGGAAGGCGCAAGGTTCCTAATAAGGGCTTCTTTTAAGGTTCTTTTGAGATTGTGAATGGTTAATACTCATAGAATAAAGGATATTGAGGAATATCTCAGATAAATGGGTCTTTTCGCAAACATTTTAGGAGTATTTTAAAGATTGGGCGGCATACGAAAAAATGGGCGGAAGGCGCAAGGTTCGTAATAAGGGCTTCTTTTAAGGTTCTTTTGAGATTGTGAATGGTTAATACTCATAGAATAAAGGATATTGAGGAATATCTCAGATAAATGGGTCTTTTCGCAAACATTTTAGGAGTATTTTAAAGATTGGGCGGCATACGAAAAAATGGGCGGAAGGCGCAAGGTTCGTAATAAGGGCTTCTTTTAAGGTTCTTTTGAGATTGTGAATGGTTAATACTCATAGAATAAAGGATATTGAGGAATATCTCAGATAAATGGGTCTTTTCGCAAACGTTTTAGGAGTATCTTAAAGATTGGGCGGCATACGAAAAAATGGGCGGAAGGCGCAAGGTTCCTAATAAGGGCTTCTTTTAAGGTTCTTTTGAGATTGTGAATGGTTAATACTCATAGAATAAAGAATATTGAGGAATATCTCAGATAAATGGGTCTTTTCGCAAACATTTTAGGAGTATTTTAAAGATTGGGCGGCATACGAAAAAATGGGCGGAAGGCGCAAGGTTCCTAATAAGGGCTTCTTTTAAGGTTCTTTTGAGATTGTGAATGGTTAATACTCATAGAATAAAGGATATTGAGGAATATCTCAGATAAATGGGTCTTTTCGCAAACATTTTAGGAGTATTTTAAAGATTGGGCGGCATACGAAAAAATGGGCGGAAGGCGCAAGGTTCCTAATAAGGGATTCTTTTAAGGTTCTTTTGAGATTGTGAATGGTTAATACTCATAGAATAAAGGATATTGAGGAATATCTCAGATAAATGGGTCTTTTCGCAAACATTTTAGGAGTATTTTAAAGATTGGGCGGCATACGAAAAAATGGGCGGAAGGCGCAAGGTTCGTAATAAGGGCTTCTTTTAAGGTTCTTTTGAGATTGTGAATGGTTAATACTCATAGAATAAAGAATATTGAGGAATATCTCAGATAAATGGGTCTTTTCGCAAGCAGTTTAGGAGTATTTTAAAGATTGGGCGGCATACGAAAAAATGGGCGGAAGGCGCAAGGTTCGTAATAAGGGCTTCTTTTAAGGTTCTTTTGAGATTGTGAATGGTTAATACTCATAGAATAAAGGATATTGAGGAATATCTCAGATAAATGGGTCTTTTCGCAAACATTTTAGGAGTATTTTAAAGATTGGGCGGCATACGAAAAAATGGGCGGAAGGCGCAAGGTTCGTAATAAGGGCTTCTTTTAAGGTTCTTTTGAGATTGTGAATGGTTAATACTCATAGAATAAAGGATTTTGAGGAATATCTCAGATAAATGGGTCTTTTCGCAAACATTTTAGGAGTATTTTAAAGATTGGGCGGCATACGAAAAAATGGGCGGAAGGCGCAAGGTTCGTAATAAGGGCTTCTTTTAAGGTTCTTTTGAGATTGTGAATGGTTAATACTCATAGAATAAAGGATATTGAGGAATATCTCAGATAAATGGGTCTTTTCGCAAACATTTTAGGAGTATTTTAAAGATTGGGCGGCATACGAAAAAATGGGCGGAAGGCGCAAGGTTCCTAATAAGGGCTTCTTTTAAGGTTCTTTTGAGATTGTGAATGGTTAATACTCATAGAATAAAGAATATTGAGGAATATCTCAGATAAATGGGTCTTTTCGCAAACATTTTAGGAGTATTTTAAAGATTGGGCGGCATACGAAAAAATGGGCGGAAGGCGCAAGGTTCCTAATAAGGGCTTCTTTTAAGGTTCTTTTGAGATTGTGAATGGTTAATACTCATAGAATAAAGGATATTGAGGAATATCTCAGATAAATGGGTCTTTTCGCAAACATTTTAGGAGTATTTTAAAGATTGGGCGGTATACGAAAAAATGGGCGGAAGGCGCAAGGTTCCTAATAAGGGCTTCTTTTAAGGTTCTTTTGAGATTGTGAATGGTTAATACTCATAGAATAAAGGATATTGAGGAATATCTCAGATAAATGGGTCTTTTCGCAAACATTTTAGGAGTATTTTAAAGATTGGGCGGCATACGAAAAAATGGGCGGAAGGCGCAAGGTTCCTAATAAGGGATTCTTTTAAGGTTCTTTTGAGATTGTGAATGGTTAATACTCATAGAATAAAGGATATTGAGGAATATCTCAGATAAATGGGTCTTTTCGCAAACATTTTAGGAGTATTTTAAAGATTGGGCGGCATACGAAAAAATGGGCGGAAGGCGCAAGGTTCGTAATAAGGGCTTCTTTTAAGGTTCTTTTGAGATTGTGAATGGTTAATACTCATAGAATAAAGAATATTGAGGAATATCTCAGATAAATGGGTCTTTTCGCAAGCAGTTTAGGAGTATTTTAAAGATTGGGCGGCATACGAAAAAATGGGCGGAAGGCGCAAGGTTCCTAATAAGGGCTTCTTTTAAGGTTCTTTTGAGATTGTGAATGGTTAATACTCATAGAATAAAGGATATTGAGGAATATCTCAGATAAATGGGTCTTTTCGCAAACATTTTAGGAGTATTTTAAAGATTGGGCGGCATACGAAAAAATGGGCGGAAGGCGCAAGGTTCGTAATAAGGGCTTCTTTTAAGGTTCTTTTGAGATTGTGAATGGTTAATACTCATAGAATAAAGGATTTTGAGGAATATCTCAGATAAATGGGTCTTTTCGCAAACATTTTAGGAGTATTTTAAAGATTGGGCGGCATACGAAAAAATGGGCGGAAGGCGCAAGGTTCGTAATAAGGGCTTCTTTTAAGGTTCTTTTGAGATTGTGAATGGTTAATACTCATAGAATAAAGGATATTGAGGAATATCTCAGATAAATGGGTCTTTTCGCAAACATTTTAGGAGTATTTTAAAGATTGGGCGGCATACGAAAAAATGGGCGGAAGGCGCAAGGTTCCTAATAAGGGCTTCTTTTAAGGTTCTTTTGAGATTGTGAATGGTTAATACTCATAGAATAAAGAATATTGAGGAATATCTCAGATAAATGGGTCTTTTCGCAAACATTTTAGGAGTATTTTAAAGATTGGGCGGCATACGAAAAAATGGGCGGAAGGCGCAAGGTTCCTAATAAGGGCTTCTTTTAAGGTTCTTTTGAGATTGTGAATGGTTAATACTCATAGAATAAAGGATATTGAGGAATATCTCAGATAAATGGGTCTTTTCGCAAACATTTTAGGAGTATTTTAAAGATTGGGCGGTATACGAAAAAATGGGCGGAAGGCGCAAGGTTCCTAATAAGGGCTTCTTTTAAGGTTCTTTTGAGATTGTGAATGGTTAATACTCATAGAATAAAGGATATTGAGGAATATCTCAGATAAATGGGTCTTTTCGCAAACATTTTAGGAGTATTTTAAAGATTGGGCGGCATACGAAAAAATGGGCGGAAGGCGCAAGGTTCCTAATAAGGGCTTCTTTTACGGTTCTTTTGAGATTGTGAATGGTTAATACTCATAGAATAAAGGATATTGAGGAATATCTCAGATAAATGGGTCTTTTCGCAAACAGTTTAGGAGTATTTTAAAGATTGGGCGGCATACGAAAAAATGGGCGGAAGGCGCAAAGTTCGTAATAAGGGCTTCTTTTAAGGTTCTTTTGAGATTGTGAATGGTTAATACTCATAGAATAAAGAATATTGAGGAATATCTCAGATAAATGGGTCTTTTCGCAAGCAGTTTAGGAGTATTTTAAAGATTGGGCGGCATACGAAAAAATGGGCGGAAGGCGCAAGGTTCCTAATAAGGGCTTCTTTTAAGGTTCTTTTGAGATTGTGAATGGTTAATACTCATAGAATAAAGGATATTGAGGAATATCTCAGATAAATGGGTCTTTTCGCAAACATTTTAGGAGTATTTTAAAGATTGGGCGGCATACGAAAAAATGGGCGGAAGGCGCAAGGTTCGTAATAAGGGCTTCTTTTAAGGTTCTTTTGAGATTGTGAATGGTTAATACTCATAGAATAAAGGATATTGAGGAATATCTCAGATAAATGGGTCTTTTCGCAAACATTTTAGGAGTATTTTAAAGATTGGGCGGCATACGAAAAAATGGGCGGAAGGCGCAAGGTTCCTAATAAGGGCTTCTTTTAAGGTTCTTTTGAGATTGTGAATGGTGAATACTCATAGAATAAAGGATATTGAGGAATATCTCAGATACATGGGTCTTTTCGCAAGCATTTTAGGAGTATTTTAAAGATTGGGCGGCATACGAAAAAATGGGCGGAAGGCGCAAGGTTCCTAATAAGGGCTTCTTTTAAGGTTCTTTTGAGATTGTGAATGGTTAATACTCATAGAATAAAGAATATTGAGGAATATCTCAGATAAATGGGTCTTTTCCCAAACATTTTAGGAGTATTTTAAAGATTGGGCGGCATACGAAAAAATGGGCGGAAGTCGCAAGGTTCCTAATAAGGGCTTCTTTTAAGGTTCTTTTGAGATTGTGAATGGTTAATACTCATAGAATAAAGGATATTCAGGAATATCTCAGATAAATGGGTCTTTTCGCAAACATTTTAGGAGTATTTTAAAGATTGGGCGGCATACGAAAAAATGGGCGGAAGGCGCAAGGTTCCTAATAAGGGCTTCTTTTAAGGTTCTTTTGAGATTGTGAATGGTTAATACTCATAGAATAAAGGATATTGAGGAATAACTCAGATAAATGGGTCTTTTCGCAAACATTTTAGGAGTATTTTAAAGATTGGGCGGCATACGAAAAAATGGGCGGAAGGCGCAAGGTTCCTAATAAGGGCTTCTTTTAAGGTTCTTTTGAGATTGTGAATGGTTAATACTCATAGAATAAAGGATATTGAGGAATATCTCAGATAAATGGGTCTTTTCGCAAACATTTTAGGAGTATTTTAAAGATTGGGCGGCATACGAAAAAATGGGCGGAAGGCGCAAGGTTCCTAATAAGGGCTTCTTTTAAGGTTCTTTTGAGATTGTGAATGGTAAATACTCATAGAATAAAGGATATTGAGGAATAACTCAGATAAATGGGTCTTTTCGCAAACATTTTAGGAGTATTTTAAAGATTGGGCGGCATACGAAAAAATGGGCGGAAGGCGCAAGGTTCGTAATAAGGGCTTCTTTTAAGGTTCTTTTGAGATTGTGAATGGTTAATACTCATAGAATAAAGGATTTTGAGGAATATCTCAGATAAATGGGTCTTTTCGCAAACATTTTAGGAGTATTTTAAAGATTGGGCGGCATACGAAAAAATGGGCGGAAGGCGCAAGGTTCGTAATAAGGGCTTCTTTTAAGGTTCTTTTGAGATTGTGAATGGTTAATACTCATAGAATAAAGGATATTGAGGAATATCTCAGATAAATGGGTCTTTTCGCAAACATTTTAGGAGTATTTTAAAGATTGGGCGGCATACGAAAAAATGGGCGGAAGGCGCAAGGTTCCTAATAAGGGCTTCTTTTAAGGTTCTTTTGAGATTGTGAATGGTTAATACTCATAGAATAAACGATATTGAGGAATATCTCAGATAAATGGGTCTTTTCGCAAACATTTTAGGAGTATTTTAAAGATTGGGCGGCATACGAAAAAATGGGCGGAAGGCGCAAGGTTCGTAATAAGGGCTTCTTTTAAGGTTCTTTTGAGATTGTGAATGGTTAATACTCATAGAATAAAGAATATTGAGGAATATCTCAGATAAATGGGTCTTTTCGCAAGCAGTTTAGGAGTATTTTAAAGATTGGGCGGCATACGAAAAAATGGGCGGAAGGCGCAAGGTTCCTAATAAGGGCTTCTTTTGGCAGTGTGAAGTTGGTTACTTATTCCTTATTCCTTATTCGATATTCAAATTTTCCATTTACTTATTCGAAAAAGTCTTCTGAGGGTACCAAGAAGTGGTTGTACCACCTTGTACCTATACTCAAATGAAAGATAATTCAATGACCTATCCAATGAGGTATAATACATTTTAATACATAGAGGCGGTCGTACCGTAAAGTCACGATAAGCGTAACTGTGTCAAAATAATAATAAACAACTTCTGAGGGTATCAAGGAATGTTTGTACCACCTTGTACCCATACTCAAATGAAAGATAATTTAATTACCTATCAAATGAGGTATAATACGTTATATTACATAGAGGCGGTCATACCGTAAAGCCACAAAATGCGTTACTATTTACCCAAAATGTTAAACAACAACTTCTGAGAGTATCAAGGAATATTTGTACCACCTTGTACCCATATTCAAATGAAAGATAATTTAATGACCTATCCAATGAGGTATGATACGTTTTATTACATAGAGGCGGTCATACCGTAATATCACAATAAGCGTTACCATTCACCCAAAATGTTAAACAACAACTTTTGAGGGTACCAAGGAGTGGTTGTACCACCTTGTACCTATACTCAAATGAAAGATAATTCAATGACCTATCCAATGAGGTATAATACATTTTAATACATAGAGGCGGTCGTACCGTAAAGTCACGATAAGCGTTACTGTGTCAAAATAATAATAAACAACTTCTGAGGGTATCAAGGAATGTTTGTACCACCTTGTGACCATACTCACATGAAAGATAATTTAATTACCTATCAAATGAGGTATAATACGTTATATTACATAGAGGCGGTCATACCGTAAAGCCACAAAATGCGTTACTATTTACCCAAAATGTTAAACAACAACTTCTGAGAGTATCCAGGAATATTTGTACCACCTTGTACCCATACTCAAATGAAAGATAAGTTAATGACCTATCCAATGAGGTATGATACGTTTTATTACATAGAGGCGGTCATACCGTAATATCACAATAAGCGTTACCATTTACCCAAAATGTTAAACAACAACTTTTGAGGGTACCAAGGAGTGGTTGTGCCACCTTGTACGTATACTCAAATGAAAGATAATTCAATGACCTATCCAATGAGGTATGATACGTTATATTACATAGAGGCGGTCATACCGTAATATCACAATAAGCGTTACCATTTACCCAAAATGTTAAACAACAACTTCTGAGGGTACCAAGGAGTGGTTGTGCCACCTTGTACGTATACTCAAATGAAAGATAATTCAATGACCTATCCAATGAGGTATGATACGTTATATTACATAGAGGCGGTCATACCGTAATATCACAATAAGCGTTACCATTTACCCAAAATGTTAAACAACAACTTCTGAGAGTATCAAGGATTATTTGTACCACCTTGTACCCATACTCAAATGAAAGATAATTTAATGACCTATCCAATGAGGTATGATACGTTATATTACATAGAGGCGGTCATACCGTAATATCACAATAAGCGTTACCATTTACCCAAAATGTTAAACAACAACTTCTGAGAGTATCAAGGAATATTTGTACCACCTTGTACCCATACTCAAATGAAAGATAATTTAATGACCTATCCAATGAGGTATGATACGTTTTATTACATAGAGGCGGTCATACCGTAATATCACAATAAGCGTTACCATTCACCCAAAATGTTAAACAACAACTTTTGAGGGTACCAAGGAGTGGTTGTACCACCTTGTACCTATACTCAAATGAAAGATAATTCAATGACCTATCCAATGAGGTATAATACATTTTAATACATAGAGGCGGTCGTACCGTAAAGTCACGATAAGCGTTACTGTGTCAAAATAATCATAAACAACTTCTGAGGGTATCAAGGAATGTTTGTACCACCTTGTGACCATACTCACATGAAAGATAATTTAATTACCTATCAAATGAGGTATAATACGTTATATTACATAGAGGCGGTCATACCGTAAAGCCACAAAATGCGTTACTATTTACCCAAAATGTTAAACAACAACTTCTGAGAGTATCCAGGAATATTTGTACCACCTTGTACCCATACTCAAATGAAAGATAAGTTAATGACCTATCCAATGAGGTATGATACGTTTTATTACATAGAGGCGGTCATACCGTAATATCACAATAAGCGTTACCATTTACCCAAAATGTTAAACAACAACTTTTGAGGGTACCAAGGAGTGGTTGTGCCACCTTGTACGTATACTCAAATGAAAGATAATTCAATGACCTATCCAATGAGGTATGATACGTTATATTACATAGAGGCGGTCATACCGTAATATCACAATAAGCGTTACCATTTACCCAAAATGTTAAACAACAACTTCTGAGGGTACCAAGGAGTGGTTGTGCCACCTTGTACGTATACTCAAATGAAAGATAATTCAATGACCTATCCAATGAGGTATGATACGTTATATTACATAGAGGCGGTCATACCGTAATATCACAATAAGCGTTACCATTTACCCAAAATGTTAAACAACAACTTCTGAGAGTATCAAGGATTATTTGTACCACCTTGTACCCATACTCAAATGAAAGATAATTTAATGACCTATCCAATGAGGTATGATACGTTATATTACATAGAGGCGGTCATACCGTAATATCACAATAAGCGTTACCATTTACCCAAAATGTTAAACAACAACTTCTGAGAGTATCAAGGAATATTTGTACCACCTTGTACCCATACTCAAATGAAAGATAATTTAATGACCTATCCAATGAGGTATGATACGTTTTATTACATAGAGGCGGTCATACCGTAATATCACAATAAGCGTTACCATTCACCCAAAATGTTAAACAACAACTTTTGAGGGTACCAAGGAGTGGTTGTACCACCTTGTACCTATACTCAAATGAAAGATAATTCAATGACCTATCCAATGAGGTATAATACATTTTAATACATAGAGGCGGTCGTACCGTAAAGTCACGATAAGCGTTACTGTGTCAAAATAATAATAAACAACTTCTGAGGGTATCAAGGAATGTTTGTACCACCTTGTGACCATACTCACATGAAAGATAATTTAATTACCTATCAAATGAGGTATAATACGTTATATTACATAGAGGCGGTCATACCGTAAAGCCACAAAATGCGTTACTATTTACCCAAAATGTTAAACAACAACTTCTGAGAGTATCCAGGAATATTTGTACCACCTTGTACCCATACTCAAATGAAAGATAAGTTAATGACCTATCCAATGAGGTATGATACGTTATATTACATAGAAGCGGTCATACCGTAATATCACAATAAGCGTTACCATTTACCCAAAATGTTAAGCAACAACTTCTGTGGGTACCAAGGAGTGGTTGTACCACCTTGTACGTATACTCAAATGAAAGATAATTCAATGACCTATCCAATGAGGTATAATACATTTTAATTCATAGAGGCGGTCGTACCGTAAAGTCACGATAAGCGTAACTGTGTCAAAATAATAATAAACAACTTCTGAGGGTATCAAGGAATGTTTGTACCACCTTGTACCCATACTCAAATGAAAGATAATTTAATTACCTATCAAATGAGGTATAATACGTTATATTACATAGAGGCAGTCATACCGTAAAGCCACAAAATGCGTTACTATTTACCCAAAATGTTAAACAACAACTTCTGAGAGTATCAAGGAATATTTGTACCACCTTGTACCCATACTCAAATGAAAGATAATTTAATGACATATCCAATGAGGTATGATACGTTATATTACATAGAGGTGGTCGTACCGTAATATCACAATAAGCGTTACCATTTACCCAAAATGTTAAACAACAACTTCATGAAGTGACATCACACATCATGTGACACATGATGCTGATGACTGGAAATGTGATGTAGTTATAAGTAAGTAATATTTGAATTTGTATAGTTGGATTAAAATAAGCATCTTAGTAATATGATCTTATGTAAAGATGATTTACAAAATCTACTTGATATCTATTATTCTGGAGAGTTCCGTCATCATGCTAAGTTCTAACAAGTAATTACTTGACATGCTATCTCAATTTGCCAATATCGAGACGTGCGATCCTTTTTGGGTCATTGGGTCAGGTTGAGACAGTGATAACGGGGTAGATTGGGACAGTTTCCCAATGTGCATTGTTACATTTTGACGGCGTCCCCATGGCCTTATTCTGATGAATGTATCTGAATATATGTATATAAAATAATTAAAGTCCAAATCGTAATAAATAATATGATAAACAATAACCAGTAATATCTTTAGGAGTGCATTTCAAGGGTTACATGCTAACGGGGGCTCCTGCTGGTTCTAGAGGAACTGCACACACTACTGGATTAATGACCACAAATATTTTCAGTGATTGAGTTGACCACTTTGTTGACCACGGAAAGTGTAGTGTTGATAATAAGGTGCTACTTCTGTTCGACGACAACCAGGAGCCATGTATCCCATTGCAGTCAAAAACTACAGCATCTTGACAAAATGCGTACAGTCCCTTCATTAAATTCTACAATCAGAGTAAAAATGCTTAGCAATAAGACCATGCAGGGGTCACAATGACAATATTTTATATCACAGAATTACCGGGAACATCATATCCCAGGATATTTACGTGTTAGGAAATTTCTTTAAATTTACTACCTACGAGGGCAATCATATTGAAGTTCATATTTTTCAAACGATGCCCAAGGGCAACATATCACTTTTTCATTGTGACGTCACGTCATATACAATGTTTTGACGTCTCAGTTCGCCTATGACATATGCTCGGAGGTCGATTTTGGTAACTTCCTTTCATTTCGCGACTTCGGTAATAAACAGAATATCATATTCGTACCGTGGCCATGACATACTATGTTAACGACACTAATATTTAGTCATTCGTGTCGTAAACATAGTATGTCATGGACACTCACATAATATCCTCTATATAATGACATGTACACCGACTTGATCGAAATATGTTCGGTGAAGAGGAACTTCTTTTGTCACAGATAAACCTGAAACCACTGCAACTTGGACCTCGAAACCATTCTGTCCCACACATGGAAGCACATACCAAAGATGCACACCATGGACTATCAGATACAAGCAACAGATTTGCACACATGGGTCATCAGAAGCACCAATAATTCACACATGGGCCACCTGTAATACCAAAGATGCACACATACGACCGCAAGTAACAATCACCCAATATGAACACATTGAATCATCAAAGCACCAAAGATGGACACATGGGACAACCAAATACAAGCACCCTAGATACACACATGTCACACATGTAACCACAGGTTACAAGCATCTAAGATGCACACATAGGCCACCTGTAATTTAGTATTTAAAAATGGCGCCACGTTTGCCAACATTAATTATTAAAGGTAGATCCAAATTTTGAATGATCCCACATTTGACTAGGGTACGACAACATTTTCTTTATCCGCGCAACAGAAAAGTGAATTAACGGGTATATATTCTTAAATCTGTATTGTAAATTCTTAGAACTTCATGTCTTCTGAACGAGGACATCAACACCAATGGTATAAACTACTTCCAAGTCTTTCTGTCACCAAAAATAACCAAGTCGATATTTTCTTTCCCTTTAGAGTCGGATGATACTGTGAAGTAGTCTTCAACTTTCTCCTCAATACCATATACATCCCTGGTGAGATCTTCTTCCCATCTGTCGTGTTTATCTGTATCGACTCCGGGGAACACATACAGTTCACCATGATAATTAAGAGCAACCTTGAAATCTTCTTTCAAGTCCTTTAACACTTTTTCTGCTCTTCTTTCGGTCAATTCTTTACTTTTAACACCTTCTTTGATTCTGTTAATAGTTCTAGTTATTTTCCCTTTTATGATTTTCCTCTTCAGTTTAAGATCTTTCTCTTTAGTGTTTACTTCTAGCTCTTCAGTATTTTTCAGAGTATCTTCCTCTGTAGTTTCTTCTCTGTGGACCTCCACTAATATTTCCTCTGTGTCCGACATTTCTTAATTACTCTGGTGACAGTCTATGTCAAAATCTTCAGAAGCTTTTATGGTATAAACTACTTCCAAGTCTTTCTGTCACCAAAAATAACCAAGTCGATATTTTCTTCGAATCTCTGTATTGGATGTTATAATGAATACCACAATCTGTTTGTACAACTCTCTAGATATATTTTGCACTCTCTAGACTAATTCTTGTACGTCTCTTCTCAGATTGCTTAATTTTTGTATTCTGAAGATTTTGGTTAAATGACTTGGCTTTTAGCCCTTTTTTCCTCTTTTCGACAGCTCTGAAAACACTCTCGCACATGAGGCGACCATTCCTGTAACGTCTCCTAACAGCTAATGCCAGTAAATCTCATAATGTTTGCTACACGACTATTAATGCTCACTACAATTAAGAAGAATACTCTGCTGATTTAACTAAAATCATGATGCATTTCTGGTGGTTCAAAATCTCCTAAAATGAAAATATATAAAACAAGAAGCTCCAATAATTTCTCAGTCCTTTGTAAAGTAATTCACACCAACCAACAAAACGGGTTTGAAACTGTTAACCAAAAAAATTAATGGTTTAGTGTGATTTTTTAATAAATGTTTTGCCAAACACACAATTTTCAGAGAACCTTTACTCCAATTTCTAAAATCTATATTTTCAGTTTAATCTAGATTGACAATCTAGACCCCATTTCATGCTTAGCTGTTCTGATAATCTATCTTTCTAAAACAGTTAAAGTTTCACCAGTAAGACACTATCATATCATCTGTATAAAAGAAGTACAAAATATTAAAAACCTCTTGACAAATGAATACTTTCGAACGTTCAATTCCTGTAAGTTTGCAATTCAACAACAGAGAGAAAAAAAGAAAATATTTGAAGCACATGTCTCTATGACGCCGCCTATTTTGTCAAAATAATGAGATTGAGTTTTAGAAATATTTTTTTAACTAGATACTGTAGAACAAAAATATCATATTACTATTGTGCTGTATCCAGCAGGGAACCTACCTCGAGACTCAGTTATCTTATCACAAAAACTTGCCAACCTCTTGTTAAGTATAAATGTTAAAGGTGCCAACAATATTACGTTATTGCTCTATAATGATTAACGTATGTTTCTTGCCTTTCTTGTTGAGTGGTTAGGCTAGTATCCTAGGCCATTTAATGGATAATTTCCTGTTGTTCAAATCAATATTTAACGTAACATGTAAAAATGGTATGAGTTTGGATTTACCACATATAATCATTTCTGTAAGTCTTGCATAATGACCTTGCGCTTTGACGTCTATCAGATTATTAATGGCATAAATTACTTCATTTTGTTTCATTTACCGTTTCAGTTCACGGTATTGTTTATGGTCTCATCATTTTTACAGGCACAACAGATAAATATATCACACTCTGCTAGAAATGAACATTCTTCTCTAACATGGCTTTGGTCAATATTGTTATGACTTATGTTCGTAACGTTTTGATAGTGATTGACTCTATGATTCTCTGTGATTTAAAGTTGCTGATGTATCAATTACCAGACGTTTAATTTGGTACAAAAACTTTTTTTTAATTCGATGACATCAGATCAATAACAATTTTCTCGTAACTGCTGAATTTAGTGTGACATTGTCGACGAAATGAGTTAGTTAGATTTTTGAAATTCTGTCAATATGTACCTCAAAGTTAGGTTCTAAAACAATCTCATTAGATAACGTTCTACATTCAACATCATAGCTAGCGCTAGTAAAAAGTTTCCAAAACGTTGCTTGTTACATTAATCTTCAGATGACATTATACATAGTACCGCATATACCACATCATTGATATTTTCATAGAGGTCACTTTTTGTTCTTAATTCCATATGCTTCAAGAGAAGTATTTTAACTTTCGATCAAGACTGATTTTTCGGTTACTTCTTCAATCTATACATTGCCAACGACTGCACAATCTTGACATTCGATTAACATGAAGGATCTATTTCATATTAAAGTTTTTTTTGTCAGGTTGAACAGTGTTTGCAGATAAAAGAACCGTAAACATCTTAAGTAATTATATCGATACATTTTATAAACGTAATTCATGTAAAACATCCAAATTTCATAGTAGAAAAGATTTTGCTGTGACAGCAATATTTGATAAGAAGAGATGGGTGTCAACATTTACTGACATCGACTCATTACTGAAAATAAAGAAACATGAAAGAAAGACTTTAGTTAGTGCAACCCCAATGAGCACAAATAGTTACCCGGAAACGTCTCTTTTATTGAACAGGACGCTGAGGTTCCATTTTGTTCTGATAATGCAATTGTCAGAAGAGTTTTGAAATTTGGAAGCACCAAATGTTCTCAGATTGCCTACATTACAAAGACAGAATTAAAGAAGTGGTTATGTTGCAAAACCTTCTGCCAGGTGTATATGTTGTCGTTGTGAAGGATGTAATCGCTTTGGTTTCCTGTCTGCACATTAAGGTCCGTCATCAAAATAAATCGAATATATATTGGAGGTCTGTTTCTGACTCATTAAAAACATTGCTCAAAATAATCAACCCTTTTAAATGTCTAGGATCACTTTTGATTGATGAGGTAATCGGATAAACACAGGCACATTAAAATAAAAATATGATAAGATGTTCCATTCAAAGATTTGAGGAATTTTGAGGCTTCAGAGTTTCGTTTTTTTAATGTTTAGGGTGACTTCGTCTATGTATTATAACGAGACCAATTTCATTATAAAAACATTTAAAATATCGCTTGTTTTTTGGTATACTTAGAAGGTGTTATCAGTATTGCTTGGTTGTCTCTGAAGTTTTTTTCTGACCACAACTAACATTATGGTCACATATAAGTTTTGTTTTATTTAACGGGATTACCGCCACAATGCACCATGATACAACATACATCTTAGGATAGATAAACGTATTATTTTTTATTTGAGTAAACATCAAGATTGTAGAAAAATTCCTTGGCAACCTCAAAAATTGTTGTTCCATTGTGAAAATAAAAACTTGTACATCCATAAAATATTCTTGTTGTTCCAGATACAACAAAAAGTGAATTTGACTATTTACGTTAATCTATAATATGACCGCCTCTATGCGTTGTAACGTTACACACCTCTTTTCTTTTCTTTTTTTTTGGGGGGGGGGGGGGGGGGGGGGGAGATTAAAATATCTGTATTAACATACCCTTACATGGTGCTCTGTACCATCTGGTCAAATATAACTATGAACTGATTCATTTGAAATTTTATGGCGTTTTAAGGATGACCGCCTCTATTTGTAGTTGCGTTATATAATTAATTGGATATAGATGCATAATCCTTCGAATGAGTACTAATAAATCTTTACATTGTGATACAAATGTCTCTTTTCATCTTTAGACTATATTACTGCCGACAATGCAGGAAATTTCCCTTGTTGAGGTCTTTAACCTTTTACGGTATGACTGCTTCAATTGTTTTCTATGTTTATATTTTATTTGAATACCCTTACATGGTGGTACTTTTATTGTTTTGTACCCTCACAAGTCGTCATTTCCGTCAAGTTAACTCTAAAGTAAGCCCTGTTCTATGGACTCAAGGGTATGGCTGCCTCAATGTATTACATCTGACTTAATAGAAAATTTGAATCTTACAGGTGGATACCGTTATAGGGTACAAATGTACAAAGATTCTTTTGTGAGCAAGACATCGTTACTTCCGAAAATTCAGAAAAAACATAGTTCTGTTTACTATTATTATATACAAGTAAAAATACAATAACTGAGCAAAAAAGGAATAGGTTATAAATTTATCTCTGAGTCGAGAATACTTACACTGTGGTTCAAATACACCTTGGTACCTAAGAAGTAGTCCAGAAACGTTCTGTGAGATGAGTAATGAATTAAGTTGCCATCCATAACATTGTCTTGTAGTAATACACCCACTTCTTAATGCATTTGAAGAATTTCCGCTTGGGTACTGATTCACGGTTTAACATTTTGAGTACACTGTAACGATTTTTGTTCTCTGACGGTAAGTATGCCTCTGTATATTAAAACTTATTATTCCTCATTTTATAGGTAATTGAATTATCTTTCATTTGAGTATAGGTACAAGGTGGTACAAATATTCCTTGATACTCTCAGAAGTTGTTGTTTAACATTTTGGGTAAATGGTAACAATTTTTGTGATATTACGGTATGACCGCCTCTATGTAATATAACGTATTATACCTCATTTGATAGGTAATTAAATTATCTTTCATTTGAGTATGGGTACAAGGTGGTACAAACATTCCTTGATACCCTCAGAAGTTGTTTATTATTATTTTGACACAGTAACGCTTATCGTGACTTTACGGTACGACCGCCTCTATGTATTAAAATGTATTATACCTCATTGGATAGGTCATTGAATTATCTTTCATTTGAGTATAGGTACAAGGTGGTACAAATATTCCTTGATACTCTCAGAAGTTGTTGTTTAACATTTTGGGTGAATGGTAACGCTTATTGTGATATTACGGTATGACCGCCTCTATGTAATATAACGTATCATACCTCATTGGATAGGTCATTGAATTATCTTTCATTTGAGTATGGGTACAAGGTGGTACAAATATTCCTTGTCACTCTCAGAAATTGTTGTTTAACATTTGGGGTAAATAGTAACGCATTTTGTGGCTTTACGGAATGACCGCCTCTATGTAATATAACGTATTATACCTCATTTGATAGGTAATTAAATTATCTTTCATTTGAGTATGGGTACAAGGTGGTACAAACATTCCTTGATACCCTCAGAAGTTGTTTATTATTATTTTGACACAGTTACGCTTATCGTGACTTTACGGTACGACCGCCTCTATGTATTAAAATGTATTATACCTCATTGGATAGGTCATAAAATTATCTTTCATTTGAGTATAGGTACAAGGTGGTACAAATATTCCTTGATACTCTCAGAAGTTGTTGTTTAACATTTTGGGTAAATGGTAACACTTTTTGTGATATTACGGTATGACCGCCTCTATGTAAGATAACGTATTATACCTCATTTGATAGGTAATTAAATTATCTTTCATTTGAGTATGGGTACAAGGTGGTACAAACATTCCTTGATACCCTCAGAAGTTGTTTATTATTATTTTGACACAGTAACGCTTATCGTGACTTTACGGTACGGCCGCCTCTATGTATTAAAATGTATTATACCTCATTGGATAGGTCATTGAATTATCTTTCATTTGAGTATAGGTACAAGGTGGTACAACCACTCCTTGGTACCCTCAGAAGACTTTTTCGAATAAGTAAATGGAAAATTTGAATATCGAATAAGGAATAAGGAATAAGTAACCAACTTCACACTGCCGCTTCTTTTAAGGTTCTTTTGAGATTGTGAATGGTTAATACTCATAGAATAAAGGATATTGAGGAATATCTCAGATACATGGGTCTTTTCGCAAGCATTTTAGGACTATTTTAAAGATTTGGCGGCATACGAAAAAATGGGCGGAAGGCGCAAGGTTCCTAATAAGGGCTTCTTTTAAGGTTCTTTTGAGATTGTGAATGGTTAATACTCATAGAATAAAGAATATTGAGGAATATCTCAGATAAATGGGTCTTTTCGCAAGCATTTTAGGAGTATTTTAAAGATTGGGCGGCATACGAAAAAATGGGCGGAAGGCGCAAGGTTCCTAATAAGGGCTTCTTTTAAGGTTCTTTTGAGATTGTGAATAGTTAATACTCATAGAATAAAGGATATTGAGGAATATATCAGATAAATGGGTCTTTTCGCAAACATTTTAGGAGTATTTTAAAGATTGGGCGGCATACGAAAAAATGGGCGGAAGGCGCAAGGTTCCTAATAAGGGCTTCTTTTAAGGTTCTTTTGAGATTGTGAATGGTTAATACTCATAGAATAAAGAATATTGAGGAATATCTCAGATAAATGGGTCTTTTCGCAAGCATTTTAGGAGTATTTTAAAGATTGGGCGGCATACGAAAAAATGGGCGGAAGGCGCAAGGTTCCTAATAAGGGCTTCTTTTAAGGTTCTTTTGAGATTGTGAATGGTTAATACTCATAGAATAAAGGATATTGAGGAATATCTCAGATAAATGGGTCTTTTCGCAAACATTTTAGGAGTATTTTAAAGATTGGGCGGCATACGAAAAAATGGGCGGAAGGCGCAAGGTTCGTAATAAGGGCTTCTTTTAAGGTTCTTTTGAGATTGTGAATGGTTAATACTCATAGAATAAAGGATATTGAGGAATATCTCAGATAAATGGGTCTTTTCGCAAACATTTTAGGAGTATTTTAAAGATTGGGCGGTATACGAAAAAATGGGCGGAAGGCGCAAGGTTCCTAATAAGGGCTTCTTTTAAGGTTCTTTTGAGATTGTGAATGGTTAATACTCATAGAATAAAGGATATTGAGGAATATCTCAGATAAATGGGTCTTTTCGCAAACATTTTAGGAGTATTTTAAAGATTGGGCGGCATACGAAAAAATGGGCGGAAGGCGCAAGGTTCCTAATAAGGGCTTCTTTTAAGGTTCTTTTGAGATTGTGAATGGTTAATACTCATAGAATAAAGGATATTGAGGAATATCTCAGATAAATGGGTCTTTTCGCAAACAGTTTAGGAGTATTTTAAAGATTGGGCGGCATACGAAAAAATGGGCGGAAGGCGCAAAGTTCGTAATAAGGGCTTCTTTTAAGGTTCTTTTGAGATTGTGAATGGTTAATACTCATAGAATAAAGAATATTGAGGAATATCTCAGATAAATGGGTCTTTTCGCAAGCAGTTTAGGAGTATTTTAAAGATTGGGCGGCATACGAAAAAATGGGCGGAAGGCGCAAGGTTCCTAATAAGGGCTTCTTTTAAGGTTCTTTTGAGATTGTGAATGGTTAATACTCATAGAATAAAGGATATTGAGGAATATCTCAGATAAATGGGTCTTTTCGCAAACATTTTAGGAGTATTTTAAAGATTGGGCGGCATACGAAAAAATGGGCGGAAGGCGCAAGGTTCGTAATAAGGGCTTCTTTTAAGGTTCTTTTGAGATTGTGAATGGTTAATACTCATAGAATAAAGGATATTGAGGAATATCTCAGATAAATGGGTCTTTTCGCAAACATTTTAGGAGTATTTTAAAGATTGGGCGGCATACGAAAAAATGGGCGGAAGGCGCAAGGTTCCTAATAAGGGCTTCTTTTAAGGTTCTTTTGAGATTGTGAATGGTGAATACTCATAGAATAAAGGATATTGAGGAATATCTCAGATACATGGGTCTTTTCGCAAGCATTTTAGGAGTATTTTAAAGATTGGGCGGCATACGAAAAAATGGGCGGAAGGCGCAAGGTTCCTAATAAGGGCTTCTTTTAAGGTTCTTTTGAGATTGTGAATGGTTAATACTCATAGAATAAAGAATATTGAGGAATATCTCAGATAAATGGGTCTTTTCCCAAACATTTTAGGAGTATTTTAAAGATTGGGCGGCATACGAAAAAATGGGCGGAAGTCGCAAGGTTCCTAATAAGGGCTTCTTTTAAGGTTCTTTTGAGATTGTGAATGGTTAACACTCATAGAATAAAGGATATTCAGGAATATCTCAGATAAATGGGTCTTTTCGCAAACATTTTAGGAGTATTTTAAAGATTGGGCGGCATACGAAAAAATGGGCGGAAGGCGCAAGGTTCCTAATAAGGGCTTCTTTTAAGGTTCTTTTGAGATTGTGAATGGTTAATACTCATAGAATAAAGGATATTGAGGAATAACTCAGATAAATGGGTCTTTTCGCAAACATTTTAGGAGTATTTTAAAGATTGGGCGGCATACGAAAAAATGGGCGGAAGGCGCAAGGTTCCTAATAAGGGCTTCTTTTAAGGTTCTTTTGAGATTGTGAATGGTTAATACTCATAGAATAAAGGATATTGAGGAATATCTCAGATAAATGGGTCTTTTCGCAAACATTTTAGGAATATTTTAAAGATTGGGCGGCATACGAAAAAATGGGCGGAAGGCGCAAGGTTCCTAATAAGGGCTTCTTTTAAGGTTCTTTTGAGATTGTGAATGGTAAATACTCATAGAATAAAGGATATTGAGGAATAACTCAGATAAATGGGTCTTTTCGCAAACATTTTAGGAGTATTTTAAAGATTGGGCGGCATACGAAAAAATGGGCGGAAGGCGCAAGGTTCGTAATAAGGGCTTCTTTTAAGGTTCTTTTGAGATTGTGAATGGTTAATACTCATAGAATAAAGGATTTTGAGGAATATCTCAGATAAATGGGTCTTTTCGCAAACATTTTAGGAGTATTTTAAAGATTGGGCGGCATACGAAAAAATGGGCGGAAGGCGCAAGGTTCGTAATAAGGGCTTCTTTTAAGGTTCTTTTGAGATTGTGAATGGTTAATACTCATAGAATAAAGGATATTGAGGAATATCTCAGATAAATGGGTCTTTTCGCAAACATTTTAGGAGTATTTTAAAGATTGGGCGGCATACGAAAAAATGGGCGGAAGGCGCAAGGTTCCTAATAAGGGCTTCTTTTAAGGTTCTTTTGAGATTGTGAATGGTTAATACTCATAGAATAAACGATATTGAGGAATATCTCAGATAAATGGGTCTTTTCGCAAACATTTTAGGAGTATTTTAAAGATTTGGCGGCATACGAAAAAATGGGCGGAAGGCGCAAGGTTCCTAATAAGGGCTTCTTTTAAGGTTCTTTTGAGATTGTGAATGGTTAATACTCATAGAATAAAGAATATTGAGGAATATCTCAGATAAATGGGTCTTTTCGCAAGCATTTTAGGAGTATTTTAAAGATTGGGCGGCATACGAAAAAATGGGCGGAAGGCGCAAGGTTCCTAATAAGGGCTTCTTTTAAGGTTCTTTTGAGATTGTGAATGGTTAATACTCATAGAATAAAGGATATTGAGGAATATCTCAGATAAATGGGTCTTTTCGCAAACATTTTAGGAGTATTTTAAAGATTGGGCGGCATACGAAAAAATGGGCGGAAGGCGCAAGGTTCCTAATAAGGGCTTCTTTTAAGGTTATTTTGAGATTGTGAATGGTTAATACTCATAGAATAAAGAATATTGAGGAATATCTCAGATAAATGGGTCTTTTCGCAAGCATTTTAGGAGTATTTTAAAGATTGGGCGGCATACGAAAAAATGGGCGGAAGGCGCAAGGTTCCTAATAAGGGCTTCTTTTAAGGTTCTTTTGAGATTGTGAATGGTTAATACTCATAGAATAAAGGATATTGAGGAATATCTCAGATAAATGGGTCTTTTCGCAAACATTTTAGGAGTATTTTAAAGATTGGGCGGCATACGAAAAAATGGGCGGAAGGCGCAAGGTTCGTAATAAGGGCTTCTTTTAAGGTTCTTTTGAGATTGTGAATGGTTAATACTCATAGAATAAAGGATATTGAGGAATATCTCAGATAAATGGGTCTTTTCGCAAACATTTTAGGAGTATTTTAAAGATTGGGCGGCATACGAAAAAATGGGCGGAAGGCGCAAGGTTCCTAATAAGGGTTTCTTTTAAGGTTCTTTTGAGATTTTGAATGGTAAATACTCATAGAATAAAGGATATTGAGGAATAACTCAGATAAATGGGTCTTTTCGCAAACATTTTAGGAGTATTTTAAAGATTGGGCGGCATACGAAAAAATGGGCGGAAGGCGCAAGGTTCCTAATAAGGGCTTCTTTTAAGGTTCTTTTGAGATTGTGAATGGTTAATACTCATAGAATAAAGGATTTTGAGGAATATCTCAGATAAATGGGTCTTTTCGCAAACATTTTAGGAGTATTTTAAAGATTGGGCGGCATACGAAAAAATGGGCGGAAGGCGCAAGGTTCCTAATAAGGGCTTCTTTTAAGGTTCTTTTGAGATTGTGAATGGTTAATACTCATAGAATAAAGGATATTCAGGAATATCTCAGATAAATGGGTCTTTTTGCAAACATTTTAGGAGTATTTTAAAGATTGGGCGGCATACGAAAAAATTTGCGAAAGGCGCAAGGTTCCTAATAAGGGCTTCTTTTAAGGTTCTTTTGAGATTGTGAATGGTTAATACTCATAGAATAAAGGATATTGAGGAATATCTCAGATAAATGGGTCTTTTCGCAAACATTTTAGGAGTATTTTAAAGATTGGGCGGCATACGAAAAAATGGGCGGAAGGCGCAAGGTTCCTAATAAGGGCTTCTTTTAAGGTTCTTTTGAGATTGTGAATGGTTAATACTCATAGAATAAAGGATATTGAGGAATATCTCAGATAAATGGGTCTTTTCGCAAACATTTTAGGAGTATTTTAAAGATTGGGCGGCATACGAAAAAATGGGCGGAAGGCGCAAGGTTCCTAATAAGGGCTTCTTTTAAGGTTCTTTTGAGATTGTGAATGGTTAATACTCATAGAATAAAGGATATTGAGGAATATCTCAGATAAATGGGTCTTTTCGCAAGCAGTTTAGGAGTATTTTAAAGATTGGGCGGCATACGAAAAAATGGGCGGAAGGCGCAAGGTTCCTAATAAGGGCTTCTTTTAAGGTTCTTTTGAGATTGTGAATGGTTAATACTCATAGAATAAAGGATATTGAGGAATATCTCAGATAAATGGGTCTTTTCACAAACATTTTAGGAGTATTTTAAAGATTGGGCGGCATACGAAAAAATGGGCGGAAGGCGCAAGGTTCCTAATAAGGGCTTCTTTTAAGGTTCTTTTGAGATTGTGAATGGTTAATACTCATAGAATAAAGGATATTGAGGAATATCTCAGATAAATGGGTCTTTTCGCAAACATTTTAGGAGTATTTTAAAGATTGGGCGGCATACGAAAAAATGGGCGGAAGGCGCAAGGTTCCTAATAAGGGCTTCTTTTAAGGTTCTTTTGAGATTGTGAATGGTTAATACTCATAGAATAAAGGATATTGAGGAATATCTCAGATAAATGGGTCTTTTCGCAAACATTTTAGGAGTATTTTAAAGATTGGGAGCATACGAAAAAATGGGCGGAAGGCGCAAGGTTCGTAATAAGGGCTTCTTTTAAGGTTCTTTTGAGATTGTGAATGGTTAATACTCATAGAATAAAGAATATTGAGGAATATCTCAGATAAATGGGTCTTTTCGCAAGCAGTTTAGGAGTATTTTAAAGATTGGGCGGCATACGAAAAAATGGGCGGAAGGCGCAAGGTTCCTAATAAGGGCTTCTTTTAAGGTTCTTTTGAGATTGTGAATGGTTAATACTCATAGAATAAAGGATATTGAGGAATATCTCAGATAAATGGGTCTTTTCGCAAGCATTTTAGGAGTATTTTAAAGATTGGGCGGCATACGAAAAAATGGGCGGAAGGCGCAAGGTTCCTAATAAGGGCTTCTTTTAAGGTTCTTTTGAGATTGTGAATGGTTAATACTCATAGAATAAAGAATATTGAGGAATATCTCAGATAAATGGGTCTTTTCGCAAGCATTCTAGGAGTATTTTAAAGATTGGGCGGCATACGAAAAAATGGGCGGAAGGCGCAAGGTTCCTAATAAGGGCTTCTTTTAAGGTTCTTTTGAGATTGTGAATGGTTAATACTCATAGAATAAAGGATATTGAGGAATATCTCAGATAAATGGGTCTTTTCGCAAACATTTTAGGAGTATTTTAAAGATTGGGCGGCATACGAAAAAATGGGCGGAAGGCGCAAGGTTCCTAATAAGGGCTTCTTTTAAGGTTCTTTTGAGATTGTGAATGGTTAATACTCATAGAATAAAGAATATTGAGGAATATCTCAGATAAATGGGTCTTTTCGCAAGCATTTTAGGAGTATTTTAAAGATTGGGCGGCATACGAAAAAATGGGCGGAAGGCGCAAGGTTCCTAATAAGGGCTTCTTTTAAGGTTCTTTTGAGATTGTGAATGGTTAATACTCATAGAATAAAGGATATTGAGGAATATCTCAGATAAATGGGTCTTTTCGCAAACATTTTAGGAGTATTTTAAAGATTGGGCGGCATACGAAAAAATGGGCGGAAGGCGCAAGGTTCGTAATAAGGGCTTCTTTTAAGGTTCTTTTGAGATTGTGAATGGTTAATACTCATAGAATAAAGGATATTGAGGAATATCTCAGATAAATGGGTCTTTTCGCAAACATTTTAGGAGTATTTTAAAGATTGGGCGGCATACGAAAAAATGGGCGGAAGGCGCAAGGTTCCTAATAAGGGCTTCTTTTAAGGTTCTTTTGAGATTTTGAATGGTAAATACTCATAGAATAAAGGATATTGAGGAATAACTCAGATAAATGGGTCTTTTCGCAAACATTTTAGGAGTATTTTAAAGATTGGGCGGCATACGAAAAAATGGGCGGAAGGCGCAAGGTTCCTAATAAGGGCTTCTTTTAAGGTTCTTTTGAGATTGTGAATGGTTAATACTCATAGAATAAAGGATTTTGAGGAATATCTCAGATAAATGGGTCTTTTCGCAAACATTTTAGGAGTATTTTAAAGATTGGGCGGCATACGAAAAAATGGGCGGAAGGCGCAAGGTTCCTAATAAGGGCTTCTTTTAAGGTTCTTTTGAGATTGTGAATGGTTAATACTCATAGAATAAAGGATATTGAGGAATATCTCAGATAAATGGGTCTTTTTGCAAACATTTTAGGAGTATTTTAAAGATTGGGCGGCATACGAAAAAATGGGCGGAAGGCGCAAGGTTCCTAATAAGGGTTTCTTTTAAGGTTCTTTTGAGATTTTGAATGGTAAATACTCATAGAATAAAGGATATTGAGGAATAACTCAGATAAATGGGTCTTTTCGCAAACATTTTAGGAGTATTTTAAAGATTGGGCGGCATACGAAAAAATGGGCGGAAGGCGCAAGGTTCCTAATAAGGGCTTCTTTTAAGGTTCTTTTGAGATTGTGAATGGTTAATACTCATAGAATAAAGGATATTGAGGAATATCTCAGATAAATGGGTCTTTTCGCAAACATTTTAGGAGTATTTTAAAGATTGGGCGGCATACGAAAAAATGGGCGGAAGGCGCAAGGTTCCTAATAAGGGCTTCTTTTAAGGTTCTTTTGAGATTGTGAATGGTTAATACTCATAGAATAAAGAATATTGAGGAATATCTCAGATAAATGGGTCTTTTCGCAAGCATTTTAGGAGTATTTTAAAGATTGGGCGGCATACGAAAAAATGGGCGTAAGGCGCAAGGTTCCTAATAAGGGCTTCTTTTAAGGTTCTTTTGAGATTGTGAATGGTTAATACTCATAGAATAAAGGATATTGAGGAATATCTCAGATAAATGGGTCTTTTCGCAAACATTTTAGGAGTATTTTAAAGATTGGGCGGCATACGAAAAAATGGGCGGAAGGCGCAAGGTTCGTAATAAGGGCTTCTTTTAAGGTTCTTTTGAGATTGTGAATGGTTAATACTCATAGAATAAAGGATATTGAGGAATATCTCAGATAAATGGGTCTTTTCGCAAACATTTTAGGAGTATTTTAAAGATTGGGCGGCATACGAAAAAATGGGCGGAAGGCGCAAGGTTCGTAATAAGGGCTTCTTTTAAGGTTCTTTTGAGATTTTGAATGGTAAATACTCATAGAATAAAGGATATTGAGGAATAACTCAGATAAATGGGTCTTTTCGCAAACATTTTAGGAGTATTTTAAAGATTGGGCGGCATACGAAAAAATGGGCGGAAGGCGCAAGGTTCCTAATAAGGGCTTCTTTTAAGGTTCTTTTGAGATTGTGAATGGTTAATACTCATAGAATAAAGGATTTTGAGGAATATCTCAGATAAATGGGTCTTTTCGCAAACATTTTAGGAGTATTTTAAAGATTGGGCGGCATACGAAAAAATGGGCGGAAGGCGCAAGGTTCCTAATAAGGGCTTCTTTTAAGGTTCTTTTGAGATTGTGAATGGTTAATACTCATAGAATAAAGGATATTGAGGAATATCTCAGATAAATGGGTCTTTTCGCAAACATTTTAGGAGTATTTTAAAGATTGGGCGGCATACGAAAAAATGGGCGGAAGGCGCAAGGTTCCTAATAAGGGTTTCTTTTAAGGTTCTTTTGAGATTTTGAATAGTAAATACTCATAGAATAAAGGATATTGAGGAATAACTCAGATAAATGGGTCTTTTCGCAAACATTTTAGGAGTATTTTAAAGATTGGGCGGCATACGAAAAAATTTGCGGAAGGCGCAAGGTTCCTAATAAGGGCTTCTTTTAAGGTTCTTTTGAGATTGTGAATGGTTAATACTCATAGAATAAAGGATATTGAGGAATATCTCAGATAAATGGGTCTTTTCGCAAACATTTTAGGAGTATTTTAAAGATTGGGCGGC
>CAKLCT010000029.1:0-30031 GCA_921293015.1 Phorcus lineatus
CGGGTAGGTTTTTCAGTTATCTGCCCTTGAAGTTGGCGATTTTTGAAAATTCACTGACTTTGAGTGGTTACTGTGGTAAAAGTATTAGGAATTTGCAAATTCCAAGACAAACTTGTTTTAGACCAATCATTTAGCTGTGTAACTGTGTAAGTATCATCTCTCTACTGCAAGTAGCGGCAGTGTAGTGTCCGCTCAAAGGTGCATGGGGTCGGACATTCCTAAAAAGTGCGTAAATTCAAGATGGCGCCCAAACCACGTGACTTACGAATTTGACATGATTTACTTTTTTGCTTGAAATTTTATTGCGCATCTTTTAAAGCAAGTTTCAAGTCTCTAAGTTAATTTTGAAAATTTTTCCAATGTTAATTTTCAAAACTGTGAGTGGTACTGAGCCTTTAATGCAATGTTCGAATTGGCTGAAAAGTTACGAGTCGCGAGTTTGTTGTAAGGGCTATAAGCTCGTAAAGTTTGGTTGTAATCGAGTCGGTAGTTTTGGCTGAATGTTGTTCACAAAAATCGTGGAATAATAATAATAAATATAGTCGCAAGCGACGACAATGACAGGATTCAGCAAAATATGAGCAACCGTGGCTCTTGGGGGCAAACTAAGTGCTTTTCCAAGTTTAGATAGCGTTTTGAAGACAATTTTAGTGCACTGCAGTTGATTTAGCCGTATTCTGAAGCAAAATGACGTTTTGTATACGTTTTCAGTACGTAGCGAGACATAGGAGCGGAAGTGAGGTTTACTCGATGTACACGGCCTGCTGGCAGTTGAGGCAAGAAAGCAAGAACATCAAAACGTGAGGGGTATGTGGAGGGGAGGCAGTAGAGGTTTGAAAGTTGAAAAAGGGCTAGTGTTTTCCTTTGGCGTGATCAAGTGGTTTGCCGACACTGGAATATAGTTCCCGAATGCTGGTACATAGGTTGAGGGTCTTACTATATATAAATAATCAAGACTATGTCAGTCAGTCGGGTCAGGTCAGTCAGGCAGGCTTTTTTGCTCGCTTCTCTGCCTGTCTGATCAGAATTTGACAGTGCTTGACGCACTTGTGTGCATTTGGTCATCTCGCGCACGCTGTCCATACGTCCAGTCGTACGGACTTCTGCTGCATAAAGCCATTTCGGCCTTCTCTAGTCTGTAAATTACGTGATAATTCATAAGACATCGAAGAGTATTTCTACAAACTTCTGCCCCATGTCGCATGTCTTGACAGGAAGGGTGTTTTCCTTCAACTTTTCAAATTAACCCTTGCTAACGCACTCAGCGAATCTTGCTACAAGAGCAATGTAGAGTATTTCTGTCAACTTTTGCCCTTTCACACATGCAAGAGCGCATGTACCTGCATTTGGACATGTCACACGTCTCGGCCGTTCTTCAATATTGATGTTTTCCTTCAATTGTTTGCAATTTAACCCTTGCTAACGCACTTAATTGACATGTAGTATGATGCAAACTTTGACTCTCTCTTGTGAACTGAAATGACTGTTCGCGATCAATGTTATGCTTGATTCTTAAAGACCTTGGTCGTGTCTATCTCTCATGCAAATTTCATGAAATTCGACGGGTAGGTTTTTCAGTTATCTGCCCTTGAAGTTGGCGATTTTTGAAAATTCACTGACTTTGAGTGGTTACTGTGGTAAAAGTATTAGGAATTTGCGAATTCCAAGACAAACTTGTTTTAGACCAATCATTTAGCTGTGTAACTGTGTAAGTATCATCTCTCTACTGCAAGTAGCGGCAGTGTAGTGTCCGCTCAAAGGTGCATGGGGTCGGACATTCCTAAAAAGTGCGTAAATTCAAGATGGCGCCCAAACCACGTGACTTACGAATTTGACATGATTTACTTTTTTGCTTGAAATTTTATTGCGCATCTTTTAAAGCAAGTTTCAAGTCTCTAAGTTAATTTTGAAACTTTTTCCAATGTTAATTTTCAAAACTGTGAGTGGTACTGAGCCTTTAATGCAATGTTCGAATTGGCTGAAAAGTTACGAGTCGCGAGTTTGTTGTAAGGGCTATAAGCTCGTAAAGTTTGGTTGTAATCGAGTCGGTAGTTTTGGCTGAATGTTGTTCACAAAAATCGTGGAATAATAATAATAAATATAGTCGCAAGCGACGACAATGACAGGATTCAGCAAAATATGAGCAACCGTGGCTCTTGGGGGCAAACTAAGTGCTTTTCCAAGTTTAGATAGCGTTTTGAAGACAATTTTAGTGCACTGCAGTTGATTTAGCCGTATTCTGAAGCAAAATGACGTTTTGTATACGTTTTCAGTACGTAGCGAGACATAGGAGCGGAAGTGAGGTTTACTCGATGTACACGGCCTGCTGGCAGTTGAGGCAAGAAAGCAAAAACATCAAAACGTGAGGGGTATGTGGAGGGGAGGCAGTAGAGGTTTGAAAGTTGAAAAAGGGCTAGTGTTTTCCTTTGGCGTGATCAAGTGCTTTGCCGACACTGGAATATAGTTCCCGAATGCTGGTACATAGGTTGAGGGTCTTACTATATATAAATAATCAAGACTATGTCAGTCAGTCGGGTCAGGTCAGTCAGGCAGGCTTTTTTGCTCGCTTCTCTGCCTGTCTGATCAGAATTTGACAGTGCTTGACGCACTTGTGTGCATTTGGTCATCTCGCGCACGCTGTCCATACGTCCAGTCGTACGGACTTCTGCTGCATAAAGCCATTTCGGCCTTCTCTAGTCTGTAAATTACGTGATAATTCATAAGACATCGAAGAGTATTTCTACAAACTTCTGCCCCATGTCGCATGTCTTGACAGGAAGGGTGTTTTCCTTCAACTTTTCAAATTAACCCTTGCTAACGCACTCAGCGAATCTTGCTACAAGAGCAATGTAGAGTATTTCTGTCAACTTTTGCCCTTTCACACATGCAAGAGCGCATGTACCTGCATTTGGACATGTCACACGTCTCGGCCGTTCTTCAATATTGATGTTTTCCTTCAATTGTTTGCAATTTAACCCTTGCTAACGCACTTAATTGACATGTAGTATGATGCAAACTTTGACTCTCTCTTGTGAACTGAAATGACTGTTCGCGATCAATGTTATGCTTGATTCTTAAAGACCTTGGTCGTGTCTATCTCTCATGCAAATTTCATGAAATTCGACGGGTAGGTTTTTCAGTTATCTGCCCTTGAAGTTGGCGATTTTTGAAAATTCACTGACTTTGAGTGGTTACTGTGGTAAAAGTATTAGGAATTTGCGAATTCCAAGACAAACTTGTTTTAGACCAATCATTTAGCTGTGTAACTGTGTAAGTATCATCTCTCTACTGCAAGTAGCGGCAGTGTAGTGTCCGCTCAAAGGTGCATGGGGTCGGACATTCCTAAAAAGTGCGTAAATTCAAGATGGCGCCCAAACCACGTGACTTACGAATTTGACATGATTTACTTTTTTGCTTGAAATTTTATTGCGCATCTTTTAAAGCAAGTTTCAAGTCTCTAAGTTAATTTTGAAAATTTTTCCAATGTTAATTTTCAAAACTGTGAGTGGTACTGAGCCTTTAATGCAATGTTCGAATTGGCTGAAAAGTTACGAGTCGCGAGTTTGTTGTAAGGGCTATAAGCTCGTAAAGTTTGGTTGTAATCGAGTCGGTAGTTTTGGCTGAATGTTGTTCACAAAAATCGTGGAATAATAATAATAAATATAGTCGCAAGCGACGACAATGACAGGATTCAGCAAAATATGAGCAACCGTGGCTCTTGGGGGCAAACTAAGTGCTTTTCCAAGTTTAGATAGCGTTTTGAAGACAATTTTAGTGCACTGCAGTTGATTTAGCCGTATTCTGAAGCAAAATGACGTTTTGTATACGTTTTCAGTACGTAGCGAGACATAGGAGCGGAAGTGAGGTTTACTCGATGTACACGGCCTGCTGGCAGTTGAGGCAAGAAAGCAAAAACATCAAAACGTGAGGGGTATGTGGAGGGGAGGCAGTAGAGGTTTGAAAGTTGAAAAAGGGCTAGTGTTTTCCTTTGGCGTGATCAAGTGGTTTGCCGACACTGGAATATAGTTCCCGAATGCTGGTACATAGGTTGAGGGTCTTACTATATATAAATAATCAAGACTATGTCAGTCAGTCGGGTCAGGTCAGTCAGGCAGGCTTTTTTGCTCGCTTCTCTGCCTGTCTGATCAGAATTTGACAGTGCTTGACGCACTTGTGTGCATTTGGTCATCTCGCGCACGCTGTCCATACGTCCAGTCGTACGGACTTCTGCTGCATAAAGCCATTTCGGCCTTCTCTAGTCTGTAAATTACGTGATAATTCATAAGACATCGAAGAGTATTTCTACAAACTTCTGCCCCATGTCGCATGTCTTGACAGGAAGGGTGTTTTCCTTCAACTTTTCAAATTAACCCTTGCTAACGCACTCAGCGAATCTTGCTACAAGAGCAATGTAGAGTATTTCTGTCAACTTTTGCCCTTTCACACATGCAAGAGCGCATGTACCTGCATTTGGACATGTCACACGTCTCGGCCGTTCTTCAATATTGATGTTTTCCTTCAATTGTTTGCAATTTAACCCTTGCTAACGCACTTAATTGACATGTAGTATGATGCAAACTTTGACTCTCTCTTGTGAACTGAAATGACTGTTCGCGATCAATGTTATGCTTGATTCTTAAAGACCTTGGTCGTGTCTATCTCTCATGCAAATTTCATGAAATTCGACGGGTAGGTTTTTCAGTTATCTGCCCTTGAAGTTGGCGATTTTTGAAAATTCACTGACTTTGAGTGGTTACTGTGGTAAAAGTATTAGGAATTTGCGAATTCCAAGACAAACTTGTTTTAGACCAATCATTTAGCTGTGTAACTGTGTAAGTATCATCTCTCTACTGCAAGTAGCGGCAGTGTAGTGTCCGCTCAAAGGTGCATGGGGTCGGACATTCCTAAAAAGTGCGTAAATTCAAGATGGCGCCCAAACCACGTGACTTACGAATTTGACATGATTTACTTTTTTGCTTGAAATTTTATTGCGCATCTTTTAAAGCAAGTTTCAAGTCTCTAAGTTAATTTTGAAACTTTTTCCAATGTTAATTTTCAAAACTGTGAGTGGTACTGAGCCTTTAATGCAATGTTCGAATTGGCTGAAAAGTTACGAGTCGCGAGTTTGTTGTAAGGGCTATAAGCTCGTAAAGTTTGGTTGTAATCGAGTCGGTAGTTTTGGCTGAATGTTGTTCACAAAAATCGTGGAATAATAATAATAAATATAGTCGCAAGCGACGACAATGACAGGATTCAGCAAAATATGAGCAACCGTGGCTCTTGGGGGCAAACTAAGTGCTTTTCCAAGTTTAGATAGCGTTTTGAAGACAATTTTAGTGCACTGCAGTTGATTTAGCCGTATTCTGAAGCAAAATGACGTTTTGTATACGTTTTCAGTACGTAGCGAGACATAGGAGCGGAAGTGAGGTTTACTCGATGTACACGGCCTGCTGGCAGTTGAGGCAAGAAAGCAAAAACATCAAAACGTGAGGGGTATGTGGAGGGGAGGCAGTAGAGGTTTGAAAGTTGAAAAAGGGCTAGTGTTTTCCTTTGGCGTGATCAAGTGGTTTGCCGACACTGGAATATAGTTCCCGAATGCTGGTACATAGGTTGAGGGTCTTACTATATATAAATAATCAAGACTATGTCAGTCAGTCGGGTCAGGTCAGTCAGGCAGGCTTTTTTGCTCGCTTCTCTGCCTGTCTGATCAGAATTTGACAGTGCTTGACGCACTTGTGTGCATTTGGTCATCTCGCGCACGCTGTCCATACGTCCAGTCGTACGGACTTCTGCTGCATAAAGCCATTTCGGCCTTCTCTAGTCTGTAAATTACGTGATAATTCATAAGACATCGAAGAGTATTTCTACAAACTTCTGCCCCATGTCGCATGTCTTGACAGGAAGGGTGTTTTCCTTCAACTTTTCAAATTAACCCTTGCTAACGCACTCAGCGAATCTTGCTACAAGAGCAATGTAGAGTATTTCTGTCAACTTTTGCCCTTTCACACATGCAAGAGCGCATGTACCTGCATTTGGACATGTCACACGTCTCGGCCGTTCTTCAATATTGATGTTTTCCTTCAATTGTTTGCAATTTAACCCTTGCTAACGCACTTAATTGACATGTAGTATGATGCAAACTTTGACTCTCTCTTGTGAACTGAAATGACTGTTCGCGATCAATGTTATGCTTGATTCTTAAAGACCTTGGTCGTGTCTATCTCTCATGCAAATTTCATGAAATTCGACGGGTAGGTTTTTCAGTTATCTGCCCTTGAAGTTGGCGATTTTTGAAAATTCACTGACTTTGAGTGGTTACTGTGGTAAAAGTATTAGGAATTTGCGAATTCCAAGACAAACTTGTTTTAGACCAATCATTTAGCTGTGTAACTGTGTAAGTATCATCTCTCTACTGCAAGTAGCGGCAGTGTAGTGTCCGCTCAAAGGTGCATGGGGTCGGACATTCCTAAAAAGTGCGTAAATTCAAGATGGCGCCCAAACCACGTGACTTACGAATTTGACATGATTTACTTTTTTGCTTGAAATTTTATTGCGCATCTTTTAAAGCAAGTTTCAAGTCTCTAAGTTAATTTTGAAAATTTTTCCAATGTTAATTTTCAAAACTGTGAGTGGTACTGAGCCTTTAATGCAATGTTCGAATTGGCTGAAAAGTTACGAGTCGCGAGTTTGTTGTAAGGGCTATAAGCTCGTAAAGTTTGGTTGTAATCGAGTCGGTAGTTTTGGCTGAATGTTGTTCACAAAAATCGTGGAATAATAATAATAAATATAGTCGCAAGCGACGACAATGACAGGATTCAGCAAAATATGAGCAACCGTGGCTCTTGGGGGCAAACTAAGTGCTTTTCCAAGTTTAGATAGCGTTTTGAAGACAATTTTAGTGCACTGCAGTTGATTTAGCCGTATTCTGAAGCAAAATGACGTTTTGTATACGTTTTCAGTACGTAGCGAGACATAGGAGCGGAAGTGAGGTTTACTCGATGTACACGGCCTGCTGGCAGTTGAGGCAAGAAAGCAAAAACATCAAAACGTGAGGGGTATGTGGAGGGGAGGCAGTAGAGGTTTGAAAGTTGAAAAAGGGCTAGTGTTTTCCTTTGGCGTGATCAAGTGGTTTGCCGACACTGGAATATAGTTCCCGAATGCTGGTACATAGGTTGAGGGTCTTACTATATATAAATAATCAAGACTATGTCAGTCAGTCGGGTCAGGTCAGTCAGGCAGGCTTTTTTGCTCGCTTCTCTGCCTGTCTGATCAGAATTTGACAGTGCTTGACGCACTTGTGTGCATTTGGTCATCTCGCGCACGCTGTCCATACGTCCAGTCGTACGGACTTCTGCTGCATAAAGCCATTTCGGCCTTCTCTAGTCTGTAAATTACGTGATAATTCATAAGACATCGAAGAGTATTTCTACAAACTTCTGCCCCATGTCGCATGTCTTGACAGGAAGGGTGTTTTCCTTCAACTTTTCAAATTAACCCTTGCTAACGCACTCAGCGAATCTTGCTACAAGAGCAATGTAGAGTATTTCTGTCAACTTTTGCCCTTTCACACATGCAAGAGCGCATGTACCTGCATTTGGACATGTCACACGTCTCGGCCGTTCTTCAATATTGATGTTTTCCTTCAATTGTTTGCAATTTAACCCTTGCTAACGCACTTAATTGACATGTAGTATGATGCAAACTTTGACTCTCTCTTGTGAACTGAAATGACTGTTCGCGATCAATGTTATGCTTGATTCTTAAAGACCTTGGTCGTGTCTATCTCTCATGCAAATTTCATGAAATTCGACGGGTAGGTTTTTCAGTTATCTGCCCTTGAAGTTGGCGATTTTTGAAAATTCACTGACTTTGAGTGGTTACTGTGGTAAAAGTATTAGGAATTTGCGAATTCCAAGACAAACTTGTTTTAGACCAATCATTTAGCTGTGTAACTGTGTAAGTATCATCTCTCTACTGCAAGTAGCGGCAGTGTAGTGTCCGCTCAAAGGTGCATGGGGTCGGACATTCCTAAAAAGTGCGTAAATTCAAGATGGCGCCCAAACCACGTGACTTACGAATTTGACATGATTTACTTTTTTGCTTGAAATTTTATTGCGCATCTTTTAAAGCAAGTTTCAAGTCTCTAAGTTAATTTTGAAAATTTTTCCAATGTTAATTTTCAAAACTGTGAGTGGTACTGAGCCTTTAATGCAATGTTCGAATTGGCTGAAAAGTTACGAGTCGCGAGTTTGTTGTAAGGGCTATAAGCTCGTAAAGTTTGGTTGTAATCGAGTCGGTAGTTTTGGCTGAATGTTGTTCACAAAAATCGTGGAATAATAATAATAAATATAGTCGCAAGCGACGACAATGACAGGATTCAGCAAAATATGAGCAACCGTGGCTCTTGGGGGCAAACTAAGTGCTTTTCCAAGTTTAGATAGCGTTTTGAAGACAATTTTAGTGCACTGCAGTTGATTTAGCCGTATTCTGAAGCAAAATGACGTTTTGTATACGTTTTCAGTACGTAGCGAGACATAGGAGCGGAAGTGAGGTTTACTCGATGTACACGGCCTGCTGGCAGTTGAGGCAAGAAAGCAAAAACATCAAAACGTGAGGGGTATGTGGAGGGGAGGCAGTAGAGGTTTGAAAGTTGAAAAAGGGCTAGTGTTTTCCTTTGGCGTGATCAAGTGGTTTGCCGACACTGGAATATAGTTCCCGAATGCTGGTACATAGGTTGAGGGTCTTACTATATATAAATAATCAAGACTATGTCAGTCAGTCGGGTCAGGTCAGTCAGGCAGGCTTTTTTGCTCGCTTCTCTGCCTGTCTGATCAGAATTTGACAGTGCTTGACGCACTTGTGTGCATTTGGTCATCTCGCGCACGCTGTCCATACGTCCAGTCGTACGGACTTCTGCTGCATAAAGCCATTTCGGCCTTCTCTAGTCTGTAAATTACGTGATAATTCATAAGACATCGAAGAGTATTTCTACAAACTTCTGCCCCATGTCGCATGTCTTGACAGGAAGGGTGTTTTCCTTCAACTTTTCAAATTAACCCTTGCTAACGCACTCAGCGAATCTTGCTACAAGAGCAATGTAGAGTATTTCTGTCAACTTTTGCCCTTTCACACATGCAAGAGCGCATGTACCTGCATTTGGACATGTCACACGTCTCGGCCGTTCTTCAATATTGATGTTTTCCTTCAATTGTTTGCAATTTAACCCTTGCTAACGCACTTAATTGACATGTAGTATGATGCAAACTTTGACTCTCTCTTGTGAACTGAAATGACTGTTCGCGATCAATGTTATGCTTGATTCTTAAAGACCTTGGTCGTGTCTATCTCTCATGCAAATTTCATGAAATTCGACGGGTAGGTTTTTCAGTTATCTGCCCTTGAAGTTGGCGATTTTTGAAAATTCACTGACTTTGAGTGGTTACTGTGGTAAAAGTATTAGGAATTTGCGAATTCCAAGACAAACTTGTTTTAGACCAATCATTTAGCTGTGTAACTGTGTAAGTATCATCTCTCTACTGCAAGTAGCGGCAGTGTAGTGTCCGCTCAAAGGTGCATGGGGTCGGACATTCCTAAAAAGTGCGTAAATTCAAGATGGCGCCCAAACCACGTGACTTACGAATTTGACATGATTTACTTTTTTGCTTGAAATTTTATTGCGCATCTTTTAAAGCAAGTTTCAAGTCTCTAAGTTAATTTTGAAAATTTTTCCAATGTTAATTTTCAAAACTGTGAGTGGTACTGAGCCTTTAATGCAATGTTCGAATTGGCTGAAAAGTTACGAGTCGCGAGTTTGTTGTAAGGGCTATAAGCTCGTAAAGTTTGGTTGTAATCGAGTCGGTAGTTTTGGCTGAATGTTGTTCACAAAAATCGTGGAATAATAATAATAAATATAGTCGCAAGCGACGACAATGACAGGATTCAGCAAAATATGAGCAACCGTGGCTCTTGGGGGCAAACTAAGTGCTTTTCCAAGTTTAGATAGCGTTTTGAAGACAATTTTAGTGCACTGCAGTTGATTTAGCCGTATTCTGAAGCAAAATGACGTTTTGTATACGTTTTCAGTACGTAGCGAGACATAGGAGCGGAAGTGAGGTTTACTCGATGTACACGGCCTGCTGGCAGTTGAGGCAAGAAAGCAAAAACATCAAAACGTGAGGGGTATGTGGAGGGGAGGCAGTAGAGGTTTGAAAGTTGAAAAAGGGCTAGTGTTTTCCTTTGGCGTGATCAAGTGGTTTGCCGACACTGGAATATAGTTCCCGAATGCTGGTACATAGGTTGAGGGTCTTACTATATATAAATAATCAAGACTATGTCAGTCAGTCGGGTCAGGTCAGTCAGGCAGGCTTTTTTGCTCGCTTCTCTGCCTGTCTGATCAGAATTTGACAGTGCTTGACGCACTTGTGTGCATTTGGTCATCTCGCGCACGCTGTCCATACGTCCAGTCGTACGGACTTCTGCTGCATAAAGCCATTTCGGCCTTCTCTAGTCTGTAAATTACGTGATAATTCATAAGACATCGAAGAGTATTTCTACAAACTTCTGCCCCATGTCGCATGTCTTGACAGGAAGGGTGTTTTCCTTCAACTTTTCAAATTAACCCTTGCTAACGCACTCAGCGAATCTTGCTACAAGAGCAATGTAGAGTATTTCTGTCAACTTTTGCCCTTTCACACATGCAAGAGCGCATGTACCTGCATTTGGACATGTCACACGTCTCGGCCGTTCTTCAATATTGATGTTTTCCTTCAATTGTTTGCAATTTAACCCTTGCTAACGCACTTAATTGACATGTAGTATGATGCAAACTTTGACTCTCTCTTGTGAACTGAAATGACTGTTCGCGATCAATGTTATGCTTGATTCTTAAAGACCTTGGTCGTGTCTATCTCTCATGCAAATTTCATGAAATTCGACGGGTAGGTTTTTCAGTTATCTGCCCTTGAAGTTGGCGATTTTTGAAAATTCACTGACTTTGAGTGGTTACTGTGGTAAAAGTATTAGGAATTTGCGAATTCCAAGACAAACTTGTTTTAGACCAATCATTTAGCTGTGTAACTGTGTAAGTATCATCTCTCTACTGCAAGTAGCGGCAGTGTAGTGTCCGCTCAAAGGTGCATGGGGTCGGACATTCCTAAAAAGTGCGTAAATTCAAGATGGCGCCCAAACCACGTGACTTACGAATTTGACATGATTTACTTTTTTGCTTGAAATTTTATTGCGCATCTTTTAAAGCAAGTTTCAAGTCTCTAAGTTAATTTTGAAAATTTTTCCAATGTTAATTTTCAAAACTGTGAGTGGTACTGAGCCTTTAATGCAATGTTCGAATTGGCTGAAAAGTTACGAGTCGCGAGTTTGTTGTAAGGGCTATAAGCTCGTAAAGTTTGGTTGTAATCGAGTCGGTAGTTTTGGCTGAATGTTGTTCACAAAAATCGTGGAATAATAATAAATATAGTCGCAAGCGACGACAATGACAGGATTCAGCGAAATATGAGCACCCGTGGCTCTTGGGGGCAAAGTAAGTGCTTTTCCAAGTTAAGATAGCGTTTTGAAGACATTTTTAGTGCACTGCAGTTGATTTAGCCGTATTCTGAAGCAAAAGGACGTTTTGTATACGTTTTCAGTACGTAGCGAGACATAGGAGCGGAAGTGAGGTTTACTCGATGTACACGGCCAGCTGCCAGTTGAGGCAAGAAAGCAACAGCATCAAAATGTAAGGGGTACCTGGAGGGGAGGCAGTATAGGTTTGAAAGTTGAAAAAGGGTTAGTGTTTTCCTTCAGCGTGATCAGGTGCTTTGCCGACACTGGAATATAGTTCCCGAGTGCTGGTACATAGGTTGAGGGTCTTACTATATATAAATAATCAAGACTATGTCAGTCAGTCAGGCCAGGCAAGGCAAGCAAGCTTTTTTGCTCGCTTCTCTGCCTGTCTGATCAGATTTTGACAGTACTTGACGCACTTGTGTGCATTTGGTCATCTCGCGCACGCTGTCCATACGTCCAGTCGTACGGACATCTGCTGCATAAAGCCATTTCGGCCTTCTCTAGACTGTAAATTACGTGATAATTCATAAGACATCGAAGAGTATTTCTTCAAACTTCTGCCCCATGTCGCATGTCTTGACAGGAAGGGTGTTTTCCTTCAACTTTGCAAATTAACCCTTGCTAACGCACTCAGCGAATCTTGATACAAGAGCAATGTAGAGTATTTCTGTCAACATTTCCCCTTTCACACATACAAGAGCGCATGTACCTGCATTTGGACATGTCACACGTCTTGACCGTTCTTCAATATTGATGTTTTCCTTCAATTGTTTGCAATTTAACCCTTGCTAACGCACTGAATTGACATATAGTATAATGCAAACTTTGACTCGCTCATGTGAACTGAAATGACTGTTCGCGATCCATTTTATTCTTGATTCTTAATGACCTCGATCATGTTTACCTCTCATGCAAAATTCTTGAAATTCGACGGGTAGGTTTTTGAGTTATCTGCCCTTGAATATGCTAAAACGAGGAAAGTCGCCCGACTTTGCAGGGTTGCTGAGAAAAAACATTTAATGTTAGGACCTTGAAAAAGTCAAATTCAAAATTACAATGCTTCAGCTACACTGAGTATGAATTTGAGCTCTTAGATGCAAGTATCTTCAGAGAAGAAGATTCTCAAAGTTGCATGGGGTCCGGAAATTTCAAAAAGTTAATTAAAGCAATATGGCGGCCAAACTGCTGATGCTATGAATTTGCCATGATTGACTTTTTTGCTTGCAATTTTATTGCGCATCTTTTGAAACAAGTTTCAAGTCTCTAAGTGCATTTTGAAAATTTTTCCCATGTTAATTTTTCGCACTTTGAGTGGTACTGTGCCTTTAACGCTTAAGCCGATTAAGCCCAAAAGTTTCATGCAGGATCTCCTTATGAAGCTCTATCACACTGGCAAGTTTGGCTGTAATCGCTTGAGCGGTATTGGCTGAATCGTGTTCACAAAATCGGTGGAATAAAAAAAAAAAAAAAATAATAATAATAAATATAGTCGCAAGCGACGACAATGACAGGATTCAGCGAAATATGAGCACCCGTGGCTCTTGGGGGCAAAGTAAGTGCTTTTCCAAGTTAAGATAGCGTTTTGAAGACATTTTTAGTGCACTGCAGTTGATTTAGCCGTATTCTGAAGCAAAAGGACGTTTTGTATACGTTTTCAGTACGTAGCGAGACATAGGAGCGGAAGTGAGGTTTACTCGATGTACACGGCCAGCTGCCAGTTGAGGCAAGAAAGCAACAGCATCAAAATGTAAGGGGTACCTGGAGGGGAGGCAGTATAGGTTTGAAAGTTGAAAAAGGGTTAGTGTTTTCCTTCAGCGTGATCAGGTGCTTTGCCGACACTGGAATATAGTTCCCGAGTGCTGGTACATAGGTTGAGGGTCTTACTATATATAAATAATCAAGACTATGTCAGTCAGTCAGGCCAGGCAAGGCAAGCAAGCTTTTTTGCTCGCTTCTCTGCCTGTCTGATCAGATTTTGACAGTACTTGACGCACTTGTGTGCATTTGGTCATCTCGCGCACGCTGTCCATACGTCCAGTCGTACGGACATCTGCTGCATAAAGCCATTTCGGCCTTCTCTAGACTGTAAATTACGTGATAATTCATAAGACATCGAAGAGTATTTCTTCAAACTTCTGCCCCATGTCGCATGTCTTGACAGGAAGGGTGTTTTCCTTCAACTTTGCAAATTAACCCTTGCTAACGCACTCAGCGAATCTTGATACAAGAGCAATGTAGAGTATTTCTGTCAACATTTCCCCTTTCACACATACAAGAGCGCATGTACCTGCATTTGGACATGTCACACGTCTTGACCGTTCTTCAATATTGATGTTTTCCTTCAATTGTTTGCAATTTAACCCTTGCTAACGCACTGAATTGACATATAGTATAATGCAAACTTTGACTCGCTCATGTGAACTGAAATGACTGTTCGCGATCCATTTTATTCTTGATTCTTAATGACCTCGATCATGTTTACCTCTCATGCAAAATTCTTGAAATTCGACGGGTAGGTTTTTGAGTTATCTGCCCTTGAATATGCTAAAACGAGGAAAGTCGCCCGACTTTGCAGGGTTGCTGAGAAAAAACATTTAATGTTAGGACCTTGAAAAAGTCAAATTCAAAATTACAATGCTTCAGCTACACTGAGTATGAATTTGAGCTCTTAGATGCAAGTATCTTCAGAGAAGAAGATTCTCAAAGTTGCATGGGGTCCGGAAATTTCAAAAAGTTAATTAAAGCAATATGGCGGCCAAACTGCTGATGCTATGAATTTGCCATGATTGACTTTTTTGCTTGCAATTTTATTGCGCATCTTTTGAAACAAGTTTCAAGTCTCTAAGTGCATTTTGAAAATTTTTCCCATGTTAATTTTTCGCACTTTGAGTGGTACTGTGCCTTTAACGCTTAAGCCGATTAAGCCCAAAAGTTTCATGCAGGATCTCCTTATGAAGCTCTATCACACTGGCAAGTTTGGCTGTAATCGCTTGAGCGGTATTGGCTGAATCGTGTTCACAAAATCGGTGGAATAAAAAAAATAATAATAATAATAATAATAATAATAAAACACGCCAATAACAATAAGGATTCAGCATTTCTGCTGAATCCTTAATAAAACACGCCAATAACAATAAGGATTCAGCATTTCTGCTGAATCCTTAATAATAAATATAGTCGCAAGCGACGACAATGACAGGATTCAGCAAAATATGAGCAACCGTGGCTCTTGGGGGCAAACTAAGTGCTTTTCCAAGTTTAGATAGCGTTTTGAAGACAATTTTAGTGCACTGCAGTTGATTTAGCCGTATTCTGAAGCAAAATGACGTTTTGTATACGTTTTCAGTACGTAGCGAGACATAGGAGCGGAAGTGAGGTTTACTCGATGTACACGGCCTGCTGGCAGTTGAGGCAAGAAAGCAAGAACATCATAATGTAAGGGGTATGTGGAGGGGAGGCAGTAGAGGTTTGAAAGTTGAAAAAGGGTTAGTGTTTTCCTTCGGCGTGATCAGGTGCTTTGCCGACACTGGAATATAGTTCCCGAATGCTGGTACATAGGTTGAGGGTCTTACTATATATAAATAATCAAGACTATGTCAGTCAGTCAGGTCAGGTCAGTCAGGCAGGCTTTTTTGCTTGCTTCTCTGTCTGCCTGATCAGAATTTGACAGTACTTGACGCACTTGTGTGCATTTGGTCATCTCGCGCACGCTGTCCATACGTCCAGTCGTACGGACATCTGCTGCATAAAGCCATTTCGGCCTTCTCTAGACTGTAAATTACGTGATAATTCATAAGACATCGAAGAGTATTTCTTCAAACTTCTGCCCCATGTCGCATGTCTTGACAGGAAGGGTGTTTTCCTTCAACTTTGCAAATTAACCCTTGCTAACGCACTCAGCGAATCTTGATACAAGAGCAATGTAGAGTATTTCTGTCAACATTTCCCCTTTCACACATACAAGAGCGCATGTACCTGCATTTGGACATGTCACACGTCTTGACCGTTCTTCAATATTGATGTTTTCCTTCAATTGTTTGCAATTTAACCCTTGCTAACGCACTTAATTGACATATAGTATAATGCAAACTTTGACTCGCTCATGTGAACTGAAATGACTGTTCGCGATCCATTTTATTCTTGATTCTTAATGACCTCGATCATGTTTACCTCTCATGCAAAATTCTTGAAATTCGACGGGTAGGTTTTTGAGTTATCTGCCCTTGAATATGCTAAAACGAGCAAAGTCGCCCGACTTTGCAGGGTTGCTGAGAAAAAACATTTAATGTTAGGACCTTGAAAAAGTCAAATTCAAAATTACAATGCTTCAGCTACACTGAGTATGAATTTGAGCTCTTAGATGCAAGTATCTTCAGAGAAGAAGATTCTCAAAGTTGCATGGGGTCCGGAAATTTCAAAAAGTTAATTAAAGCAATATGGCGGCCAAACTGCTGATGCTATGAATTTGCCATGATTGACTTTTTTGCTTGCAATTTTATTGCGCATCTTTTAAAACAAGTTTCAAGTCTCTAAGTGCATTTTGAAAAATTTTCCCATGTTAATTTTTCGCACTTTGAGTGGTACTGTGCCTTTAACGCTTAAGCCGATTAAGCCCAAAAGTTTCATGCAGGATCTCCTTATGAAGCTCTATCACACTGGCAAGTTTGGCTGTAATCGCTTGAGCGGTATTGGCTGAATCGTGTTCACAAAATCGGTGGAATAAAAAAAAAAAAAAAAATAATAATAATAATAAAACACGCCAATAACAATAAGGATTCAGCATTTCTGCTGAATCCTTAATAATAAATATAGTCGCAAGCGACGACAATGACAGGATTCAGCAAAATATGAGCAACCGTGGCTCTTGGGGGCAAACTAAGTGCTTTTCCAAGTTTAGATAGCGTTTTGAAGACAATTTTAGTGCACTGCAGTTGATTTAGCCGTATTCTGAAGCAAAATGACGTTTTGTATACGTTTTCAGTACGTAGCGAGACATAGGAGCGGAAGTGAGGTTTACTCGATGTACACGGCCTGCTGGCAGTTGAGGCAAGAAAGCAAGAACATCATAATGTAAGGGGTATGTGGAGGGGAGGCAGTAGAGGTTTGAAAGTTGAAAAAGGGTTAGTGTTTTCCTTCGGCGTGATCAGGTGCTTTGCCGACACTGGAATATAGTTCCCGAATGCTGGTACATAGGTTGAGGGTCTTACTATATATAAATAATCAAGACTATGTCAGTCAGTCAGGTCAGGTCAGTCAGGCAGGCTTTTTTGCTTGCTTCTCTGTCTGCCTGATCAGAATTTGACAGTACTTGACGCACTTGTGTGCATTTGGTCATCTCGCGCACGCTGTCCATACGTCCAGTCGTACGGACATCTGCTGCATAAAGCCATTTCGGCCTTCTCTAGACTGTAAATTACGTGATAATTCATAAGACATCGAAGAGTATTTCTTCAAACTTCTGCCCCATGTCGCATGTCTTGACAGGAAGGGTGTTTTCCTTCAACTTTGCAAATTAACCCTTGCTAACGCACTCAGCGAATCTTGATACAAGAGCAATGTAGAGTATTTCTGTCAACATTTCCCCTTTCACACATACAAGAGCGCATGTACCTGCATTTGGACATGTCACACGTCTTGACCGTTCTTCAATATTGATGTTTTCCTTCAATTGTTTGCAATTTAACCCTTGCTAACGCACTTAATTGACATATAGTATAATGCAAACTTTGACTCGCTCATGTGAACTGAAATGACTGTTCGCGATCCATTTTATTCTTGATTCTTAATGACCTCGATCATGTTTACCTCTCATGCAAAATTCTTGAAATTCGACGGGTAGGTTTTTGAGTTATCTGCCCTTGAATATGCTAAAACGAGCAAAGTCGCCCGACTTTGCAGGGTTGCTGAGAAAAAACATTTAATGTTAGGACCTTGAAAAAGTCAAATTCAAAATTACAATGCTTCAGCTACACTGAGTATGAATTTGAGCTCTTAGATGCAAGTATCTTCAGAGAAGAAGATTCTCAAAGTTGCATGGGGTCCGGAAATTTCAAAAAGTTAATTAAAGCAATATGGCGGCCAAACTGCTGATGCTATGAATTTGCCATGATTGACTTTTTTGCTTGCAATTTTATTGCGCATCTTTTAAAACAAGTTTCAAGTCTCTAAGTGCATTTTGAAAAATTTTCCCATGTTAATTTTTCGCACTTTGAGTGGTACTGTGCCTTTAACGCTTAAGCCGATTAAGCCCAAAAGTTTCATGCAGGATCTCCTTATGAAGCTCTATCACACTGGCAAGTTTGGCTGTAATCGCTTGAGCGGTATTGGCTGAATCGTGTTCACAAAATCGGTGGAATAAAAAAAAAAAAAAAAATAATAATAATAATAAAACACGCCAATAACAATAAGGATTCAGCATTTCTGCTGAATCCTTAATAATAAATATAGTCGCAAGCGACGACAATGACAGGATTCAGCAAAATATGAGCAACCGTGGCTCTTGGGGGCAAACTAAGTGCTTTTCCAAGTTTAGATAGCGTTTTGAAGACAATTTTAGTGCACTGCAGTTGATTTAGCCGTATTCTGAAGCAAAATGACGTTTTGTATACGTTTTCAGTACGTAGCGAGACATAGGAGCGGAAGTGAGGTTTACTCGATGTACACGGCCTGCTGGCAGTTGAGGCAAGAAAGCAAGAACATCATAATGTAAGGGGTATGTGGAGGGGAGGCAGTAGAGGTTTGAAAGTTGAAAAAGGGTTAGTGTTTTCCTTCGGCGTGATCAGGTGCTTTGCCGACACTGGAATATAGTTCCCGAATGCTGGTACATAGGTTGAGGGTCTTACTATATATAAATAATCAAGACTATGTCAGTCAGTCAGGTCAGGTCAGTCAGGCAGGCTTTTTTGCTTGCTTCTCTGTCTGCCTGATCAGAATTTGACAGTACTTGACGCACTTGTGTGCATTTGGTCATCTCGCGCACGCTGTCCATACGTCCAGTCGTACGGACATCTGCTGCATAAAGCCATTTCGGCCTTCTCTAGACTGTAAATTACGTGATAATTCATAAGACATCGAAGAGTATTTCTTCAAACTTCTGCCCCATGTCGCATGTCTTGACAGGAAGGGTGTTTTCCTTCAACTTTGCAAATTAACCCTTGCTAACGCACTCAGCGAATCTTGATACAAGAGCAATGTAGAGTATTTCTGTCAACATTTCCCCTTTCACACATACAAGAGCGCATGTACCTGCATTTGGACATGTCACACGTCTTGACCGTTCTTCAATATTGATGTTTTCCTTCAATTGTTTGCAATTTAACCCTTGCTAACGCACTTAATTGACATATAGTATAATGCAAACTTTGACTCGCTCATGTGAACTGAAATGACTGTTCGCGATCCATTTTATTCTTGATTCTTAATGACCTCGATCATGTTTACCTCTCATGCAAAATTCTTGAAATTCGACGGGTAGGTTTTTGAGTTATCTGCCCTTGAATATGCTAAAACGAGCAAAGTCGCCCGACTTTGCAGGGTTGCTGAGAAAAAACATTTAATGTTAGGACCTTGAAAAAGTCAAATTCAAAATTACAATGCTTCAGCTACACTGAGTATGAATTTGAGCTCTTAGATGCAAGTATCTTCAGAGAAGAAGATTCTCAAAGTTGCATGGGGTCCGGAAATTTCAAAAAGTTAATTAAAGCAATATGGCGGCCAAACTGCTGATGCTATGAATTTGCCATGATTGACTTTTTTGCTTGCAATTTTATTGCGCATCTTTTGAAACAAGTTTCAAGTCTCTAAGTGCATTTTGAAAAATTTTCCCATGTTAATTTTTCGCACTTTGAGTGGTACTGTGCCTTTAACGCTTAAGCCGATTAAGCCCAAAAGTTTCATGCAGGATCTCCTTATGAAGCTCTATCACACTGGCAAGTTTGGCTGTAATCGCTTGAGCGGTATTGGCTGAATCGTGTTCACAAAATCGGTGGAATAAAAAAAATAATAATAATAATAATAATAATAATAAAACACGCCAATAACAATAAGGATTCAGCATTTCTGCTGAATCCTTAATAAATATAGTCGCAAGCGACGACAATGACAGGATTCAGCAAAATATGAGCAACCGTGGCTCTTGGGGGCAAACTAAGTGCTTTTCCAAGTTTAGATAGCGTTTTGAAGACAATTTTAGTGCACTGCAGTTGATTTAGCCGTATTCTGAAGCAAAATGACGTTTTGTATACGTTTTCAGTACGTAGCGAGACATAGGAGCGGAAGTGAGGTTTACTCGATGTACACGGCCTGCTGGCAGTTGAGGCAAGAAAGCAAAAACATCAAAACGTGAGGGGTATGTGGAGGGGAGGCAGTAGAGGTTTGAAAGTTGAAAAAGGGCTAGTGTTTTCCTTTGGCGTGATCAAGTGGTTTGCCGACACTGGAATATAGTTCCCGAATGCTGGTACATAGGTTGAGGGTCTTACTATATATAAATAATCAAGACTATGTCAGTCAGTCGGGTCAGGTCAGTCAGGCAGGCTTTTTTGCTCGCTTCTCTGCCTGTCTGATCAGAATTTGACAGTGCTTGACGCACTTGTGTGCATTTGGTCATCTCGCGCACGCTGTCCATACGTCCAGTCGTACGGACTTCTGCTGCATAAAGCCATTTCGGCCTTCTCTAGTCTGTAAATTACGTGATAATTCATAAGACATCGAAGAGTATTTCTACAAACTTCTGCCCCATGTCGCATGTCTTGACAGGAAGGGTGTTTTCCTTCAACTTTTCAAATTAACCCTTGCTAACGCACTCAGCGAATCTTGCTACAAGAGCAATGTAGAGTATTTCTGTCAACTTTTGCCCTTTCACACATGCAAGAGCGCATGTACCTGCATTTGGACATGTCACACGTCTCGGCCGTTCTTCAATATTGATGTTTTCCTTCAATTGTTTGCAATTTAACCCTTGCTAACGCACTTAATTGACATGTAGTATGATGCAAACTTTGACTCTCTCTTGTGAACTGAAATGACTGTTCGCGATCAATGTTATGCTTGATTCTTAAAGACCTTGGTCGTGTCTATCTCTCATGCAAATTTCATGAAATTCGACGGGTAGGTTTTTCAGTTATCTGCCCTTGAAGTTGGCGATTTTTGAAAATTCACTGACTTTGAGTGGTTACTGTGGTAAAAGTATTAGGAATTTGCGAATTCCAAGACAAACTTGTTTTAGACCAATCATTTAGCTGTGTAACTGTGTAAGTATCATCTCTCTACTGCAAGTAGCGGCAGTGTAGTGTCCGCTCAAAGGTGCATGGGGTCGGACATTCCTAAAAAGTGCGTAAATTCAAGATGGCGCCCAAACCACGTGACTTACGAATTTGACATGATTTACTTTTTTGCTTGAAATTTTATTGCGCATCTTTTAAAGCAAGTTTCAAGTCTCTAAGTTAATTTTGAAAATTTTTCCAATGTTAATTTTCAAAACTGTGAGTGGTACTGAGCCTTTAATGCAATGTTCGAATTGGCTGAAAAGTTACGAGTCGCGAGTTTGTTGTAAGGGCTATAAGCTCGTAAAGTTTGGTTGTAATCGAGTCGGTAGTTTTGGCTGAATGTTGTTCACAAAAATCGTGGAATAATAATAATAAATATAGTCGCAAGCGACGACAATGACAGGATTCAGCAAAATATGAGCAACCGTGGCTCTTGGGGGCAAACTAAGTGCTTTTCCAAGTTTAGATAGCGTTTTGAAGACAATTTTAGTGCACTGCAGTTGATTTAGCCGTATTCTGAAGCAAAATGACGTTTTGTATACGTTTTCAGTACGTAGCGAGACATAGGAGCGGAAGTGAGGTTTACTCGATGTACACGGCCTGCTGGCAGTTGAGGCAAGAAAGCAAAAACATCAAAACGTGAGGGGTATGTGGAGGGGAGGCAGTAGAGGTTTGAAAGTTGAAAAAGGGCTAGTGTTTTCCTTTGGCGTGATCAAGTGGTTTGCCGACACTGGAATATAGTTCCCGAATGCTGGTACATAGGTTGAGGGTCTTACTATATATAAATAATCAAGACTATGTCAGTCAGTCGGGTCAGGTCAGTCAGGCAGGCTTTTTTGCTCGCTTCTCTGCCTGTCTGATCAGAATTTGACAGTGCTTGACGCACTTGTGTGCATTTGGTCATCTCGCGCACGCTGTCCATACGTCCAGTCGTACGGACTTCTGCTGCATAAAGCCATTTCGGCCTTCTCTAGTCTGTAAATTACGTGATAATTCATAAGACATCGAAGAGTATTTCTACAAACTTCTGCCCCATGTCGCATGTCTTGACAGGAAGGGTGTTTTCCTTCAACTTTTCAAATTAACCCTTGCTAACGCACTCAGCGAATCTTGCTACAAGAGCAATGTAGAGTATTTCTGTCAACTTTTGCCCTTTCACACATGCAAGAGCGCATGTACCTGCATTTGGACATGTCACACGTCTCGGCCGTTCTTCAATATTGATGTTTTCCTTCAATTGTTTGCAATTTAACCCTTGCTAACGCACTTAATTGACATGTAGTATGATGCAAACTTTGACTCTCTCTTGTGAACTGAAATGACTGTTCGCGATCAATGTTATGCTTGATTCTTAAAGACCTTGGTCGTGTCTATCTCTCATGCAAATTTCATGAAATTCGACGGGTAGGTTTTTCAGTTATCTGCCCTTGAAGTTGGCGATTTTTGAAAATTCACTGACTTTGAGTGGTTACTGTGGTAAAAGTATTAGGAATTTGCGAATTCCAAGACAAACTTGTTTTAGACCAATCATTTAGCTGTGTAACTGTGTAAGTATCATCTCTCTACTGCAAGTAGCGGCAGTGTAGTGTCCGCTCAAAGGTGCATGGGGTCGGACATTCCTAAAAAGTGCGTAAATTCAAGATGGCGCCCAAACCACGTGACTTACGAATTTGACATGATTTACTTTTTTGCTTGAAATTTTATTGCGCATCTTTTAAAGCAAGTTTCAAGTCTCTAAGTTAATTTTGAAAATTTTTCCAATGTTAATTTTCAAAACTGTGAGTGGTACTGAGCCTTTAATGCAATGTTCGAATTGGCTGAAAAGTTACGAGTCGCGAGTTTGTTGTAAGGGCTATAAGCTCGTAAAGTTTGGTTGTAATCGAGTCGGTAGTTTTGGCTGAATGTTGTTCACAAAAATCGTGGAATAATAATAATAAATATAGTCGCAAGCGACGACAATGACAGGATTCAGCAAAATATGAGCAACCGTGGCTCTTGGGGGCAAACTAAGTGCTTTTCCAAGTTTAGATAGCGTTTTGAAGACAATTTTAGTGCACTGCAGTTGATTTAGCCGTATTCTGAAGCAAAATGACGTTTTGTATACGTTTTCAGTACGTAGCGAGACATAGGAGCGGAAGTGAGGTTTACTCGATGTACACGGCCTGCTGGCAGTTGAGGCAAGAAAGCAAAAACATCAAAACGTGAGGGGTATGTGGAGGGGAGGCAGTAGAGGTTTGAAAGTTGAAAAAGGGCTAGTGTTTTCCTTTGGCGTGATCAAGTGGTTTGCCGACACTGGAATATAGTTCCCGAATGCTGGTACATAGGTTGAGGGTCTTACTATATATAAATAATCAAGACTATGTCAGTCAGTCGGGTCAGGTCAGTCAGGCAGGCTTTTTTGCTCGCTTCTCTGCCTGTCTGATCAGAATTTGACAGTGCTTGACGCACTTGTGTGCATTTGGTCATCTCGCGCACGCTGTCCATACGTCCAGTCGTACGGACTTCTGCTGCATAAAGCCATTTCGGCCTTCTCTAGTCTGTAAATTACGTGATAATTCATAAGACATCGAAGAGTATTTCTACAAACTTCTGCCCCATGTCGCATGTCTTGACAGGAAGGGTGTTTTCCTTCAACTTTTCAAATTAACCCTTGCTAACGCACTCAGCGAATCTTGCTACAAGAGCAATGTAGAGTATTTCTGTCAACTTTTGCCCTTTCACACATGCAAGAGCGCATGTACCTGCATTTGGACATGTCACACGTCTCGGCCGTTCTTCAATATTGATGTTTTCCTTCAATTGTTTGCAATTTAACCCTTGCTAACGCACTTAATTGACATGTAGTATGATGCAAACTTTGACTCTCTCTTGTGAACTGAAATGACTGTTCGCGATCAATGTTATGCTTGATTCTTAAAGACCTTGGTCGTGTCTATCTCTCATGCAAATTTCATGAAATTCGACGGGTAGGTTTTTCAGTTATCTGCCCTTGAAGTTGGCGATTTTTGAAAATTCACTGACTTTGAGTGGTTACTGTGGTAAAAGTATTAGGAATTTGCGAATTCCAAGACAAACTTGTTTTAGACCAATCATTTAGCTGTGTAACTGTGTAAGTATCATCTCTCTACTGCAAGTAGCGGCAGTGTAGTGTCCGCTCAAAGGTGCATGGGGTCGGACATTCCTAAAAAGTGCGTAAATTCAAGATGGCGCCCAAACCACGTGACTTACGAATTTGACATGATTTACTTTTTTGCTTGAAATTTTATTGCGCATCTTTTAAAGCAAGTTTCAAGTCTCTAAGTTAATTTTGAAAATATTTCCAATGTTAATTTTCAAAACTGTGAGTGGTACTGAGCCTTTAATGCAATGTTCGAATTGGCTGAAAAGTTACGAGTCGCGAGTTTGTTGTAAGGGCTATAAGCTCGTAAAGTTTGGTTGTAATCGAGTCGGTAGTTTTGGCTGAATGTTGTTCACAAAAATCGTGGAATAATAATAATAAATATAGTCGCAAGCGACGACAATGACAGGATTCAGCAAAATATGAGCAACCGTGGCTCTTGGGGGCAAACTAAGTGCTTTTCCAAGTTTAGATAGCGTTTTGAAGACAATTTTAGTGCACTGCAGTTGATTTAGCCGTATTCTGAAGCAAAATGACGTTTTGTATACGTTTTCAGTACGTAGCGAGACATAGGAGCGGAAGTGAGGTTTACTCGATGTACACGGCCTGCTGGCAGTTGAGGCAAGAAAGCAAAAACATCAAAACGTGAGGGGTATGTGGAGGGGAGGCAGTAGAGGTTTGAAAGTTGAAAAAGGGCTAGTGTTTTCCTTTGGCGTGATCAAGTGGTTTGCCGACACTGGAATATAGTTCCCGAATGCTGGTACATAGGTTGAGGGTCTTACTATATATAAATAATCAAGACTATGTCAGTCAGTCGGGTCAGGTCAGTCAGGCAGGCTTTTTTGCTCGCTTCTCTGCCTGTCTGATCAGAATTTGACAGTGCTTGACGCACTTGTGTGCATTTGGTCATCTCGCGCACGCTGTCCATACGTCCAGTCGTACGGACTTCTGCTGCATAAAGCCATTTCGGCCTTCTCTAGTCTGTAAATTACGTGATAATTCATAAGACATCGAAGAGTATTTCTACAAACTTCTGCCCCATGTCGCATGTCTTGACAGGAAGGGTGTTTTCCTTCAACTTTTCAAATTAACCCTTGCTAACGCACTCAGCGAATCTTGCTACAAGAGCAATGTAGAGTATTTCTGTCAACTTTTGCCCTTTCACACATGCAAGAGCGCATGTACCTGCATTTGGACATGTCACACGTCTCGGCCGTTCTTCAATATTGATGTTTTCCTTCAATTGTTTGCAATTTAACCCTTGCTAACGCACTTAATTGACATGTAGTATGATGCAAACTTTGACTCTCTCTTGTGAACTGAAATGACTGTTCGCGATCAATGTTATGCTTGATTCTTAAAGACCTTGGTCGTGTCTATCTCTCATGCAAATTTCATGAAATTCGACGGGTAGGTTTTTCAGTTATCTGCCCTTGAAGTTGGCGATTTTTGAAAATTCACTGACTTTGAGTGGTTACTGTGGTAAAAGTATTAGGAATTTGCGAATTCCAAGACAAACTTGTTTTAGACCAATCATTTAGCTGTGTAACTGTGTAAGTATCATCTCTCTACTGCAAGTAGCGGCAGTGTAGTGTCCGCTCAAAGGTGCATGGGGTCGGACATTCCTAAAAAGTGCGTAAATTCAAGATGGCGCCCAAACCACGTGACTTACGAATTTGACATGATTTACTTTTTTGCTTGAAATTTTATTGCGCATCTTTTAAAGCAAGTTTCAAGTCTCTAAGTTAATTTTGAAAATTTTTCCAATGTTAATTTTCAAAACTGTGAGTGGTACTGAGCCTTTAATGCAATGTTCGAATTGGCTGAAAAGTTACGAGTCGCGAGTTTGTTGTAAGGGCTATAAGCTCGTAAAGTTTGGTTGTAATCGAGTCGGTAGTTTTGGCTGAATGTTGTTCACAAAAATCGTGGAATAATAATAATAAATATAGTCGCAAGCGACGACAATGACAGGATTCAGCAAAATATGAGCAACCGTGGCTCTTGGGGGCAAACTAAGTGCTTTTCCAAGTTTAGATAGCGTTTTGAAGACAATTTTAGTGCACTGCAGTTGATTTAGCCGTATTCTGAAGCAAAATGACGTTTTGTATACGTTTTCAGTACGTAGCGAGACATAGGAGCGGAAGTGAGGTTTACTCGATGTACACGGCCTGCTGGCAGTTGAGGCAAGAAAGCAAAAACATCAAAACGTGAGGGGTATGTGGAGGGGAGGCAGTAGAGGTTTGAAAGTTGAAAAAGGGCTAGTGTTTTCCTTTGGCGTGATCAAGTGGTTTGCCGACACTGGAATATAGTTCCCGAATGCTGGTACATAGGTTGAGGGTCTTACTATATATAAATAATCAAGACTATGTCAGTCAGTCAGTCGGGTCAGGTCAGTCAGGCAGGCTTTTTTGCTCGCTTCTCTGCCTGTCTGATCAGAATTTGACAGTGCTTGACGCACTTGTGTGCATTTGGTCATCTCGCGCACGCTGTCCATACGTCCAGTCGTACGGACTTCTGCTGCATAAAGCCATTTCGGCCTTCTCTAGTCTGTAAATTACGTGATAATTCATAAGACATCGAAGAGTATTTCTACAAACTTCTGCCCCATGTCGCATGTCTTGACAGGAAGGGTGTTTTCCTTCAACTTTTCAAATTAACCCTTGCTAACGCACTCAGCGAATCTTGCTACAAGAGCAATGTAGAGTATTTCTGTCAACTTTTGCCCTTTCACACATGCAAGAGCGCATGTACCTGCATTTGGACATGTCACACGTCTCGGCCGTTCTTCAATATTGATGTTTTCCTTCAATTGTTTGCAATTTAACCCTTGCTAACGCACTTAATTGACATGTAGTATGATGCAAACTTTGACTCTCTCTTGTGAACTGAAATGACTGTTCGCGATCAATGTTATGCTTGATTCTTAAAGACCTTGGTCGTGTCTATCTCTCATGCAAATTTCATGAAATTCGACGGGTAGGTTTTTCAGTTATCTGCCCTTGAAGTTGGCGATTTTTGAAAATTCACTGACTTTGAGTGGTTACTGTGGTAAAAGTATTAGGAATTTGCGAATTCCAAGACAAACTTGTTTTAGACCAATCATTTAGCTGTGTAACTGTGTAAGTATCATCTCTCTACTGCAAGTAGCGGCAGTGTAGTGTCCGCTCAAAGGTGCATGGGGTCGGACATTCCTAAAAAGTGCGTAAATTCAAGATGGCGCCCAAACCACGTGACTTACGAATTTGACATGATTTACTTTTTTGCTTGAAATTTTATTGCGCATCTTTTAAAGCAAGTTTCAAGTCTCTAAGTTAATTTTGAAAATTTTTCCAATGTTAATTTTCAAAACTGTGAGTGGTACTGAGCCTTTAATGCAATGTTCGAATTGGCTGAAAAGTTACGAGTCGCGAGTTTGTTGTAAGGGCTATAAGCTCGTAAAGTTTGGTTGTAATCGAGTCGGTAGTTTTGGCTGAATGTTGTTCACAAAAATCGTGGAATAATAATAATAAATATAGTCGCAAGCGACGACAATGACAGGATTCAGCAAAATATGAGCAACCGTGGCTCTTGGGGGCAAACTAAGTGCTTTTCCAAGTTTAGATAGCGTTTTGAAGACAATTTTAGTGCACTGCAGTTGATTTAGCCGTATTCTGAAGCAAAATGACGTTTTGTATACGTTTTCAGTACGTAGCGAGACATAGGAGCGGAAGTGAGGTTTACTCGATGTACACGGCCTGCTGGCAGTTGAGGCAAGAAAGCAAAAACATCAAAACGTGAGGGGTATGTGGAGGGGAGGCAGTAGAGGTTTGAAAGTTGAAAAAGGGCTAGTGTTTTCCTTTGGCGTGATCAAGTGGTTTGCCGACACTGGAATATAGTTCCCGAATGCTGGTACATAGGTTGAGGGTCTTACTATATATAAATAATCAAGACTATGTCAGTCAGTCGGGTCAGGTCAGTCAGGCAGGCTTTTTTGCTCGCTTCTCTGCCTGTCTGATCAGAATTTGACAGTGCTTGACGCACTTGTGTGCATTTGGTCATCTCGCGCACGCTGTCCATACGTCCAGTCGTACGGACTTCTGCTGCATAAAGCCATTTCGGCCTTCTCTAGTCTGTAAATTACGTGATAATTCATAAGACATCGAAGAGTATTTCTACAAACTTCTGCCCCATGTCGCATGTCTTGACAGGAAGGGTGTTTTCCTTCAACTTTTCAAATTAACCCTTGCTAACGCACTCAGCGAATCTTGCTACAAGAGCAATGTAGAGTATTTCTGTCAACTTTTGCCCTTTCACACATGCAAGAGCGCATGTACCTGCATTTGGACATGTCACACGTCTCGGCCGTTCTTCAATATTGATGTTTTCCTTCAATTGTTTGCAATTTAACCCTTGCTAACGCACTTAATTGACATGTAGTATGATGCAAACTTTGACTCTCTCTTGTGAACTGAAATGACTGTTCGCGATCAATGTTATGCTTGATTCTTAAAGACCTTGGTCGTGTCTATCTCTCATGCAAATTTCATGAAATTCGACGGGTAGGTTTTTCAGTTATCTGCCCTTGAAGTTGGCGATTTTTGAAAATTCACTGACTTTGAGTGGTTACTGTGGTAAAAGTATTAGGAATTTGCGAATTCCAAGACAAACTTGTTTTAGACCAATCATTTAGCTGTGTAACTGTGTAAGTATCATCTCTCTACTGCAAGTAGCGGCAGTGTAGTGTCCGCTCAAAGGTGCATGGGGTCGGACATTCCTAAAAAGTGCGTAAATTCAAGATGGCGCCCAAACCACGTGACTTACGAATTTGACATGATTTACTTTTTTGCTTGAAATTTTATTGCGCATCTTTTAAAGCAAGTTTCAAGTCTCTAAGTTAATTTTGAAAATTTTTCCAATGTTAATTTTCAAAACTGTGAGTGGTACTGAGCCTTTAATGCAATGTTCGAATTGGCTGAAAAGTTACGAGTCGCGAGTTTGTTGTAAGGGCTATAAGCTCGTAAAGTTTGGTTGTAATCGAGTCGGTAGTTTTGGCTGAATGTTGTTCACAAAAATCGTGGAATAATAATAATAAATATAGTCGCAAGCGACGACAATGACAGGATTCAGCAAAATATGAGCAACCGTGGCTCTTGGGGGCAAACTAAGTGCTTTTCCAAGTTTAGATAGCGTTTTGAAGACAATTTTAGTGCACTGCAGTTGATTTAGCCGTATTCTGAAGCAAAATGACGTTTTGTATACGTTTTCAGTACGTAGCGAGACATAGGAGCGGAAGTGAGGTTTACTCGATGTACACGGCCTGCTGGCAGTTGAGGCAAGAAAGCAAAAACATCAAAACGTGAGGGGTATGTGGAGGGGAGGCAGTAGAGGTTTGAAAGTTGAAAAAGGGCTAGTGTTTTCCTTTGGCGTGATCAAGTGCTTTGCCGACACTGGAATATAGTTCCCGAATGCTGGTACATAGGTTGAGGGTCTTACTATATATAAATAATCAAGACTATGTCAGTCAGTCGGGTCAGGTCAGTCAGGCAGGCTTTTTTGCTCGCTTCTCTGCCTGTCTGATCAGAATTTGACAGTGCTTGACGCACTTGTGTGCATTTGGTCATCTCGCGCACGCTGTCCATACGTCCAGTCGTACGGACTTCTGCTGCATAAAGCCATTTCGGCCTTCTCTAGTCTGTAAATTACGTGATAATTCATAAGACATCGAAGAGTATTTCTACAAACTTCTGCCCCATGTCGCATGTCTTGACAGGAAGGGTGTTTTCCTTCAACTTTTCAAATTAACCCTTGCTAACGCACTCAGCGAATCTTGCTACAAGAGCAATGTAGAGTATTTCTGTCAACTTTTGCCCTTTCACACATGCAAGAGCGCATGTACCTGCATTTGGACATGTCACACGTCTCGGCCGTTCTTCAATATTGATGTTTTCCTTCAATTGTTTGCAATTTAACCCTTGCTAACGCACTTAATTGACATGTAGTATGATGCAAACTTTGACTCTCTCTTGTGAACTGAAATGACTGTTCGCGATCAATGTTATGCTTGATTCTTAAAGACCTTGGTCGTGTCTATCTCTCATGCAAATTTCAT
>CAKLCT010000031.1:0-28280 GCA_921293015.1 Phorcus lineatus
ATACACATAGGTCACACGACTAATTTTGTCGACTTTGATTTTTCAAGCGTCGAGGGTTACGGGCCGACTAAAATGGCGATTACGTCTAAATTAACGAAAATCGATGAAATTTTTTGCATCGTTTGGGATTGTGGGTTGACCGACTATGTCTAAGGAGCATATACATAGGTCACACGACTAATTTTGTCGACTTTGATTTTTCAAGCGTCGAGGGTTACGGGCCGACTAAAATGGCGATTACGTCTAAATTAACGAAAATCGATGAAATTTTTTGCATCGTTTGGGATTGTGGGTTGACCGACTATGTCTAAGGAGCATATACATAGGTCACACGACTAATTTTGTCGACTTTGATTTTTCAAGCGTCGAGGGTTACGGGCCGACTAAAATGGCGATTACGTCTAAATTAACGAAAATCGATGAAATTTTTTGCATCGTTTGGGATTGTGGGTTGACCGACTATGTCTAAGGAGCATATACATAGGTCACACGACTAATTTTGTCGACTTTGATTTTTCAAGCGTCGAGGGTTACGGGCCGACTAAAATGGCGATTACGTCTAAATTAACGAAAATCGATGAAATTTTTTGCATCGTTTGGGATTGTGGGTTGACCGACTATGTCTAAGGAGCATATACATAGGTCACACGACTAATTTTGTCGACTTTGATTTTTCAAGCGTCGAGGGTTACGGGCCGACTAAAATGGCGATTACGTCTAAATTAACGAAAATCGATGAAATTTTTTGCATCGTTTGGGATTGTGGGTTGACCGACTATGTCTAAGGAGCATATACATAGGTCACACGACTAATTTTGTCGACTTTGATTTTTCAAGCGTCGAGGGTTACGGGCCGACTAAAATGGCGATTACGTCTAAATTAACGAAAATCGATGAAATTTTTTGCATCGTTTGGGATTGTGGGTTGACCGACTATGTCTAAGGAGCATATACATAGGTCACACGACTAATTTTGTCGACTTTGATTTTTCAAGCGTCGAGGGTTACGGGCCGACTAAAATGGCGATTACGTCTAAATTAACGAAAATCGATGAAATTTTTTGCATCGTTTGGGATTGTGGGTTGACCGACTATGTCTAAGGAGCATATACATAGGTCACACGACTAATTTTGTCGACTTTGATTTTTCAAGCGTCGAGGGTTACGGGCCGACTAAAATGGCGATTACGTCTAAATTAACGAAAATCGATGAAATTTTTTGCATCGTTTGGGATTGTGGGTTGACCGACTATGTCTAAGGAGCATATACATAGGTCACACGACTAATTTTGTCGACTTTGATTTTTCAAGCGTCGAGGGTTACGGGCCGACTAAAATGGCGATTACGTCTAAATTAACGAAAATCGATGAAATTTTTTGCATCGTTTGGGATTGTGGGTTGACCGACTATGTCTAAGGAGCATATACATAGGTCACACGACTAATTTTGTCGACTTTGATTTTTCAAGCGTCGAGGGTTACGGGCCGACTAAAATGGCGATTACGTCTAAATTAACGAAAATCGATGAAATTTTTTGCATCGTTTGGGATTGTGGGTTGACCGACTATGTCTAAGGAGCATATACATAGGTCACACGACTAATTTTGTCGACTTTGATTTTTCAAGCGTCGAGGGTTACGGGCCGACTAAAATGGCGATTACGTCTAAATTAACGAAAATCGATGAAATTTTTTGCATCGTTTGGGATTGTGGGTTGACCGACTATGTCTAAGGAGCATATACATAGGTCACACGACTAATTTTGTCGACTTTGATTTTTCAAGCGTCGAGGGTTACGGGCCGACTAAAATGGCGATTACGTCTAAATTAACGAAAATCGATGAAATTTTTTGCATCGTTTGGGATTGTGGGTTGACCGACTATGTCTAAGGAGCATATACATAGGTCACACGACTAATTTTGTCGACTTTGATTTTTCAAGCGTCGAGGGTTACGGGCCGACTAAAATGGCGATTACGTCTAAATTAACGAAAATCGATGAAATTTTTTGCATCGTTTGGGATTGTGGGTTGACCGACTATGTCTAAGGAGCATATACATAGGTCACACGACTAATTTTGTCGACTTTGATTTTTCAAGCGTCGAGGGTTACGGGCCGACTAAAATGGCGATTACGTCTAAATTAACGAAAATCGATGAAATTTTTTGCATCGTTTGGGATTGTGGGTTGACCGACTATGTCTAAGGAGCATATACATAGGTCACACGACTAATTTTGTCGACTTTGATTTTTCAAGCGTCGAGGGTTACGGGCCGACTAAAATGGCGATTACGTCTAAATTAACGAAAATCGATGAAATTTTTTGCATCGTTTGGGATTGTGGGTTGACCGACTATGTCTAAGGAGCATATACATAGGTCACACGACTAATTTTGTCGACTTTGATTTTTCAAGCGTCGAGGGTTACGGGCCGACTAAAATGGCGATTACGTCTAAATTAACGAAAATCGATGAAATTTTTTGCATCGTTTGGGATTGTGGGTTGACCGACTATGTCTAAGGAGCATATACATAGGTCACACGACTAATTTTGTCGACTTTGATTTTTCAAGCGTCGAGGGTTACGGGCCGACTAAAATGGCGATTACGTCTAAATTAACGAAAATCGATGAAATTTTTTGCATCGTTTGGGATTGTGGGTTGACCGACTATGTCTAAGGAGCATATACATAGGTCACACGACTAATTTTGTCGACTTTGATTTTTCAAGCGTCGAGGGTTACGGGCCGACTAAAATGGCGATTACGTCTAAATTAACGAAAATCGATGAAATTTTTTGCATCGTTTGGGATTGTGGGTTGACCGACTATGTCTAAGGAGCATATACATAGGTCACACGACTAATTTTGTCGACTTTGATTTTTCAAGCGTCGAGGGTTACGGGCCGACTAAAATGGCGATTACGTCTAAATTAACGAAAATCGATGAAATTTTTTGCATCGTTTGGGATTGTGGGTTGACCGACTATGTCTAAGGAGCATATACATAGGTCACACGACTAATTTTGTCGACTTTGATTTTTCAAGCGTCGAGGGTTACGGGCCGACTAAAATGGCGATTACGTCTAAATTAACGAAAATCGATGAAATTTTTTGCATCGTTTGGGATTGTGGGTTGACCGACTATGTCTAAGGAGCATATACATAGGTCACACGACTAATTTTGTCGACTTTGATTTTTCAAGCGTCGAGGGTTACGGGCCGACTAAAATGGCGATTACGTCTAAATTAACGAAAATCGATGAAATTTTTTGCATCGTTTGGGATTGTGGGTTGACCGACTATGTCTAAGGAGCATATACATAGGTCACACGACTAATTTTGTCGACTTTGATTTTTCAAGCGTCGAGGGTTACGGGCCGACTAAAATGGCGATTACGTCTAAATTAACGAAAATCGATGAAATTTTTTGCATCGTTTGGGATTGTGGGTTGACCGACTATGTCTAAGGAGCATATACATAGGTCACACGACTAATTTTGTCGACTTTGATTTTTCAAGCGTCGAGGGTTACGGGCCGACTAAAATGGCGATTACGTCTAAATTAACGAAAATCGATGAAATTTTTTGCATCGTTTGGGATTGTGGGTTGACCGACTATGTCTAAGGAGCATATACATAGGTCACACGACTAATTTTGTCGACTTTGATTTTTCAAGCGTCGAGGGTTACGGGCCGACTAAAATGGCGATTACGTCTAAATTAACGAAAATCGATGAAATTTTTTGCATCGTTTGGGATTGTGGGTTGACCGACTATGTCTAAGGAGCATATACATAGGTCACACGACTAATTTTGTCGACTTTGATTTTTCAAGCGTCGAGGGTTACGGGCCGACTAAAATGGCGATTACGTCTAAATTAACGAAAATCGATGAAATTTTTTGCATCGTTTGGGATTGTGGGTTGACCGACTATGTCTAAGGAGCATATACATAGGTCACACGACTAATTTTGTCGACTTTGATTTTTCAAGCGTCGAGGGTTACGGGCCGACTAAAATGGCGATTACGTCTAAATTAACGAAAATCGATGAAATTTTTTGCATCGTTTGGGATTGTGGGTTGACCGACTATGTCTAAGGAGCATATACATAGGTCACACGACTAATTTTGTCGACTTTGATTTTTCAAGCGTCGAGGGTTACGGGCCGACTAAAATGGCGATTACGTCTAAATTAACGAAAATCGATGAAATTTTTTGCATCGTTTGGGATTGTGGGTTGACCGACTATGTCTAAGGAGCATATACATAGGTCACACGACTAATTTTGTCGACTTTGATTTTTCAAGCGTCGAGGGTTACGGGCCGACTAAAATGGCGATTACGTCTAAATTAACGAAAATCGATGAAATTTTTTGCATCGTTTGGGATTGTGGGTTGACCGACTATGTCTAAGGAGCATATACATAGGTCACACGACTAATTTTGTCGACTTTGATTTTTCAAGCGTCGAGGGTTACGGGCCGACTAAAATGGCGATTACGTCTAAATTAACGAAAATCGATGAAATTTTTTGCATCGTTTGGGATTGTGGGTTGACCGACTATGTCTAAGGAGCATATACATAGGTCACACGACTAATTTTGTCGACTTTGATTTTTCAAGCGTCGAGGGTTACGGGCCGACTAAAATGGCGATTACGTCTAAATTAACGAAAATCGATGAAATTTTTTGCATCGTTTGGGATTGTGGGTTGACCGACTATGTCTAAGGAGCATATACATAGGTCACACGACTAATTTTGTCGACTTTGATTTTTCAAGCGTCGAGGGTTACGGGCCGACTAAAATGGCGATTACGTCTAAATTAACGAAAATCGATGAAATTTTTTGCATCGTTTGGGATTGTGGGTTGACCGACTATGTCTAAGGAGCATATACATAGGTCACACGACTAATTTTGTCGACTTTGATTTTTCAAGCGTCGAGGGTTACGGGCCGACTAAAATGGCGATTACGTCTAAATTAACGAAAATCGATGAAATTTTTTGCATCGTTTGGGATTGTGGGTTGACCGACTATGTCTAAGGAGCATATACATAGGTCACACGACTAATTTTGTCGACTTTGATTTTTCAAGCGTCGAGGGTTACGGGCCGACTAAAATGGCGATTACGTCTAAATTAACGAAAATCGATGAAATTTTTTGCATCGTTTGGGATTGTGGGTTGACCGACTATGTCTAAGGAGCATATACATAGGTCACACGACTAATTTTGTCGACTTTGATTTTTCAAGCGTCGAGGGTTACGGGCCGACTAAAATGGCGATTACGTCTAAATTAACGAAAATCGATGAAATTTTTTGCATCGTTTGGGATTGTGGGTTGACCGACTATGTCTAAGGAGCATATACATAGGTCACACGACTAATTTTGTCGACTTTGATTTTTCAAGCGTCGAGGGTTACGGGCCGACTAAAATGGCGATTACGTCTAAATTAACGAAAATCGATGAAATTTTTTGCATCGTTTGGGATTGTGGGTTGACCGACTATGTCTAAGGAGCATATACATAGGTCACACGACTAATTTTGTCGACTTTGATTTTTCAAGCGTCGAGGGTTACGGGCCGACTAAAATGGCGATTACGTCTAAATTAACGAAAATCGATGAAATTTTTTGCATCGTTTGGGATTGTGGGTTGACCGACTATGTCTAAGGAGCATATACATAGGTCACACGACTAATTTTGTCGACTTTGATTTTTCAAGCGTCGAGGGTTACGGGCCGACTAAAATGGCGATTACGTCTAAATTAACGAAAATCGATGAAATTTTTTGCATCGTTTGGGATTGTGGGTTGACCGACTATGTCTAAGGAGCATATACATAGGTCACACGACTAATTTTGTCGACTTTGATTTTTCAAGCGTCGAGGGTTACGGGCCGACTAAAATGGCGATTACGTCTAAATTAACGAAAATCGATGAAATTTTTTGCATCGTTTGGGATTGTGGGTTGACCGACTATGTCTAAGGAGCATATACATAGGTCACACGACTAATTTTGTCGACTTTGATTTTTCAAGCGTCGAGGGTTACGGGCCGACTAAAATGGCGATTACGTCTAAATTAACGAAAATCGATGAAATTTTTTGCATCGTTTGGGATTGTGGGTTGACCGACTATGTCTAAGGAGCATATACATAGGTCACACGACTAATTTTGTCGACTTTGATTTTTCAAGCGTCGAGGGTTACGGGCCGACTAAAATGGCGATTACGTCTAAATTAACGAAAATCGATGAAATTTTTTGCATCGTTTGGGATTGTGGGTTGACCGACTATGTCTAAGGAGCATATACATAGGTCACACGACTAATTTTGTCGACTTTGATTTTTCAAGCGTCGAGGGTTACGGGCCGACTAAAATGGCGATTACGTCTAAATTAACGAAAATCGATGAAATTTTTTGCATCGTTTGGGATTGTGGGTTGACCGACTATGTCTAAGGAGCATATACATAGGTCACACGACTAATTTTGTCGACTTTGATTTTTCAAGCGTCGAGGGTTACGGGCCGACTAAAATGGCGATTACGTCTAAATTAACGAAAATCGATGAAATTTTTTGCATCGTTTGGGATTGTGGGTTGACCGACTATGTCTAAGGAGCATATACATAGGTCACACGACTAATTTTGTCGACTTTGATTTTTCAAGCGTCGAGGGTTACGGGCCGACTAAAATGGCGATTACGTCTAAATTAACGAAAATCGATGAAATTTTTTGCATCGTTTGGGATTGTGGGTTGACCGACTATGTCTAAGGAGCATATACATAGGTCACACGACTAATTTTGTCGACTTTGATTTTTCAAGCGTCGAGGGTTACGGGCCGACTAAAATGGCGATTACGTCTAAATTAACGAAAATCGATGAAATTTTTTGCATCGTTTGGGATTGTGGGTTGACCGACTATGTCTAAGGAGCATATACATAGGTCACACGACTAATTTTGTCGACTTTGATTTTTCAAGCGTCGAGGGTTACGGGCCGACTAAAATGGCGATTACGTCTAAATTAACGAAAATCGATGAAATTTTTTGCATCGTTTGGGATTGTGGGTTGACCGACTATGTCTAAGGAGCATATACATAGGTCACACGACTAATTTTGTCGACTTTGATTTTTCAAGCGTCGAGGGTTACGGGCCGACTAAAATGGCGATTACGTCTAAATTAACGAAAATCGATGAAATTTTTTGCATCGTTTGGGATTGTGGGTTGACCGACTATGTCTAAGGAGCATATACATAGGTCACACGACTAATTTTGTCGACTTTGATTTTTCAAGCGTCGAGGGTTACGGGCCGACTAAAATGGCGATTACGTCTAAATTAACGAAAATCGATGAAATTTTTTGCATCGTTTGGGATTGTGGGTTGACCGACTATGTCTAAGGAGCATATACATAGGTCACACGACTAATTTTGTCGACTTTGATTTTTCAAGCGTCGAGGGTTACGGGCCGACTAAAATGGCGATTACGTCTAAATTAACGAAAATCGATGAAATTTTTTGCATCGTTTGGGATTGTGGGTTGACCGACTATGTCTAAGGAGCATATACATAGGTCACACGACTAATTTTGTCGACTTTGATTTTTCAAGCGTCGAGGGTTACGGGCCGACTAAAATGGCGATTACGTCTAAATTAACGAAAATCGATGAAATTTTTTGCATCGTTTGGGATTGTGGGTTGACCGACTATGTCTAAGGAGCATATACATAGGTCACACGACTAATTTTGTCGACTTTGATTTTTCAAGCGTCGAGGGTTACGGGCCGACTAAAATGGCGATTACGTCTAAATTAACGAAAATCGATGAAATTTTTTGCATCGTTTGGGATTGTGGGTTGACCGACTATGTCTAAGGAGCATATACATAGGTCACACGACTAATTTTGTCGACTTTGATTTTTCAAGCGTCGAGGGTTACGGGCCGACTAAAATGGCGATTACGTCTAAATTAACGAAAATCGATGAAATTTTTTGCATCGTTTGGGATTGTGGGTTGACCGACTATGTCTAAGGAGCATATACATAGGTCACACGACTAATTTTGTCGACTTTGATTTTTCAAGCGTCGAGGGTTACGGGCCGACTAAAATGGCGATTACGTCTAAATTAACGAAAAATCGATGAAATTTTTTGCATCGTTTGGGATTGTGGGTTGACCGACTATGTCTAAGGAGCATATACATAGGTCACACGACTAATTTTGTCGACTTTGATTTTTCAAGCGTCGAGGGTTACGGGCCGACTAAAATGGCGATTACGTCTAAATTAACGAAAATCGATGAAATTTTTTGCATCGTTTGGGATTGTGGGTTGACCGACTATGTCTAAGGAGCATATACATAGGTCACACGACTAATTTTGTCGACTTTGATTTTTCAAGCGTCGAGGGTTACGGGCCGACTAAAATGGCGATTACGTCTAAATTAACGAAAATCGTTGATATTTTTTGCATCGTTTGGGATTGTGGGTTGACCGACTATGTCTAAGGAGCATATACATAGGTCACACGACTAATTTTGTCGACTTTGATTTTTCAAGCGTCGAGGGTTACGGGCCGACTAAAATGGCGATTACGTCTAAATTAACGAAAATCGATGAAATTTTTTGCATCGTTTGGGATTGTGGGTTGACCGACTATGTCTAAGGAGCATATACATAGGTCACACGACTAATTTTGTCGACTTTGATTTTTCAAGCGTCGAGGGTTACGGGCCGACTAAAATGGCGATTACGTCTAAATTAACGAAAATCGATGAAATTTTTTGCATCGTTTGGGATTGTGGGTTGACCGACTATGTCTAAGGAGCATATACATAGGTCACACGACTAATTTTGTCGACTTTGATTTTTCAAGCGTCGAGGGTTACGGGCCGACTAAAATGGCGATTACGTCTAAATTAACGAAAATCGATGAAATTTTTTGCATCGTTTGGGATTGTGGGTTGACCGACTATGTCTAAGGAGCATATACATAGGTCACACGACTAATTTTGTCGACTTTGATTTTTCAAGCGTCGAGGGTTACGGGCCGACTAAAATGGCGATTACGTCTAAATTAACGAAAATCGATGAAATTTTTTGCATCGTTTGGGATTGTGGGTTGACCGACTATGTCTAAGGAGCATATACATAGGTCACACGACTAATTTTGTCGACTTTGATTTTTCAAGCGTCGAGGGTTACGGGCCGACTAAAATGGCGATTACGTCTAAATTAACGAAAATCGATGAAATTTTTTGCATCGTTTGGGATTGTGGGTTGACCGACTATGTCTAAGGAGCATATACATAGGTCACACGACTAATTTTGTCGACTTTGATTTTTCAAGCGTCGAGGGTTACGGGCCGACTAAAATGGCGATTACGTCTAAATTAACGAAAATCGATGAAATTTTTTGCATCGTTTGGGATTGTGGGTTGACCGACTATGTCTAAGGAGCATATACATAGGTCACACGACTAATTTTGTCGACTTTGATTTTTCAAGCGTCGAGGGTTACGGGCCGACTAAAATGGCGATTACGTCTAAATTAACGAAAATCGATGAAATTTTTTGCATCGTTTGGGATTGTGGGTTGACCGACTATGTCTAAGGAGCATATACATAGGTCACACGACTAATTTTGTCGACTTTGATTTTTCAAGCGTCGAGGGTTACGGGCCGACTAAAATGGCGATTACGTCTAAATTAACGAAAATCGATGAAATTTTTTGCATCGTTTGGGATTGTGGGTTGACCGACTATGTCTAAGGAGCATATACATAGGTCACACGACTAATTTTGTCGACTTTGATTTTTCAAGCGTCGAGGGTTACGGGCCGACTAAAATGGCGATTACGTCTAAATTAACGAAAATCGATGAAATTTTTTGCATCGTTTGGGATTGTGGGTTGACCGACTATGTCTAAGGAGCATATACATAGGTCACACGACTAATTTTGTCGACTTTGATTTTTCAAGCGTCGAGGGTTACGGGCCGACTAAAATGGCGATTACGTCTAAATTAACGAAAATCGATGAAATTTTTTGCATCGTTTGGGATTGTGGGTTGACCGACTATGTCTAAGGAGCATATACATAGGTCACACGACTAATTTTGTCGACTTTGATTTTTCAAGCGTCGAGGGTTACGGGCCGACTAAAATGGCGATTACGTCTAAATTAACGAAAATCGATGAAATTTTTTGCATCGTTTGGGATTGTGGGTTGACCGACTATGTCTAAGGAGCATATACATAGGTCACACGACTAATTTTGTCGACTTTGATTTTTCAAGCGTCGAGGGTTACGGGCCGACTAAAATGGCGATTACGTCTAAATTAACGAAAATCGATGAAATTTTTTGCATCGTTTGGGATTGTGGGTTGACCGACTATGTCTAAGGAGCATATACATAGGTCACACGACTAATTTTGTCGACTTTGATTTTTCAAGCGTCGAGGGTTACGGGCCGACTAAAATGGCGATTACGTCTAAATTAACGAAAATCGATGAAATTTTTTGCATCGTTTGGGATTGTGGGTTGACCGACTATGTCTAAGGAGCATATACATAGGTCACATACGACTAATTTTGTCGACTTTGATTTTTCAAGCGTCGAGGGTTACGGGCCGACTAAAATGGCGATTACGTCTAAATTAACGAAAATCGATGAAATTTTTTGCATCGTTTGGGATTGTGGGTTGACCGACTATGTCTAAGGAGCATATACATAGGTCACACGACTAATTTTGTCGACTTTGATTTTTCAAGCGTCGAGGGTTACGGGCCGACTAAAATGGCGATTACGTCTAAATTAACGAAAATCGATGAAATTTTTTGCATCGTTTGGGATTGTGGGTTGACCGACTATGTCTAAGGAGCATATACATAGGTCACACGACTAATTTTGTCGACTTTGATTTTTCAAGCGTCGAGGGTTACGGGCCGACTAAAATGGCGATTACGTCTAAATTAACGAAAATCGATGAAATTTTTTGCATCGTTTGGGATTGTGGGTTGACCGACTATGTCTAAGGAGCATATACATAGGTCACACGACTAATTTTGTCGACTTTGATTTTTCAAGCGTCGAGGGTTACGGGCCGACTAAAATGGCGATTACGTCTAAATTAACGAAAATCGATGAAATTTTTTGCATCGTTTGGGATTGTGGGTTGACCGACTATGTCTAAGGAGCATATACATAGGTCACACGACTAATTTTGTCGACTTTGATTTTTCAAGCGTCGAGGGTTACGGGCCGACTAAAATGGCGATTACGTCTAAATTAACGAAAATCGATGAAATTTTTTGCATCGTTTGGGATTGTGGGTTGACCGACTATGTCTAAGGAGCATATACATAGGTCACACGACTAATTTTGTCGACTTTGATTTTTCAAGCGTCGAGGGTTACGGGCCGACTAAAATGGCGATTACGTCTAAATTAACGAAAATCGATGAAATTTTTTGCATCGTTTGGGATTGTGGGTTGACCGACTATGTCTAAGGAGCATATACATAGGTCACACGACTAATTTTGTCGACTTTGATTTTTCAAGCGTCGAGGGTTACGGGCCGACTAAAATGGCGATTACGTCTAAATTAACGAAAATCGATGAAATTTTTTGCATCGTTTGGGATTGTGGGTTGACCGACTATGTCTAAGGAGCATATACATAGGTCACACGACTAATTTTGTCGACTTTGATTTTTCAAGCGTCGAGGGTTACGGGCCGACTAAAATGGCGATTACGTCTAAATTAACGAAAATCGATGAAATTTTTTGCATCGTTTGGGATTGTGGGTTGACCGACTATGTCTAAGGAGCATATACATAGGTCACACGACTAATTTTGTCGACTTTGATTTTTCAAGCGTCGAGGGTTACGGGCCGACTAAAATGGCGATTACGTCTAAATTAACGAAAATCGATGAAATTTTTTGCATCGTTTGGGATTGTGGGTTGACCGACTATGTCTAAGGAGCATATACATAGGTCACACGACTAATTTTGTCGACTTTGATTTTTCAAGCGTCGAGGGTTACGGGCCGACTAAAATGGCGATTACGTCTAAATTAACGAAAATCGATGAAATTTTTTGCATCGTTTGGGATTGTGGGTTGACCGACTATGTCTAAGGAGCATATACATAGGTCACACGACTAATTTTGTCGACTTTGATTTTTCAAGCGTCGAGGGTTACGGGCCGACTAAAATGGCGATTACGTCTAAATTAACGAAAATCGATGAAATTTTTTGCATCGTTTGGGATTGTGGGTTGACCGACTATGTCTAAGGAGCATATACATAGGTCACACGACTAATTTTGTCGACTTTGATTTTTCAAGCGTCGAGGGTTACGGGCCGACTAAAATGGCGATTACGTCTAAATTAACGAAAATCGATGAAATTTTTTGCATCGTTTGGGATTGTGGGTTGACCGACTATGTCTAAGGAGCATATACATAGGTCACACGACTAATTTTGTCGACTTTGATTTTTCAAGCGTCGAGGGTTACGGGCCGACTAAAATGGCGATTACGTCTAAATTAACGAAAATCGATGAAATTTTTTGCATCGTTTGGGATTGTGGGTTGACCGACTATGTCTAAGGAGCATATACATAGGTCACACGACTAATTTTGTCGACTTTGATTTTTCAAGCGTCGAGGGTTACGGGCCGACTAAAATGGCGATTACGTCTAAATTAACGAAAATCGATGAAATTTTTTGCATCGTTTGGGATTGTGGGTTGACCGACTATGTCTAAGGAGCATATACATAGGTCACACGACTAATTTTGTCGACTTTGATTTTTCAAGCGTCGAGGGTTACGGGCCGACTAAAATGGCGATTACGTCTAAATTAACGAAAATCGATGAAATTTTTTGCATCGTTTGGGATTGTGGGTTGACCGACTATGTCTAAGGAGCATATACATAGGTCACACGACTAATTTTGTCGACTTTGATTTTTCAAGCGTCGAGGGTTACGGGCCGACTAAAATGGCGATTACGTCTAAATTAACGAAAATCGATGAAATTTTTTGCATCGTTTGGGATTGTGGGTTGACCGACTATGTCTAAGGAGCATATACATAGGTCACACGACTAATTTTGTCGACTTTGATTTTTCAAGCGTCGAGGGTTACGGGCCGACTAAAATGGCGATTACGTCTAAATTAACGAAAATCGATGAAATTTTTTGCATCGTTTGGGATTGTGGGTTGACCGACTATGTCTAAGGAGCATATACATAGGTCACACGACTAATTTTGTCGACTTTGATTTTTCAAGCGTCGAGGGTTACGGGCCGACTAAAATGGCGATTACGTCTAAATTAACGAAAATCGATGAAATTTTTTGCATCGTTTGGGATTGTGGGTTGACCGACTATGTCTAAGGAGCATATACATAGGTCACACGACTAATTTTGTCGACTTTGATTTTTCAAGCGTCGAGGGTTACGGGCCGACTAAAATGGCGATTACGTCTAAATTAACGAAAATCGATGAAATTTTTTGCATCGTTTGGGATTGTGGGTTGACCGACTATGTCTAAGGAGCATATACATAGGTCACACGACTAATTTTGTCGACTTTGATTTTTCAAGCGTCGAGGGTTACGGGCCGACTAAAATGGCGATTACGTCTAAATTAACGAAAATCGATGAAATTTTTTGCATCGTTTGGGATTGTGGGTTGACCGACTATGTCTAAGGAGCATATACATAGGTCACACGACTAATTTTGTCGACTTTGATTTTTCAAGCGTCGAGGGTTACGGGCCGACTAAAATGGCGATTACGTCTAAATTAACGAAAATCGATGAAATTTTTTGCATCGTTTGGGATTGTGGGTTGACCGACTATGTCTAAGGAGCATATACATAGGTCACACGACTAATTTTGTCGACTTTGATTTTTCAAGCGTCGAGGGTTACGGGCCGACTAAAATGGCGATTACGTCTAAATTAACGAAAATCGATGAAATTTTTTGCATCGTTTGGGATTGTGGGTTGACCGACTATGTCTAAGGAGCATATACATAGGTCACACGACTAATTTTGTCGACTTTGATTTTTCAAGCGTCGAGGGTTACGGGCCGACTAAAATGGCGATTACGTCTAAATTAACGAAAATCGATGAAATTTTTTGCATCGTTTGGGATTGTGGGTTGACCGACTATGTCTAAGGAGCATATACATAGGTCACACGACTAATTTTGTCGACTTTGATTTTTCAAGCGTCGAGGGTTACGGGCCGACTAAAATGGCGATTACGTCTAAATTAACGAAAATCGATGAAATTTTTTGCATCGTTTGGGATTGTGGGTTGACCGACTATGTCTAAGGAGCATATACATAGGTCACACGACTAATTTTGTCGACTTTGATTTTTCAAGCGTCGAGGGTTACGGGCCGACTAAAATGGCGATTACGTCTAAATTAACGAAAATCGATGAAATTTTTTGCATCGTTTGGGATTGTGGGTTGACCGACTATGTCTAAGGAGCATATACATAGGTCACACGACTAATTTTGTCGACTTTGATTTTTCAAGCGTCGAGGGTTACGGGCCGACTAAAATGGCGATTACGTCTAAATTAACGAAAATCGATGAAATTTTTTGCATCGTTTGGGATTGTGGGTTGACCGACTATGTCTAAGGAGCATATACATAGGTCACACGACTAATTTTGTCGACTTTGATTTTTCAAGCGTCGAGGGTTACGGGCCGACTAAAATGGCGATTACGTCTAAATTAACGAAAATCGATGAAATTTTTTGCATCGTTTGGGATTGTGGGTTGACCGACTATGTCTAAGGAGCATATACATAGGTCACACGACTAATTTTGTCGACTTTGATTTTTCAAGCGTCGAGGGTTACGGGCCGACTAAAATGGCGATTACGTCTAAATTAACGAAAATCGATGAAATTTTTTGCATCGTTTGGGATTGTGGGTTGACCGACTATGTCTAAGGAGCATATACATAGGTCACACGACTAATTTTGTCGACTTTGATTTTTCAAGCGTCGAGGGTTACGGGCCGACTAAAATGGCGATTACGTCTAAATTAACGAAAATCGATGAAATTTTTTGCATCGTTTGGGATTGTGGGTTGACCGACTATGTCTAAGGAGCATATACATAGGTCACACGACTAATTTTGTCGACTTTGATTTTTCAAGCGTCGAGGGTTACGGGCCGACTAAAATGGCGATTACGTCTAAATTAACGAAAATCGATGAAATTTTTTGCATCGTTTGGGATTGTGGGTTGACCGACTATGTCTAAGGAGCATATACATAGGTCACACGACTAATTTTGTCGACTTTGATTTTTCAAGCGTCGAGGGTTACGGGCCGACTAAAATGGCGATTACGTCTAAATTAACGAAAATCGATGAAATTTTTTGCATCGTTTGGGATTGTGGGTTGACCGACTATGTCTAAGGAGCATATACATAGGTCACACGACTAATTTTGTCGACTTTGATTTTTCAAGCGTCGAGGGTTACGGGCCGACTAAAATGGCGATTACGTCTAAATTAACGAAAATCGATGAAATTTTTTGCATCGTTTGGGATTGTGGGTTGACCGACTATGTCTAAGGAGCATATACATAGGTCACACGACTAATTTTGTCGACTTTGATTTTTCAAGCGTCGAGGGTTACGGGCCGACTAAAATGGCGATTACGTCTAAATTAACGAAAATCGATGAAATTTTTTGCATCGTTTGGGATTGTGGGTTGACCGACTATGTCTAAGGAGCATATACATAGGTCACACGACTAATTTTGTCGACTTTGATTTTTCAAGCGTCGAGGGTTACGGGCCGACTAAAATGGCGATTACGTCTAAATTAACGAAAATCGATGAAATTTTTTGCATCGTTTGGGATTGTGGGTTGACCGACTATGTCTAAGGAGCATATACATAGGTCACACGACTAATTTTGTCGACTTTGATTTTTCAAGCGTCGAGGGTTACGGGCCGACTAAAATGGCGATTACGTCTAAATTAACGAAAATCGATGAAATTTTTTGCATCGTTTGGGATTGTGGGTTGACCGACTATGTCTAAGGAGCATATACATAGGTCACACGACTAATTTTGTCGACTTTGATTTTTCAAGCGTCGAGGGTTACGGGCCGACTAAAATGGCGATTACGTCTAAATTAACGAAAATCGATGAAATTTTTTGCATCGTTTGGGATTGTGGGTTGACCGACTATGTCTAAGGAGCATATACATAGGTCACACGACTAATTTTGTCGACTTTGATTTTTCAAGCGTCGAGGGTTACGGGCCGACTAAAATGGCGATTACGTCTAAATTAACGAAAATCGATGAAATTTTTTGCATCGTTTGGGATTGTGGGTTGACCGACTATGTCTAAGGAGCATATACATAGGTCACACGACTAATTTTGTCGACTTTGATTTTTCAAGCGTCGAGGGTTACGGGCCGACTAAAATGGCGATTACGTCTAAATTAACGAAAATCGATGAAATTTTTTGCATCGTTTGGGATTGTGGGTTGACCGACTATGTCTAAGGAGCATATACATAGGTCACACGACTAATTTTGTCGACTTTGATTTTTCAAGCGTCGAGGGTTACGGGCCGACTAAAATGGCGATTACGTCTAAATTAACGAAAATCGATGAAATTTTTTGCATCGTTTGGGATTGTGGGTTGACCGACTATGTCTAAGGAGCATATACATAGGTCACACGACTAATTTTGTCGACTTTGATTTTTCAAGCGTCGAGGGTTACGGGCCGACTAAAATGGCGATTACGTCTAAATTAACGAAAATCGATGAAATTTTTTGCATCGTTTGGGATTGTGGGTTGACCGACTATGTCTAAGGAGCATATACATAGGTCACACGACTAATTTTGTCGACTTTGATTTTTCAAGCGTCGAGGGTTACGGGCCGACTAAAATGGCGATTACGTCTAAATTAACGAAAATCGATGAAATTTTTTGCATCGTTTGGGATTGTGGGTTGACCGACTATGTCTAAGGAGCATATACATAGGTCACACGACTAATTTTGTCGACTTTGATTTTTCAAGCGTCGAGGGTTACGGGCCGACTAAAATGGCGATTACGTCTAAATTAACGAAAATCGATGAAATTTTTTGCATCGTTTGGGATTGTGGGTTGACCGACTATGTCTAAGGAGCATATACATAGGTCACACGACTAATTTTGTCGACTTTGATTTTTCAAGCGTCGAGGGTTACGGGCCGACTAAAATGGCGATTACGTCTAAATTAACGAAAATCGATGAAATTTTTTGCATCGTTTGGGATTGTGGGTTGACCGACTATGTCTAAGGAGCATATACATAGGTCACACGACTAATTTTGTCGACTTTGATTTTTCAAGCGTCGAGGGTTACGGGCCGACTAAAATGGCGATTACGTCTAAATTAACGAAAATCGATGAAATTTTTTGCATCGTTTGGGATTGTGGGTTGACCGACTATGTCTAAGGAGCATATACATAGGTCACACGACTAATTTTGTCGACTTTGATTTTTCAAGCGTCGAGGGTTACGGGCCGACTAAAATGGCGATTACGTCTAAATTAACGAAAATCGATGAAATTTTTTGCATCGTTTGGGATTGTGGGTTGACCGACTATGTCTAAGGAGCATATACATAGGTCACACGACTAATTTTGTCGACTTTGATTTTTCAAGCGTCGAGGGTTACGGGCCGACTAAAATGGCGATTACGTCTAAATTAACGAAAATCGATGAAATTTTTTGCATCGTTTGGGATTGTGGGTTGACCGACTATGTCTAAGGAGCATATACATAGGTCACACGACTAATTTTGTCGACTTTGATTTTTCAAGCGTCGAGGGTTACGGGCCGACTAAAATGGCGATTACGTCTAAATTAACGAAAATCGATGAAATTTTTTGCATCGTTTGGGATTGTGGGTTGACCGACTATGTCTAAGGAGCATATACATAGGTCACACGACTAATTTTGTCGACTTTGATTTTTCAAGCGTCGAGGGTTACGGGCCGACTAAAATGGCGATTACGTCTAAATTAACGAAAATCGATGAAATTTTTTGCATCGTTTGGGATTGTGGGTTGACCGACTATGTCTAAGGAGCATATACATAGGTCACACGACTAATTTTGTCGACTTTGATTTTTCAAGCGTCGAGGGTTACGGGCCGACTAAAATGGCGATTACGTCTAAATTAACGAAAATCGATGAAATTTTTTGCATCGTTTGGGATTGTGGGTTGACCGACTATGTCTAAGGAGCATATACATAGGTCACACGACTAATTTTGTCGACTTTGATTTTTCAAGCGTCGAGGGTTACGGGCCGACTAAAATGGCGATTACGTCTAAATTAACGAAAATCGATGAAATTTTTTGCATCGTTTGGGATTGTGGGTTGACCGACTATGTCTAAGGAGCATATACATAGGTCACACGACTAATTTTGTCGACTTTGATTTTTCAAGCGTCGAGGGTTACGGGCCGACTAAAATGGCGATTACGTCTAAATTAACGAAAATCGATGAAATTTTTTGCATCGTTTGGGATTGTGGGTTGACCGACTATGTCTAAGGAGCATATACATAGGTCACACGACTAATTTTGTCGACTTTGATTTTTCAAGCGTCGAGGGTTACGGGCCGACTAAAATGGCGATTACGTCTAAATTAACGAAAATCGATGAAATTTTTTGCATCGTTTGGGATTGTGGGTTGACCGACTATGTCTAAGGAGCATATACATAGGTCACACGACTAATTTTGTCGACTTTGATTTTTCAAGCGTCGAGGGTTACGGGCCGACTAAAATGGCGATTACGTCTAAATTAACGAAAATCGATGAAATTTTTTGCATCGTTTGGGATTGTGGGTTGACCGACTATGTCTAAGGAGCATATACATAGGTCACACGACTAATTTTGTCGACTTTGATTTTTCAAGCGTCGAGGGTTACGGGCCGACTAAAATGGCGATTACGTCTAAATTAACGAAAATCGATGAAATTTTTTGCATCGTTTGGGATTGTGGGTTGACCGACTATGTCTAAGGAGCATATACATAGGTCACACGACTAATTTTGTCGACTTTGATTTTTCAAGCGTCGAGGGTTACGGGCCGACTAAAATGGCGATTACGTCTAAATTAACGAAAATCGATGAAATTTTTTGCATCGTTTGGGATTGTGGGTTGACCGACTATGTCTAAGGAGCATATACATAGGTCACACGACTAATTTTGTCGACTTTGATTTTTCAAGCGTCGAGGGTTACGGGCCGACTAAAATGGCGATTACGTCTAAATTAACGAAAATCGATGAAATTTTTTGCATCGTTTGGGATTGTGGGTTGACCGACTATGTCTAAGGAGCATATACATAGGTCACACGACTAATTTTGTCGACTTTGATTTTTCAAGCGTCGAGGGTTACGGGCCGACTAAAATGGCGATTACGTCTAAATTAACGAAAATCGATGAAATTTTTTGCATCGTTTGGGATTGTGGGTTGACCGACTATGTCTAAGGAGCATATACATAGGTCACACGACTAATTTTGTCGACTTTGATTTTTCAAGCGTCGAGGGTTACGGGCCGACTAAAATGGCGATTACGTCTAAATTAACGAAAATCGATGAAATTTTTTGCATCGTTTGGGATTGTGGGTTGACCGACTATGTCTAAGGAGCATATACATAGGTCACACGACTAATTTTGTCGACTTTGATTTTTCAAGCGTCGAGGGTTACGGGCCGACTAAAATGGCGATTACGTCTAAATTAACGAAAATCGATGAAATTTTTTGCATCGTTTGGGATTGTGGGTTGACCGACTATGTCTAAGGAGCATATACATAGGTCACACGACTAATTTTGTCGACTTTGATTTTTCAAGCGTCGAGGGTTACGGGCCGACTAAAATGGCGATTACGTCTAAATTAACGAAAATCGATGAAATTTTTTGCATCGTTTGGGATTGTGGGTTGACCGACTATGTCTAAGGAGCATATACATAGGTCACACGACTAATTTTGTCGACTTTGATTTTTCAAGCGTCGAGGGTTACGGGCCGACTAAAATGGCGATTACGTCTAAATTAACGAAAATCGATGAAATTTTTTGCATCGTTTGGGATTGTGGGTTGACCGACTATGTCTAAGGAGCATATACATAGGTCACACGACTAATTTTGTCGACTTTGATTTTTCAAGCGTCGAGGGTTACGGGCCGACTAAAATGGCGATTACGTCTAAATTAACGAAAATCGATGAAATTTTTTGCATCGTTTGGGATTGTGGGTTGACCGACTATGTCTAAGGAGCATATACATAGGTCACACGACTAATTTTGTCGACTTTGATTTTTCAAGCGTCGAGGGTTACGGGCCGACTAAAATGGCGATTACGTCTAAATTAACGAAAATCGATGAAATTTTTTGCATCGTTTGGGATTGTGGGTTGACCGACTATGTCTAAGGAGCATATACATAGGTCACACGACTAATTTTGTCGACTTTGATTTTTCAAGCGTCGAGGGTTACGGGCCGACTAAAATGGCGATTACGTCTAAATTAACGAAAATCGATGAAATTTTTTGCATCGTTTGGGATTGTGGGTTGACCGACTATGTCTAAGGAGCATATACATAGGTCACACGACTAATTTTGTCGACTTTGATTTTTCAAGCGTCGAGGGTTACGGGCCGACTAAAATGGCGATTACGTCTAAATTAACGAAAATCGATGAAATTTTTTGCATCGTTTGGGATTGTGGGTTGACCGACTATGTCTAAGGAGCATATACATAGGTCACACGACTAATTTTGTCGACTTTGATTTTTCAAGCGTCGAGGGTTACGGGCCGACTAAAATGGCGATTACGTCTAAATTAACGAAAATCGATGAAATTTTTTGCATCGTTTGGGATTGTGGGTTGACCGACTATGTCTAAGGAGCATATACATAGGTCACACGACTAATTTTGTCGACTTTGATTTTTCAAGCGTCGAGGGTTACGGGCCGACTAAAATGGCGATTACGTCTAAATTAACGAAAATCGATGAAATTTTTTGCATCGTTTGGGATTGTGGGTTGACCGACTATGTCTAAGGAGCATATACATAGGTCACACGACTAATTTTGTCGACTTTGATTTTTCAAGCGTCGAGGGTTACGGGCCGACTAAAATGGCGATTACGTCTAAATTAACGAAAATCGATGAAATTTTTTGCATCGTTTGGGATTGTGGGTTGACCGACTATGTCTAAGGAGCATATACATAGGTCACACGACTAATTTTGTCGACTTTGATTTTTCAAGCGTCGAGGGTTACGGGCCGACTAAAATGGCGATTACGTCTAAATTAACGAAAATCGATGAAATTTTTTGCATCGTTTGGGATTGTGGGTTGACCGACTATGTCTAAGGAGCATATACATAGGTCACACGACTAATTTTGTCGACTTTGATTTTTCAAGCGTCGAGGGTTACGGGCCGACTAAAATGGCGATTACGTCTAAATTAACGAAAATCGATGAAATTTTTTGCATCGTTTGGGATTGTGGGTTGACCGACTATGTCTAAGGAGCATATACATAGGTCACACGACTAATTTTGTCGACTTTGATTTTTCAAGCGTCGAGGGTTACGGGCCGACTAAAATGGCGATTACGTCTAAATTAACGAAAATCGATGAAATTTTTTGCATCGTTTGGGATTGTGGGTTGACCGACTATGTCTAAGGAGCATATACATAGGTCACACGACTAATTTTGTCGACTTTGATTTTTCAAGCGTCGAGGGTTACGGGCCGACTAAAATGGCGATTACGTCTAAATTAACGAAAATCGATGAAATTTTTTGCATCGTTTGGGATTGTGGGTTGACCGACTATGTCTAAGGAGCATATACATAGGTCACACGACTAATTTTGTCGACTTTGATTTTTCAAGCGTCGAGGGTTACGGGCCGACTAAAATGGCGATTACGTCTAAATTAACGAAAATCGATGAAATTTTTTGCATCGTTTGGGATTGTGGGTTGACCGACTATGTCTAAGGAGCATATACATAGGTCACACGACTAATTTTGTCGACTTTGATTTTTCAAGCGTCGAGGGTTACGGGCCGACTAAAATGGCGATTACGTCTAAATTAACGAAAATCGATGAAATTTTTTGCATCGTTTGGGATTGTGGGTTGACCGACTATGTCTAAGGAGCATATACATAGGTCACACGACTAATTTTGTCGACTTTGATTTTTCAAGCGTCGAGGGTTACGGGCCGACTAAAATGGCGATTACGTCTAAATTAACGAAAATCGATGAAATTTTTTGCATCGTTTGGGATTGTGGGTTGACCGACTATGTCTAAGGAGCATATACATAGGTCACACGACTAATTTTGTCGACTTTGATTTTTCAAGCGTCGAGGGTTACGGGCCGACTAAAATGGCGATTACGTCTAAATTAACGAAAATCGATGAAATTTTTTGCATCGTTTGGGATTGTGGGTTGACCGACTATGTCTAAGGAGCATATACATAGGTCACACGACTAATTTTGTCGACTTTGATTTTTCAAGCGTCGAGGGTTACGGGCCGACTAAAATGGCGATTACGTCTAAATTAACGAAAATCGATGAAATTTTTTGCATCGTTTGGGATTGTGGGTTGACCGACTATGTCTAAGGAGCATATACATAGGTCACACGACTAATTTTGTCGACTTTGATTTTTCAAGCGTCGAGGGTTACGGGCCGACTAAAATGGCGATTACGTCTAAATTAACGAAAATCGATGAAATTTTTTGCATCGTTTGGGATTGTGGGTTGACCGACTATGTCTAAGGAGCATATACATAGGTCACACGACTAATTTTGTCGACTTTGATTTTTCAAGCGTCGAGGGTTACGGGCCGACTAAAATGGCGATTACGTCTAAATTAACGAAAATCGATGAAATTTTTTGCATCGTTTGGGATTGTGGGTTGACCGACTATGTCTAAGGAGCATATACATAGGTCACACGACTAATTTTGTCGACTTTGATTTTTCAAGCGTCGAGGGTTACGGGCCGACTAAAATGGCGATTACGTCTAAATTAACGAAAATCGATGAAATTTTTTGCATCGTTTGGGATTGTGGGTTGACCGACTATGTCTAAGGAGCATATACATAGGTCACACGACTAATTTTGTCGACTTTGATTTTTCAAGCGTCGAGGGTTACGGGCCGACTAAAATGGCGATTACGTCTAAATTAACGAAAATCGATGAAATTTTTTGCATCGTTTGGGATTGTGGGTTGACCGACTATGTCTAAGGAGCATATACATAGGTCACACGACTAATTTTGTCGACTTTGATTTTTCAAGCGTCGAGGGTTACGGGCCGACTAAAATGGCGATTACGTCTAAATTAACGAAAATCGATGAAATTTTTTGCATCGTTTGGGATTGTGGGTTGACCGACTATGTCTAAGGAGCATATACATAGGTCACACGACTAATTTTGTCGACTTTGATTTTTCAAGCGTCGAGGGTTACGGGCCGACTAAAATGGCGATTACGTCTAAATTAACGAAAATCGATGAAATTTTTTGCATCGTTTGGGATTGTGGGTTGACCGACTATGTCTAAGGAGCATATACATAGGTCACACGACTAATTTTGTCGACTTTGATTTTTCAAGCGTCGAGGGTTACGGGCCGACTAAAATGGCGATTACGTCTAAATTAACGAAAATCGATGAAATTTTTTGCATCGTTTGGGATTGTGGGTTGACCGACTATGTCTAAGGAGCATATACATAGGTCACACGACTAATTTTGTCGACTTTGATTTTTCAAGCGTCGAGGGTTACGGGCCGACTAAAATGGCGATTACGTCTAAATTAACGAAAATCGATGAAATTTTTTGCATCGTTTGGGATTGTGGGTTGACCGACTATGTCTAAGGAGCATATACATAGGTCACACGACTAATTTTGTCGACTTTGATTTTTCAAGCGTCGAGGGTTACGGGCCGACTAAAATGGCGATTACGTCTAAATTAACGAAAATCGATGAAATTTTTTGCATCGTTTGGGATTGTGGGTTGACCGACTATGTCTAAGGAGCATATACATAGGTCACACGACTAATTTTGTCGACTTTGATTTTTCAAGCGTCGAGGGTTACGGGCCGACTAAAATGGCGATTACGTCTAAATTAACGAAAATCGATGAAATTTTTTGCATCGTTTGGGATTGTGGGTTGACCGACTATGTCTAAGGAGCATATACATAGGTCACACGACTAATTTTGTCGACTTTGATTTTTCAAGCGTCGAGGGTTACGGGCCGACTAAAATGGCGATTACGTCTAAATTAACGAAAATCGATGAAATTTTTTGCATCGTTTGGGATTGTGGGTTGACCGACTATGTCTAAGGAGCATATACATAGGTCACACGACTAATTTTGTCGACTTTGATTTTTCAAGCGTCGAGGGTTACGGGCCGACTAAAATGGCGATTACGTCTAAATTAACGAAAATCGATGAAATTTTTTGCATCGTTTGGGATTGTGGGTTGACCGACTATGTCTAAGGAGCATATACATAGGTCACACGACTAATTTTGTCGACTTTGATTTTTCAAGCGTCGAGGGTTACGGGCCGACTAAAATGGCGATTACGTCTAAATTAACGAAAATCGATGAAATTTTTTGCATCGTTTGGGATTGTGGGTTGACCGACTATGTCTAAGGAGCATATACATAGGTCACACGACTAATTTTGTCGACTTTGATTTTTCAAGCGTCGAGGGTTACGGGCCGACTAAAATGGCGATTACGTCTAAATTAACGAAAATCGATGAAATTTTTTGCATCGTTTGGGATTGTGGGTTGACCGACTATGTCTAAGGAGCATATACATAGGTCACACGACTAATTTTGTCGACTTTGATTTTTCAAGCGTCGAGGGTTACGGGCCGACTAAAATGGCGATTACGTCTAAATTAACGAAAATCGATGAAATTTTTTGCATCGTTTGGGATTGTGGGTTGACCGACTATGTCTAAGGAGCATATACATAGGTCACACGACTAATTTTGTCGACTTTGATTTTTCAAGCGTCGAGGGTTACGGGCCGACTAAAATGGCGATTACGTCTAAATTAACGAAAATCGATGAAATTTTTTGCATCGTTTGGGATTGTGGGTTGACCGACTATGTCTAAGGAGCATATACATAGGTCACACGACTAATTTTGTCGACTTTGATTTTTCAAGCGTCGAGGGTTACGGGCCGACTAAAATGGCGATTACGTCTAAATTAACGAAAATCGATGAAATTTTTTGCATCGTTTGGGATTGTGGGTTGACCGACTATGTCTAAGGAGCATATACATAGGTCACACGACTAATTTTGTCGACTTTGATTTTTCAAGCGTCGAGGGTTACGGGCCGACTAAAATGGCGATTACGTCTAAATTAACGAAAATCGATGAAATTTTTTGCATCGTTTGGGATTGTGGGTTGACCGACTATGTCTAAGGAGCATATACATAGGTCACACGACTAATTTTGTCGACTTTGATTTTTCAAGCGTCGAGGGTTACGGGCCGACTAAAATGGCGATTACGTCTAAATTAACGAAAATCGATGAAATTTTTTGCATCGTTTGGGATTGTGGGTTGACCGACTATGTCTAAGGAGCATATACATAGGTCACACGACTAATTTTGTCGACTTTGATTTTTCAAGCGTCGAGGGTTACGGGCCGACTAAAATGGCGATTACGTCTAAATTAACGAAAATCGATGAAATTTTTTGCATCGTTTGGGATTGTGGGTTGACCGACTATGTCTAAGGAGCATATACATAGGTCACACGACTAATTTTGTCGACTTTGATTTTTCAAGCGTCGAGGGTTACGGGCCGACTAAAATGGCGATTACGTCTAAATTAACGAAAATCGATGAAATTTTTTGCATCGTTTGGGATTGTGGGTTGACCGACTATGTCTAAGGAGCATATACATAGGTCACACGACTAATTTTGTCGACTTTGATTTTTCAAGCGTCGAGGGTTACGGGCCGACTAAAATGGCGATTACGTCTAAATTAACGAAAATCGATGAAATTTTTTGCATCGTTTGGGATTGTGGGTTGACCGACTATGTCTAAGGAGCATATACATAGGTCACACGACTAATTTTGTCGACTTTGATTTTTCAAGCGTCGAGGGTTACGGGCCGACTAAAATGGCGATTACGTCTAAATTAACGAAAATCGATGAAATTTTTTGCATCGTTTGGGATTGTGGGTTGACCGACTATGTCTAAGGAGCATATACATAGGTCACACGACTAATTTTGTCGACTTTGATTTTTCAAGCGTCGAGGGTTACGGGCCGACTAAAATGGCGATTACGTCTAAATTAACGAAAATCGATGAAATTTTTTGCATCGTTTGGGATTGTGGGTTGACCGACTATGTCTAAGGAGCATATACATAGGTCACACGACTAATTTTGTCGACTTTGATTTTTCAAGCGTCGAGGGTTACGGGCCGACTAAAATGGCGATTACGTCTAAATTAACGAAAATCGATGAAATTTTTTGCATCGTTTGGGATTGTGGGTTGACCGACTATGTCTAAGGAGCATATACATAGGTCACACGACTAATTTTGTCGACTTTGATTTTTCAAGCGTCGAGGGTTACGGGCCGACTAAAATGGCGATTACGTCTAAATTAACGAAAATCGATGAAATTTTTTGCATCGTTTGGGATTGTGGGTTGACCGACTATGTCTAAGGAGCATATACATAGGTCACACGACTAATTTTGTCGACTTTGATTTTTCAAGCGTCGAGGGTTACGGGCCGACTAAAATGGCGATTACGTCTAAATTAACGAAAATCGATGAAATTTTTTGCATCGTTTGGGATTGTGGGTTGACCGACTATGTCTAAGGAGCATATACATAGGTCACACGACTAATTTTGTCGACTTTGATTTTTCAAGCGTCGAGGGTTACGGGCCGACTAAAATGGCGATTACGTCTAAATTAACGAAAATCGATGAAATTTTTTGCATCGTTTGGGATTGTGGGTTGACCGACTATGTCTAAGGAGCATATACATAGGTCACACGACTAATTTTGTCGACTTTGATTTTTCAAGCGTCGAGGGTTACGGGCCGACTAAAATGGCGATTACGTCTAAATTAACGAAAATCGATGAAATTTTTTGCATCGTTTGGGATTGTGGGTTGACCGACTATGTCTAAGGAGCATATACATAGGTCACACGACTAATTTTGTCGACTTTGATTTTTCAAGCGTCGAGGGTTACGGGCCGACTAAAATGGCGATTACGTCTAAATTAACGAAAATCGATGAAATTTTTTGCATCGTTTGGGATTGTGGGTTGACCGACTATGTCTAAGGAGCATATACATAGGTCACACGACTAATTTTGTCGACTTTGATTTTTCAAGCGTCGAGGGTTACGGGCCGACTAAAATGGCGATTACGTCTAAATTAACGAAAATCGATGAAATTTTTTGCATCGTTTGGGATTGTGGGTTGACCGACTATGTCTAAGGAGCATATACATAGGTCACACGACTAATTTTGTCGACTTTGATTTTTCAAGCGTCGAGGGTTACGGGCCGACTAAAATGGCGATTACGTCTAAATTAACGAAAATCGATGAAATTTTTTGCATCGTTTGGGATTGTGGGTTGACCGACTATGTCTAAGGAGCATATACATAGGTCACACGACTAATTTTGTCGACTTTGATTTTTCAAGCGTCGAGGGTTACGGGCCGACTAAAATGGCGATTACGTCTAAATTAACGAAAATCGATGAAATTTTTTGCATCGTTTGGGATTGTGGGTTGACCGACTATGTCTAAGGAGCATATACATAGGTCACACGACTAATTTTGTCGACTTTGATTTTTCAAGCGTCGAGGGTTACGGGCCGACTAAAATGGCGATTACGTCTAAATTAACGAAAATCGATGAAATTTTTTGCATCGTTTGGGATTGTGGGTTGACCGACTATGTCTAAGGAGCATATACATAGGTCACACGACTAATTTTGTCGACTTTGATTTTTCAAGCGTCGAGGGTTACGGGCCGACTAAAATGGCGATTACGTCTAAATTAACGAAAATCGATGAAATTTTTTGCATCGTTTGGGATTGTGGGTTGACCGACTATGTCTAA
>CAKLCT010000033.1:0-27228 GCA_921293015.1 Phorcus lineatus
GAATGGTTAATACTCATAGAATAAAGGATATTGAGGAATATCTCAGATAAATGGGTCTTTTCGCAAACATTTTAGGAGTATTTTAAAGATTGGGCGGCATACGAAAAAATGGGCGGAAGGCGCAAGGTTCCTAAAAAAGGCTTCTTTTAAGGTTCTTTTGAGATTGTGAATGCTTAATACTCATAGAAAAAAGGATATTGAGGAATAATTCAGATAAATGGGTCTTTTCGCAAACATTTTAGGAGTATTTTAAAGATTGGGCGGCATACGAAAAAATGGGCGGAAGGCGCAAGGTTCCTAATAAGGGCTTCTTTTAAGGTTCTTTTGAGATTGAGAATGCTTAATACTCATAGAATAAAGGATATTGAGGAATATCTCAGATAAATGGGTCTTTTCGCAAACATTTTAGGAGTATTTTAAAGATTGGGCGGCATACGAAAAAATGGGCGGAAGGCGCAAGGTTCCTAAAAAGGGCTTCTTTTAAGGTTCTTTTGAGATTGTGAATGCTGAATACTCATAGAAAAAAGGATATTGAGGAATATCTCAGATAAATGGGTCTTTTCGCAAACATTTTAGGAGTATTTTAAAGATTGGGCGGCATACGAAAAAATGGGCGGAAGGCGCAAGGTTCCTAATAAGGGCTTTTTTTAAGGTTCTTTTGAGATTGTGAATGGTTAATACTCATAGAATAAAGGATATTGAGGAATAATTCAGATAAATGGGTCTTTTCGCAAACATTTTAGGAGTATTTTAAAGATTGGGCGGCATACGAAAAAATGGGCGGAAGGTGCAAGGTTCGTAATAAGGGCTTCTTTTAAGGTTTTTTTGAGATTATGAATGGTTAATACTCATAGAATAAAGGATATTGAGGAATATCTCAGATAAATGGGTCTTTTCGCAAACATTTTAGGAGTATTTTAAAGATTGGGCGGCATACGAAAAAATGGGCGGAAGGCGCAAGGTTCCTTAAAAGGGCTTCTTTTAAGGTTCTTTTGAGATTGTGAATGCTTAATACTCATAGAATAAAGGATATTGAGGAATAATTCAGATAAATGGGTCTTTTCGCAAACATTTTAGGAGTATTTTAAAGATTGGGCGGCATACGAAAAAATGGGCGGAAGGTGCAAGGTTCGTAATAAGGGCTTCTTTTAAGGTTCTTTTGAGATTATGAATGGTTAATACTCATAGAATAAAGGATATTGAGGAATATCTCAGATAAATGGGTCTTTTCGCAAACATTTTAGGAGTATTTTAAAGATTGGGCGGCATACGAAAAAATGGGCGGAAGGCGCAAGGTTCGTAATAAGGGCTTCTTTTAAGGTTCTTTTGAGATTGTGAATGGTTAATACTCATAGAATAAAGGATATTGAGGAATATCTCAGATAAATGGGTCTTTTCGCAAACATTTTAGGAGTATTTTAAAGATTGGGCGGCATACGAAAAAATGGGCGGAAGGCGCAAGGTTCCTAAAAAGGGCTTCTTTTAAGGTTCTTTTGAGATTGTGAATGCTTAATACTCATAGAATAAAGGATATCGAGGAATATCTCAGATAAATGGGTCTTTTCGCAAACATTTTAGGAGTATTTTAAAGATTGGGCGGCATACGAAAAAATGGGCGGAAGGTGCAAGGTTCCTAATAAGGGCTTCTTTTAAGGTTCTTTTGAGATTGTGAATGGTTAATACTCATAGAATAAAGGATATTGAGGAATATCTCAGATAAATAGGTCTTTTCGCAAACATTTTAGGAGTATTTTAAAGATTGGGCGGCATACGAAAAAATGGGCGGAAGGCGCAAGGTTCCTAATAAGGGTTTCTTTTAAGGTTCTTTTGAGATTGTGAATGGTTAATACTCATAGAATAAAGGATATTGAGGAATATCTCAGATAAATGGGTCTTTTCGCAAACATTTTAGGAGTATTTTAAAGATTGGGCGGCATACGAAAAAATGGGCGGAAGGCGCAAGGTTCCTAAAAAAGGCTTCTTTTAAGGTTCTTTTGAGATTGTGAATGCTTAATACTCATAGAAAAAAGGATATTGAGGAATAATTCAGATAAATGGGTCTTTTCGCAAAAATTTTAGGAGTATTTTAAAGATTGGGCGGCATACGAAAAAATGGGCGGAAGGCGCAAGGTTCCTAATAAGGGCTTCTTTTAAGGTTCTTTTGAGATTGTGAATGGTTAATACTCATAGAATAAAGGATATTGAGGAATATCTCAGATAAATGGGTCTTTTCGCAAACATTTTAGGAGTATTTTAAAGATTGGGCGGCATACGAAAAAATGGGCGGAAGGCGCAAGGTTCCTAATAAGGGCTTCTTTTAAGGTTCTTTTGAGATTGTGAATGGTTAATACTCATAGAATAAAGGATATTGAGGAATAATTCCGATAAATGGGTCTTTTCGCAAACATTTTAGGAGTATTTTAAAGATTGGGCGGCATATGAAAAAATGGGCGGAAGGCGCAAGGTTCCTAATAAGGGCTTCTTTTAAGGTTCTTTTGAGATTGTGAATGGTTAATACTCATAGAATAAAGGATATCGAGGAATAATTCAGATAAATGGGTCTTTTCGCAAACATTTTAGGAGTATTTTAAAGATTGGGCGGCATACGAAAAAATGGGCGGAAGGCGCAAGGTTCGTAATAAGGGCTTCTTTTAAGGTTCTTTTGAGATTGTGAATGGTTAATACTCATAGAATAAAGGATATTGAGGAATATCTCAGATAAATGGGTCTTTTCGCAAACATTTTAGGAGTATTTTAAAGATTGGGCGGCATACGAAAAAATGGGCGGAAGGTGCAAGGTTCCTAATAAGGGCTTCTTTAAAGGTTCTTTTGAGATTGTGAATGGTTAATACTCATAGAATAAAGGATATTGAGGAATATCTCAGATAAATGGGTCTTTTCGCAAACATTTTAGGAGTATTTTAAAGATTGGGCGGCATACGAAAAAATGGGCGGAAGGCGCAAGGTTCCTAATAAGGGCTTCTTTTAAGGTTCTTTTGAGATTGTGAATGGTTAATACTCATAGAATAAAGGATATTGAGGAATATCTCAGATAAATGGGTCTTTTCGCAAACATTTTAGGAGTATTTTAAAGATTGGGCGGCATACGAAAAAATGGGCGGAAGGCGCAAGGTTCCTAATAAGGGCTTCTTTTAAGGTTCTTTTGAGATTGTGAATGGTTAATACTCATAGAATAAAGGATATTGAGGAATATCTCAGATAAATGGGTCTTTTCGCAAACATTTTAGGAGTATTTTAAAGATTGGGCGGCATACGAAAAAATGGGCGGAAGGCGCAAGGTTCCTAAAAAGGGCTTCTTTTAAGGTTCTTTTGAGATTGTGAATGCTGAATACTCATAGAAAAAAGGATATTGAGGAATATCTCAGATAAATGGGTCTTTTCGCAAACATTTTAGGAGTATTTTAAAGATTGGGCGGCATACGAAAAAATGGGCGGAAGGCGCAAGGTTCCTAATAAGGGCTTTTTTTAAGGTTCTTTTGAGATTGTGAATGGTTAATACTCATAGAATAAAGGATATTGAGGAATAATTCAGATAAATGGGTCTTTTCGCAAACATTTTAGGAGTATTTTAAAGATTGGGCGGCATACAAAAAAATGGGCGGAAGGTGCAAGGTTCGTAATAAGGGCTTCTTTTAAGGTTCTTTTGAGATTATAAATGGTTAATACTCATAGAATAAAGGATATTGAGGAATATCTCAGATAAATGGGTCTTTTCGCAAACATTTTAGGAGTATTTTAAAGATTGGGCGGCATACGAAAAAATGGGCGGAAGGCGCAAGGTTCCTTAAAAGGGCTTCTTTTAAGGTTCTTTTGAGATTGTGAATGCTTAATACTCATAGAAAAAAGGATATTGAGGAATATCTCAGATAAATGGGTTTTTTCGCAAACATTTTAGGAGTATTTTAAAGATTGGGCGGCATACAAAAAAATGGGCGGAAGGCGCAAGGTTCGTAATAAGGGCTTCTTTTAAGGTTCTTTTGAGATTGTGAATGGTTAATACTCATAGAATAAAGGATATTGAGGAATATCTCAGATAAATGGGTCTTTTCGCAAACATTTTAGGAGTATTTTAAAGATTGGGCGGCATACAAAAAAATGGGCGGAAGGTGCAAGGTTCTTAATAAGGGCTTCTTTTAAGGTTCTTTTGAGATTGTGAATGGTTAATACTCATAGAATAAAGGATATTGAGGAATATCTCAGATAAATGGGTCTTTTCGCAAACATTTTAGGAGTATTTTAAAGATTGGGCGGCATACGAAAAAATGGGCGGAAGGCGCAAGGTTCGTAATAAGGGCTTCTTTTAAGGTTCTTTTGAGATTGTGAATGGTTAATACTCATAGAATAAAGGATATTGAGGAATATCTCAGATAAATGGGTCTTTTCGCAAACATTTTAGGAGTATTTTAAAGATTGGGCGGCATACAAAAAAATGGGCGGAAGGCGCAAGGTTCCTAATAAGGGCTTCTTTTAAGGTTCTTTTGAGATTGTGAATGGTTAATACTCATAGAATAAAGGATATTGAGGAATAATTCAGATAAATGGGTCTTTTCGCAAACATTTTAGGAGTATTTTAAAGATTGGGCGGCATACGAAAAAATGGGCGGAAGGTGCAAGGTTCCTAATAAGGGCTTCTTTAAAGGTTCTTTTGAGATTGTGAATGGTTAATACTCATAGAATAAAGGATATTGAGGAATATCTCAGATAAAAATGGGTCTTTTCGCAAACATTTTAGGAGTATTTTAAAGATTGGGCGGCATACGAAAAAAATGGGCGGAAGGCGCAAGGTTCCTAAAAAGGGCTTCTTTTAAGGTTCTTTTGAGATTGTGAATGCTGAATACTCATAGAAAAAAGGATATTGAGGAATATCTCAGATAAATGGGTCTTTTCGCAAACATTTTAGGAGTATTTTAAAGATTGGGCGGCATACGAAAAAATGGGCGGAAGGCGCAAGGTTCCTAATAAGGGCTTTTTTTAAGGTTCTTTTGAGATTGTGAATGGTTAATACTCATAGAATAAAGGATATTGAGGAATAATTCAGATAAATGGGTCTTTTCGCAAACATTTTAGGAGTATTTAAAAGATTGGGCGGCATACAAAAAAATGGGCGGAAGGTGCAAGGTTCGTAATAAGGGCTTCTTTTAAGGTTCTTTTGAGATTATAAATGGTTAATACTCATAGAATAAAGGATATTGAGGAATATCTCAGATAAATGGGTCTTTTCGCAAACATTTTAGGAGTATTTTAAAGATTGGGCAGCATACGAAAAAATGGGCGGAAGGCGCAAGGTTCCTTAAAAGGGCTTCTTTTAAGGTTCTTTTGAGATTGTGAATGCTTAATACTCATAGAAAAAAGGATATTGAGGAATATCTCAGATAAATGGGTTTTTTCGCAAACATTTTAGGAGTATTTTAAAGATTGGGCGGCATACAAAAAAATGGGCGGAAGGCGCAAGGTTCGTAATAAGGGCTTCTTTTAAGGTTCTTTTGAGATTGTGAATGGTTAATACTCATAGAATAAAGGATATTGAGGAATATCTCAGATAAATGGGTCTTTTCGCAAACATTTTAGGAGTATTTTAAAGATTGGGCGGCATACAAAAAAAATGGGCGGAAGGTGCAAGGTTCTTAATAAGGGCTTCTTTTAAGGTTCTTTTGAGATTGTGAATGGTTAATACTCATAGAATAAAGGATATTGAGGAATATCTCAGATAAATGGGTCTTTTCGCAAACATTTTAGGAGTATTTTAAAGATTGGGCGGCATACGAAAAAATGGGCGGAAGGCGCAAGGTTCGTAATAAGGGCTTCTTTTAAGGTTCTTTTGAGATTGTGAATGGTTAATACTCATAGAATAAAGGATATTGAGGAATATCTCAGATAAATGGGTCTTTTCGCAAACATTTTAGGAGTATTTTAAAGATTGGGCGGCATACAAAAAAATGGGCGGAAGGCGCAAGGTTCCTAATAAGGGCTTCTTTTAAGGTTCTTTTGAGATTGTGAATGGTTAATACTCATAGAATAAAGGATATTGAGGAATAATTCAGATAAATGGGTCTTTTCGCAAACATTTTAGGAGTATTTTAAAGATTGGGCGGCATACGAAAAAATGGGCGGAAGGTGCAAGGTTCCTAATAAGGGCTTCTTTAAAGGTTCTTTTGAGATTGTGAATGGTTAATACTCATAGAATAAAGGATATTGAGGAATATCTCAGATAAATTGGTCTTTTCGCAAACATTTTAGGAGTATTTTAAAGATTGGGCGGCATACGAAAAAATGGGCGGAAGGCGCAAGGTTCCTAATAAGGGCTTCTTTTAAGGTTCTTTTGAGATTGTGAATGGTTAATACTCATAGAATAAAGGATATTGAGGAATATCTCAGATAAATGGGTCTTTTCGCAAACATTTTAGGAGTATTTTAAAGATTGGGCGGCATACAAAAAAATGGGCGGAAGGTGCAAGGTTCATAATAAGGGCTTCTTTTAAGGTTCTTTTGAGATTGTGAATGGTTAATACTCATAGAATAAAGGATATTGAGGAATATCTCAGATAAATGGGTCTTTTCGCAAACATTTTAGGAGTATTTTAAAGATTGGGCGGCATACGAAAAAATGGGCGGAAGGTGCAAGGTTCATAATAAGGGCTTCTTTTAAGGTTCTTTTGAGATTGTGAATGGTTAATACTCATAGAATAAAGGATATTGAGGAATATCTCAGATAAATGGGTCTTTTCGCAAACATTTTAGGAGTATTTTAAAGATTGGGCGGCATACAAAAAAATGGGCGGAAGGCGCAAGGTTCCTAATAAGGGCTTTTTTTAAGGTTCTTTTGAGATTGTGAATGGTTAATACTCATAGAATAAAGGATATTGAGGAATAATTCAGATAAATGGGTCTTTTCGCAAACATTTTAGGAGTATTTTAAAGATTGGGCGGCATACGAAAAAATGGGCGGAAGGTGCAAGGTTCCTAATAAGGGCTTCTTTAAAGGTTCTTTTGAGATTGTGAATGGTTAATACTCATAGAATAAAGGATATTGAGGAATATCTCAGATAAATGGGTCTTTTCGCAAACATTTTAGGAGTATTTTAAAGATTGGGCGGCATACGAAAAAATGGGCGGAAGGCGCAAGGTTCCTAAAAAGGGCTTCTTTTAAGGTTCTTTTGAGATTGTGAATGCTGAATACTCATAGAAAAAAGGATATTGAGGAATATCTCAGATAAATGGGTCTTTTCGCAAACATTTTAGGAGTATTTTAAAGATTGGGCGGCATACGAAAAAATGGGCGGAAGGCGCAAGGTTCCTAATAAGGGCTTTTTTTAAGGTTCTTTTGAGATTGTGAATGGTTAATACTCATAGAATAAAGGATATTGAGGAATAATTCAGATAAATGGGTCTTTTCGCAAACATTTTAGGAGTATTTAAAAGATTGGGCGGCATACAAAAAAATGGGCGGAAGGTGCAAGGTTCGTAATAAGGGCTTCTTTTAAGGTTCTTTTGAGATTATAAATGGTTAATACTCATAGAATAAAGGATATTGAGGAATATCTCAGATAAATGGGTCTTTTCGCAAACATTTTAGGAGTATTTTAAAGATTGGGCAGCATACGAAAAAATGGGCGGAAGGCGCAAGGTTCCTTAAAAGGGCTTCTTTTAAGGTTCTTTTGAGATTGTGAATGCTTAATACTCATAGAAAAAAGGATATTGAGGAATATCTCAGATAAATGGGTCTTTTCGCAAACATTTTAGGAGTATTTTAAAGATTGGGCGGCATACGAAAAAATGGGCGGAAGGCGCAAGGTTCGTAATAAGGGCTTCTTTTAAGGTTCTTTTGAGATTGTGAATGGTTAATACTCATAGAATAAAGGATATTGAGGAATATCTCAGATAAATGGGTCTTTTCGCAAACATTTTAGGAGTATTTTAAAGATTGGGCGGCATACAAAAAAATGGGCGGAAGGCGCAAGGTTCCTAATAAGGGCTTCTTTTAAGGTTCTTTTGAGATTGTGAATGGTTAATACTCATAGAATAAAGGATATTGAGGAATAATTCAGATAAATGGGTCTTTCGCAAACATTTTAGGAGTATTTTAAAGATTGGGCGGCATACGAAAAAATGGGCGGAAGGTGCAAGGTTCCTAATAAGGGCTTCTTTAAAGGTTCTTTTGAGATTGTGAATGGTTAATACTCATAGAATAAAGGATATTGAGGAATATCTCAGATAAATTGGTCTTTTCGCAAACATTTTAGGAGTATTTTAAAGATTGGGCGGCATACGAAAAAATGGGCGGAAGGCGCAAGGTTCCTAATAAGGGCTTCTTTTAAGGTTCTTTTGAGATTGTGAATGGTTAATACTCATAGAATAAAGGATATTGAGGAATATCTCAGATAAATGGGTCTTTTCGCAAACATTTTAGGAGTATTTTAAAGATTGGGCGGCATACAAAAAAATGGGCGGAAGGTGCAAGGTTCATAATAAGGGCTTCTTTTAAGGTTCTTTTGAGATTGTGAATGGTTAATACTCATAGAATAAAGGATATTGAGGAATATCTCAGATAAATGGGTCTTTTCGCAAACATTTTAGGAGTATTTTAAAGATTGGGCGGCATACGAAAAAATGGGCGGAAGGTGCAAGGTTCATAATAAGGGCTTCTTTTAAGGTTCTTTTGAGATTGTGAATGGTTAATACTCATAGAATAAAGGATATTGAGGAATATCTCAGATAAATGGGTCTTTTCGCAAACATTTTAGGAGTATTTTAAAGATTGGGCGGCATACAAAAAAATGGGCGGAAGGTGCAAGGTTCTTAATAAGGGCTTCTTTTAAGGTTCTTTTGAGATTGTGAATGGTTAATACTCATAGAATAAAGGATATTGAGGAATATCTCAGATAAATGGGTCTTTTCGCAAACATTTTAGGAGTATTTTAAAGATTGGGCGGCATACGAAAAAATGGGCGGAAGGCGCAAGGTTCGTAATAAGGGCTTCTTTTAAGATTCTTTTGAGATTGTGAATGGTTAATACTCATAGAATAAAGGATATTGAGGAATATCTCAGATAAATGGGTCTTTTCGCAAACATTTTAGGAGTATTTTAAAGATTGGGCGGCATACGAAAAAATGGGCGGAAGGCGCAAGGTTCCTAATAAGGGCTTCTTTTAAGGTTTTTTTGAGATTGTGAATGGTTAATACTCATAGAATAAAGGATATTGAGGAATATCTCAGATAAATGGGTCTTTTCGCAAACATTTTAGGAGTATTTTAAAGATTGGGCGGCATACGAAAAAATGGGCGGAAGGCGCAAGGTTCCTAATAAGGGCTTCTTTTAAGGTTCTTTTGAGATTGTGAATGGTTAATACTCATAGAATAAAGGATATTGAGGAATATCTCAGATAAATGGGTCTTTTCGCAAACATTTTAGGAGTATTTTAAAGATTGGGCGGCTTACGAAAAAATGGGCGGAAGGCGCAAGGTTCCTAATAAGGGCTTCTTTTAAGGTTCTTTTGAGATTGTGAATGCTTAATACTCATAGAAAAAAGGATATTGAGGAATATCTCAGATAAATGGGTCTTTTCGCAAACATTTTAGGAGTATTTTAAAGATTGGGCGGCATACGAAAAAATGGGCGGAAGGCGCAAGGTTCGTAATAAGGGCTTCTTTTAAGGTTCTTTTGAGATTGTGAATGGTTAATACTCATAGAATAAAGGATATTGAGGAATATCTCAGATAAATGGGTCTTTTCGCAAACATTTTAGGAGTATTTTAAAGATTGGGCGGCATACGAAAAAATTGGCGGAAGGTGCAAGGTTCCTAATAAGGGCTTCTTTAGAGGTTCTTTTGAGATTGTGAATGGTTAATACTCATAGAATAAAGGATATTGAGGAATATCTCAGATAAATGGGTCTTTTCGCAAACATTTTAGGAGTATTTTAAAGATTGGGCGGCATACGAAAAAATGGGCGGAAGGCGCAAGGTTCCTAATAAGGGCTTCTTTTAAGGTTCTTTTGAGATTGTGAATGGTTAATACTCATAGAATAAAGGATATTGAGGAATATCTCAGATAAATGGGTCTTTTCGCAAACATTTTAGGAGTATTTTAAAGATTGGGCGGCATACGAAAAAATGGGCGGAAGGCGCAAGGTTCCTAATAAGGGCTTCTTTTAAGGTTCTTTTGAGATTGTGAATGGTTAATACTCATAGAATAAAGGATATTGAGGAATATCTCAGATAAATGGGTCTTTTCGCAAACATTTTAGGAGTATTTTAAAGATTGGGCGGCATACGAAAAAATGGGCGGAAGGCGCAAGGTTCGTAATAAGGGCTTCTTTTAAGGTTCTTTTGAGATTGTGAATGGTTTATACTCATAGAATAAAGGATATTGAGGAATATCTCAGATAAATGGGTCTTTTCGCAAACATTTTAGGAGTATTTTAAAGATTGGGCGGCATACGAAAAAATGGGCGGAAGGTGCAAGGTTCCTAATAAGGGCTTCTTTAAAGGTTCTTTTGAGATTGTGAATGGTTAATACTCATAGAATAAAGGATATTGAGGAATATCTCAGATAAATGGGTCTTTTCGCAAACATTTAAGGAGTATTTTAAAGATTGGGCGGCATACGAAAAAATGGGCGGAAGGCGCAAGGTTCCTAATAAGGGCTTCTTTTAAGGTTCTTTTGAGATTGTGAATGGTTAATACTCATAGAATAAATGATATTGAGGAATAATTCAGATAAATGGGTCTTTTCGCAAACATTTTAGGAGTATTTTAAAGATTGGGCGGCATACGAAAAAATGGGCGGAAGGCGCAAGGTTCGTAATAAGGGCTTCTTTTAAGGTTCTTTTGAGATTGTGAATGGTTAATACTCATAGAATAAAGGATATTGAGGAATATCTCAGATAAATGGGTCTTTTCGCAAACATATTAGGAGTATTTTAAAGATTGGGCGGCATACGAAAAAATGGGCGGAAGGTGCAAGGTTCCTAATAAGGGCTTCTTTAAAGGTTCTTTTGAGATTGTGAATGGTTAATACTCATAGAATAAAGGATATTGAGGAATATCTAAGATAAATGGGTCTTTTCGCAAACATTTTAGGAGTATTTTAAAGATTGGGCGGCATACGAAAAAATGGGCGGAAGGCGCAAGGTTCCTAATAAGGGCTTCTTTTAAGGTTCTTTTGAGATTGTGAATGGTTAATACTCATAGAATAAAGGATATTGAGGAATATCTCAGATAAATGGGTCTTTTCGCAAACATTTTAGGAGTATTTTAAAGATTGGGCGGCATACGAAAAAATGGGCGGAAGGCGCAAGGTTCCTAATAAGGGCTTCTTTTAAGGTTCTTTTGAGATTGTGAATGGTTAATACTATTAGAATAAAGGATATTGAGGAATAATTCAGATAAATGGGTCTTTTCGCAAACATTTTAGGAGTATTTTAAAGATTGGGCGGCATATGAAAAAATGGGCGGAAGGCGCAAGGTTCCTAATAAGGGCTTCTTTTAAGGTTCTTTTGAGATTGTGAATGGTTAATACTCATAGAAGAAAGGATATTGAGGAATATCTCAGATAAATGGGTCTTTTCGCAAACATTTTAGGAGTATTTTAAGATTGGGCGGCATACGAAAAAATGGGCGGAAGGCGCAAGGTTCCTAATAAGGGCTTCTTTTAAGGTTCTTTTGAGATTGTGAATGCTTAATACTCATAGAAAAAAGGATATTGAGGAATATCTCAGATAAATGGGTCTTTTCGCAAACATTTTAGGAGTATTTTAAAGATTGGGCGGCATACGAAAAAATGGGCGGAAGGCGCAAGGTTCGTAATAAGGGCTTCTTTTAAGGTTCTTTTGAGATTGTGAATGGTTTATACTCATAGAATAAAGGATATTGAGGAATATCTCAGATAAATGGGTCTTTTCGCAAACATTTTAGGAGTATTTTAAAGATTGGGCGGCATACGAAAAAATGGGCGGAAGGTGCAAGGTTCCTAATAAGGGCTTCTTTAAAGGTTCTTTTGAGATTGTGAATGGTTAATACTCATAGAATAAAGGATATTGAGGAATATCTCAGATAAATGGGTCTTTTCGCAAACATTTAAGGAGTATTTTAAAGATTGGGCGGCATACGAAAAAATGGGCGGAAGGCGCAAGGTTCCTAATAAGGGCTTCTTTTAAGGTTCTTTTGAGATTGTGAATGGTTAATACTCATAGAATAAATGATATTGAGGAATAATTCAGATAAATGGGTCTTTTCGCAAACATTTTAGGAGTATTTTAAAGATTGGGCGGCATACGAAAAAATGGGCGGAAGGCGCAAGGTTCGTAATAAGGGCTTCTTTTAAGGTTCTTTTGAGATTGTGAATGGTTAATACTCATAGAATAAAGGATATTGAGGAATATCTCAGATAAATGGGTCTTTTCGCAAACATATTAGGAGTATTTTAAAGATTGGGCGGCATACGAAAAAATGGGCGGAAGGTGCAAGGTTCCTAATAAGGGCTTCTTTAAAGGTTCTTTTGAGATTGTGAATGGTTAATACTCATAGAATAAAGGATATTGAGGAATATCTAAGATAAATGGGTCTTTTCGCAAACATTTTAGGAGTATTTTAAAGATTGGGCGGCATACGAAAAAATGGGCGGAAGGCGCAAGGTTCCTAATAAGGGCTTCTTTTAAGGTTCTTTTGAGATTGTGAATGGTTAATACTCATAGAATAAAGGATATTGAGGAATATCTCAGATAAATGGGTCTTTTCGCAAACATTTTAGGAGTATTTTAAAGATTGGGCGGCATACGAAAAAATGGGCGGAAGGCGCAAGGTTCCTAATAAGGGCTTCTTTTAAGGTTCTTTTGAGATTGTGAATGGTTAATACTATTAGAATAAAGGATATTGAGGAATAATTCAGATAAATGGGTCTTTTCGCAAACATTTTAGGAGTATTTTAAAGATTGGGCGGCATATGAAAAAATGGGCGGAAGGCGCAAGGTTCCTAATAAGGGCTTCTTTTAAGGTTCTTTTGAGATTGTGAATGGTTAATACTCATAGAAGAAAGGATATTGAGGAATATCTCAGATAAATGGGTCTTTTCGCAAACATTTTAGGAGTATTTTAAAGATTGGGCGGCTTACGAAAAAATGGGCGGAAGGCGCAAGGTTCCTAATAAGGGCTTCTTTTAAGGTTCTTTTGAGATTGTGAATGCTTAATACTCATAGAAAAAAGGATATTGAGGAATATCTCAGATAAATGGGTCTTTTCGCAAACATTTTAGGAGTATTTTAAAGATTGGGCGGCATACGAAAAAATGGGCGGAAGGCGCAAGGTTCGTAATAAGGGCTTCTTTTAAGGTTCTTTTGAGATTGTGAATGGTTAATACTCATAGAATAAAGGATATTGAGGAATATCTCAGATAAATGGGTCTTTTCGCAAACATTTTAGGAGTATTTTAAAGATTGGGCGGCATACGAAAAAATTGGCGGAAGGTGCAAGGTTCCTAATAAGGGCTTCTTTAAAGGTTCTTTTGAGATTGTGAATGGTTAATACTCATAGAATAAAGGATATTGAGGAATATCTCAGATAAATGGGTCTTTTCGCAAACATTTTAGGAGTATTTTAAAGATTGGGCGGCATACGAAAAAATGGGCGGAAGGCGCAAGGTTCCTAATAAGGGCTTCTTTTAAGGTTCTTTTGAGATTGTGAATGGTTAATACTCATAGAATAAAGGATATTGAGGAATATCTCAGATAAATGGGTCTTTTCGCAAACATTTTAGGAGTATTTTAAAGATTGGGCGGCATACGAAAAAATGGGCGGAAGGCGCAAGGTTCCTAATAAGGGCTTCTTTTAAGGTTCTTTTGAGATTGTGAATGGTTAATACTCATAGAATAAAGGATATTGAGGAATATCTCAGATAAATGGGTCTTTTCGCAAACATTTTAGGAGTATTTTAAAGATTGGGCGGCATACGAAAAAATGGGCGGAAGGCGCAAGGTTCGTAATAAGGGCTTCTTTTAAGGTTCTTTTGAGATTGTGAATGGTTTATACTCATAGAATAAAGGATATTGAGGAATATCTCAGATAAATGGGTCTTTTCGCAAACATTTTAGGAGTATTTTAAAGATTGGGCGGCATACGAAAAAATGGGCGGAAGGTGCAAGGTTTGTAATAAGGGCTTCTTTAAAGGTTCTTTTGAGATTGTGAATGGTTAATACTCATAGAATAAAGGATATTGAGGAATATCTCAGATAAATGGGTCTTTTCGCAAACATTTAAGGAGTATTTTAAAGATTGGGCGGCATACGAAAAAATGGGCGGAAGGCGCAAGGTTCCTAATAAGGGCTTCTTTTAAGGTTCTTTTGAGATTGTGAATGGTTAATACTCATAGAATAAATGATATTGAGGAATAATTCAGATAAATGGGTCTTTTCGCAAACATTTTAGGAGTATTTTAAAGATTGGGCGGCATACGAAAAAATGGGCGGAAGGCGCAAGGTTCGTAATAAGGGCTTCTTTTAAGGTTCTTTTGAGATTGTGAATGGTTAATACTCATAGAATAAAGGATATTGAGGAATATCTCAGATAAATGGGTCTTTTCGCAAACATATTAGGAGTATTTTAAAGATTGGGCGGCATACGAAAAAATGGGCGGAAGGTGCAAGGTTCCTAATAAGGGCTTCTTTAAAGGTTCTTTTGAGATTGTGAATGGTTAATACTCATAGAATAAAGGATATTGAGGAATATCTAAGATAAATGGGTCTTTTCGCAAACATTTTAGGAGTATTTTAAAGATTGGGCGGCATACGAAAAAATGGGCGGAAGGCGCAAGGTTCCTAATAAGGGCTTCTTTTAAGGTTCTTTTGAGATTGTGAATGGTTAATACTCATAGAATAAAGGATATTGAGGAATATCTCAGATAAATGGGTCTTTTCGCAAACATTTTAGGAGTATTTTAAAGATTGGGCGGCATACGAAAAAATGGGCGGAAGGCGCAAGGTTCCTAATAAGGGCTTCTTTTAAGGTTCTTTTGAGATTGTGAATGGTTAATACTATTAGAATAAAGGATATTGAGGAATAATTCAGATAAATGGGTCTTTTCGCAAACATTTTAGGAGTATTTTAAAGATTGGGCGGCATATGAAAAAATGGGCGGAAGGCGCAAGGTTCCTAATAAGGGCTTCTTTTAAGGTTCTTTTGAGATTGTGAATGGTTAATACTCATAGAAGAAAGGATATTGAGGAATATCTCAGATAAATGGGTCTTTTCGCAAACATTTTAGGAGTATTTTAAAGATTGGGCGGCATACGAAAAAATGGGCGGAAGGCGCAAGGTTCCTAATAAGGGCTTCTTTTAAGGTTCTTTTGAGATTGTGAATGGTTAATACTCATAGAATAAAGGATATTGAGGAATATCTCAGATAAATGGGTCTTTTCGCAAACATTTTAGGAGTATTTTAAAGATTGGGCGGCATATCAAAAAATGGGCGGAAGGCGCAAGGTTCCTAATAAGGGCTTCTTTTAAGGTTCTTTTGAGATTGTGAATGGTTAATACTCATAGAATAAAGGATATTGAGGAATATCTCAGATAAATGGGTCTTTTCGCAAACATTTTAGGAGTATTTTAAAGATTGGGCGGCATACGAAAAAATGGGCGGAAGGCGCAAGGTTCCTAATAAGGGCTTCTTTTAAGGTTCTTTTGAGATTGTGAATGGTTAATACTCATAGAATAAAGGATATTGAGGAATATCTCAGATAAATGGGTCTTTTAGCAAACATTTTAGGAGTATTTTAAAGATTGGGCGGCATAAGAAAAAATGGGCGGAAGGCGCAAGGTTCCAAATAAGGGCTTCTTTTAAGGTTCTTTTGAGATTGTGAATGCTTAATACTCATAGAAAAAAGGATATTGAGGAATATCTCAGATAAATGGGTCTTTTCGCAAACATTTTAGGAGTATTTTAAAGATTGGGCGGCACACGAAAAAATGGGCGGAAGGCGCAAGGTTCGTAATAAGGGCTTCTTTTAAGGTTCTTTTGAGATTGTGAATGGTTAATACTCATAGAATAAAGGATATTGAGGAATATCTCAGATAAATGGGTCTTTTCGCAAACATATTAGGAGTATTTTAAAGATTGGGCGGCATACGAAAAAATGGGCGGAAGGTGCAAGGTTCCTAATAAGGGCTTCTTTAAAGGTTCTTTTGAGATTGTGAATGGTTAATACTCATAGAATAAAGGATATTGAGGAATATCTCAGATAAATGGGTCTTTTCGCAAACATTTTAGGAGTATTTTAAAGATTGGGCGGCATACGAAAAAATGGGCGGAAGGCGCAAGGTTCCTAATAAGGGCTACTTTTAAGGTTCTTTTGAGATTGTGAATGGTTAATACTCATAGAATAAAGGATATTGAGGAATATCTCAGATAAATGGGTCTTTTCGCAAACATTTTAGGAGTATTTTAAAGATTGGGCGGCATACGAAAAAATGGGCGGAAGGCGCAAGGTTCCTAATAAGGGCTTCTTTTAAGGTTCTTTTGAGATTGTGAATGGTTAATACTCATAGAATAAAGGATATTGAGGAATAATTCCGATAAATGGGTCTTTTCGCAAACATTTTAGGAGTATTTTAAAGATTGGGGCGGCATATGAAAAAATGGGCGGAAGGCGCAAGGTTCCTAATAAGGGCTTCTTTTAAGGTTCTTTTGAGATTGTGAATGGTTAATACTCATAGAAGAAAGGATATTGAGGAATATCTCAGATAAATGGGTCTTTTCGCAAACATTTTAGGAGTATTTTAAAGATTGGGCGGCATACGAAAAAATGGGCGGAAGGCGCAAGGTTCCTAATAAGGGCTTCTTTTAAGGTTCTTTTGAGATTGTGAATGGTTAATACTCATAGAATAAAGGATATTGAGGAATATCTCAGATAAATGGGTCTTTTCGCAAACATTTTAGGAGTATTTTAAAGATTGGGCGGCATACGAAAAAATGGGCGGAAGGCGCAAGGTTCCTAATAAGGGCTTCTTTTAAGGTTCTTTTGAGATTGTGAATGGTTAATACTCATAGAATAAAGGATATCGAGGAATAATTCAGATAAATGGGTCTTTTCGCAAACATTTTAGGAGTATTTTAAAGATTGGGCGGCATACGAAAAAAATGGGCGGAAGGCGCAAGGTTCGTAATAAGGGCTTCTTTTAAGGTTCTTTTGAGATTGTGAATGGTTAATACTCATAGAATAAAGGATATTGAGGAATATCTCAGATAAATGGGTCTTTTCGCAAACATTTTAGGAGTATTTTAAAGATTGGGCGGCATACGAAAAAATGGGCGGAAGGTGCAAGGTTCCTAATAAGGGCTTCTTTAAAGGTTCTTTTGAGATTGTGAATGGTTAATACTCATAGAATAAAGGATATTGAGGAATATCTCAGATAAATGGGTCTTTTCGCAAACATTTTAGGAGTATTTTAAAGATTGGGCGGCATACGAAAAAATGGGCGGAAGGCGCAAGGTTCCTAATAAGGGCTTCTTTTAAGGTTCTTTTGAGATTGTGAATGGTTAATACTCATAGAATAAAGGATATTGAGGAATATCTCAGATAAATGGGTCTTTTCGCAAACATTTTAGGAGTATTTTAAAGATTGGGCGGCATACGAAAAAATGGGCGGAAGGCGCAAGGTTCCTAATAAGGGCTTCTTTTAAGGTTCTTTTGAGATTGTGAATGGTTAATACTCATAGAATAAAGGATATTGAGGAATAATTCAGATAAATGGGTCTTTTCGCAAACATTTTAGGAGTATTTTAAAAATTGGGCGGCATATGAAAAAATGGGCGGAAGGCGCAAGGTTCCTAATAAGGGCTTCTTTTAAGGTTCTTTTGAGATTGTGAATGGTTAATACTCATAGAATAAAGGATATTGAGGAATATCTCAGATAAATGGGTCTTTTCGCAAACATTTTAGGAGTATTTTAAAGATTGGGCGGCATACGAAAAAATGGGCGGAAGGCGCAAGGTTCCTAATAAGGGCTTCTTTTAAGGTTCTTTTGAGATTGTGAATGGTTAATACTCATAGAATAAAGGATATTGAGGAATATCTCAGATAAATGGGTCTTTTCGCAAACATTTTAGGAGTATTTTAAAGATTGGGCGGCATACGAAAAAATGGGCGGAAGGCGCAAGGTTCCTAATAAGGGCTTCTTTTAAGGTTCTTTTGAGATTGTGAATGGTTAATACTCATAGAATAAAGGATATCGAGGAATAATTCAGATAAATGGGTCTTTTCGCAAACATTTTAGGAGTATTTTAAAGATTGGGCGGCATATCAAAAAATGGGCGGAAGGCGCAAGGTTCCTAATAAGGGCTTCTTTTAAGGTTCTTTTGAGATTGTGAATGGTTAATACTCATAGAATAAAGGATATTGAGGAATATCTCAGATAAATGGGTCTTTTCGCAAACACTTTAGGAGTATTTTAAAGATTGGGCGGCATACGAAAAAATGGGCGGAAGGCGCAAGGTTCCTAATAAGGGCTTCTTTAAAGGTTCTTTTGAGATTGTGAATGGTTAATACTCATAGAATAAAGGATATTGAGGAATATCTCAGATAAATGGGTCTTTTCGCAAACATTTTAGGAGTATTTTAAAGATTGGGCGGCATACGAAAAAAATGGGCGGAAGGCGCAAGGTTCCTAATAAGGGCTTCTTTTAAGGTTCTTTTGAGATTGTGAATGCTTAATACTCATAGAATAAAGGATATTGAGGAATATCTCAGATAAATGGGTCTTTTCGCAAACATTTTAGGAGTATTTTAAAGATTGGGCGGCATACGAAAAAATGGGCGGAAGGCGCAAGGTTCCTAATAAGGGCTTCTTTTAAGGTTCTTTTGAGATTGTGAATGGTTAATACTCATAGAATAAAGGATATTGAGGAATATCTCAGATAAATGGGTCTTTTCGCAAACATTTTAGGAGTATTTTAAAGATTGGGCGGCATACGAAAAAATGGGCGGAAGGCGCAAGGTTCGTAATAAGGGCTTCTTTTAAGGTTCTTTTGAGATTGTGAATGGTTTATACTCATAGAATAAAGGATATTGAGGAATATCTCAGATAAATGGGTCTTTTCGCAAACATTTTAGGAGTATTTTAAAGATTGGGCGGCATACGAAAAAATGGGCGGAAGGTGCAAGGTTCCTAATAAGGGCTTCTTTAAAGGTTCTTTTGAGATTGTGAATGGTTAATACTCATAGAATAAAGGATATTGAGGAATATCTCAGATAAATGGGTCTTTTCGCAAACATTTAAGGAGTATTTTAAAGATTGGGCGGCATACGAAAAAATGGGCGGAAGGCGCAAGGTTCCTAATAAGGGCTTCTTTTAAGGTTCTTTTGAGATTGTGAATGGTTAATACTCATAGAATAAAGGATATTGAGGAATATCTCAGATAAATGGGTCTTTTCGCAAACATTTTAGGAGTATTTTAAAGATTGGGCGGCATATCAAAAAATGGGCGGAAGGCGCAAGGTTCCTAATAAGGGCTTCTTTTAAGGTTCTTTTGAGATTGTGAATGGTTAATACTCATAGAATAAAGGATATTGAGGAATATCTCAGATAAATGGGTCTTTTCGCAAACATTTTAGGAGTATTTTAAAGATTGGGCGGCATACGAAAAAATGGGCGGAAGGTGCAAGGTTCCTAATAAGGGCTTCTTTAAAGGTTCTTTTGAGATTGTGAATGGTTAATACTCATAGAATAAAGGATATTGAGGAATATCTCAGATAAATGGGTCTTTTCGCAAACATTTTAGGAGTATTTTAAAGATTGGGCGGCATACGAAAAAATGGGCGGAAGGCGCAAGGTTCCTAATAAGGGCTTCTTTTAAGGTTCTTTTGAGATTGTGAATGGTTAATACTCATAGAATAAAGGATATTGAGGAATATCTCAGATAAATGGGTCTTTTCGCAAACATTTTAGGAGTATTTTAAAGATTGGGCGGCATACGAAAAAATGGGCGGAAGGCGCAAGGTTCCTAATAAGGGCTTCTTTTAAGGTTCTTTTGAGATTGTGAATGGTTAATACTCATAGAATAAAGGATATTGAGGAATAATTCAGATAAATGGGTCTTTTCGCAAACATTTTAGGAGTATTTTAAAGATTGGGCGGCATATGAAAAAATGGGCGGAAGGCGCAAGGTTCCTAATAAGGGCTTCTTTTAAGGTTCTTTTGAGATTGTGAATGGTTAATACTCATAGAATAAAGGATATTGAGGAATATCTCAGATAAATGGGTCTTTTCGCAAACATTTTAGGAGTATTTTAAAGATTGGGCGGCATACGAAAAAATGGGCGGAAGGCGCAAGGTTCTTAATAAGGGCTTCTTTTAAGGTTCTTTTGAGATTGTGAATGGTTAATACTCATAGAATAAAGGATATTGAGGAATATCTCAGATAAATGGGTCTTTTCGCAAACATTTTAGGAGTATTTTAAAGATTGGGCGGCATACGAAAAAATGGGCGGAAGGCGCAAGGGTTCCTAATAAGGGCTTCTTTTAAGGTTCTTTTGAGATTGTGAATGGTTAATACTCATAGAATAAAGGATATCGAGGAATAATTCAGATAAATGGGTCTTTTCGCAAACATTTTAGGAGTATTTTAAAGATTGGGCGGCATATCAAAAAATGGGCGGAAGGCGCAAGGTTCCTAATAAGGGCTTCTTTTAAGGTTCTTTTGAGATTGTGAATGGTTAATACTCATAGAATAAAGGATATTGAGGAATATCTCAGATAAATGGGTCTTTTCGCAAACACTTTAGGAGTATTTTAAAGATTGGGCGGCATACGAAAAAATGGGCGGAAGGCGCAAGGTTCCTAATAAGGGCTTCTTTTAAGGTTCTTTTGAGATTGTGAATGGTTAATACTCATAGAATAAAGGATATTGAGGAATATCTCAGATAAATGGGTCTTTTCGCAAACATTTTAGGAGTATTTTAAAGATTGGGCGGCATACGAAAAAATGGGCGGAAGGCGCAAGGTTCCTAATAAGGGCTTCTTTTAAGGTTCTTTTGAGATTGTGAATGGTTAATACTCATAGAATAAAGGATATTGAGGAATATCTCAGATAAATGGGTCTTTTCGCAAACATTTTAGGAGTATTTTAAAGATTGGGCGGCATACGAAAAAATGGGCGGAAGGCGCAAGGTTCCTAATAAGGGCTTCTTTTAAGGTTCTTTTGAGATTGTGAATGGTTAATACTCATAGAATAAAGGATATCGAGGAATAATTCAGATAAATGGGTCTTTTCGCAAACATTTTAGGAGTATTTTAAAGATTGGGCGGCATATCAAAAAATGGGCGGAAGGCGCAAGGTTCCTAATAAGGGCTTCTTTTAAGGTTCTTTTGAGATTGTGAATGGTTAATACTCATAGAATAAAGGATATTGAGGAATATCTCAGATAAATGGGTCTTTTCGCAAACACTTTAGGAGTATTTTAAAGATTGGGCGGCATACGAAAAAATGGGCGGAAGGCGCAAGGTTCCTAATAAGGGCTTCTTTTAAGGTTCTTTTGAGATTGTGAATGGTTAATACTCATAGAATAAAGGATATTGAGGAATATCTCAGATAAATGGGTCTTTTCGCAAACACTTTAGGAGTATTTTAAAGATTGGGCGGCATACGAAAAAATGGGCGGAAGGCGCAAGGTTCCTAATAAGGGCTTCTTTTAAGGTTCTTTTGAGATTGTGAATGGTTAATACTCATAGAATAAAGGATATTGAGGAATAATTCAGATAAATGGGTCTTTTCGCAAACATTTTAGGAGTATTTTAAAGATTGGGCGGCATATGAAAAAATGGGCGGAAGGCGCAAGGTTCCTAATAAGGGCTTCTTTTAAGGTTCTTTTGAGATTGTGAATGGTTAATACTCATAGAATAAAGGATATTGAGGAATATCTCAGATAAATGGGTCTTTTCGCAAACATTTTAGGAGTATTTTAAAGATTGGGCGGCATATGAAAAAATGGGCGGAAGGCGCAAGGTTCCTAATAAGGGCTTCTTTTAAGGTTCTTTTGAGATTGTGAATGGTTAATACTCATAGAATAAAGGATATTGAGGAATATCTCAGATAAATGGGTCTTTTCGCAAACATTTTAGGAGTATTTCAAAGATTGGGCGGCATACGAAAAAATGGGCGGAAGGCGCAAGGTTCCTAATAAGGGCTTCTTTTAAGGTTCTTTTGAGATTGTGAATGGTTAATACTCATAGAATAAAGGATATTGAGGAATATCTCAGATAAATGGGTCTTTTCGCAAACATTTTAGGAGTATTTTAAAGATTGGGCGGCATACGAAAAAATGGGCGGAAGGCGCAAGGTTCCTAATAAGGGCTTCTTTTAAGGTTCTTTTGAGATTGTGAATGGTTAATACTCATAGAATAAAGGATATTGAGGAATATCTCAGATAAATGGGTCTTTTCGCAAACATTTTAGGAGTATTTTAAAGATTGGGCGGCATACGAAAAAATGGGCGGAAGGCGCAAGGTTCCTAATAAGGGCTTCTTTTAAGGTTCTTTTGAGATTGTGAATGGTTAATACTCATAGAATAAAGGATATCGAGGAATAATTCAGATAAATGGGTCTTTTCGCAAACATTTTAGGAGTATTTTTAAGATTGGGCGGCATATCAAAAAATGGGCGGAAGGCGCAAGGTTCCTAATAAGGGCTTCTTTTAAGGTTCTTTTGAGATTGTGAATGGTTAATACTCATAGAATAAAGGATATTGAGGAATATCTCAGATAAATGGGTCTTTTCGCAAACACTTTAGGAGTATTTTAAAGATTGGGCGGCATACGAAAAAATGGGCGGAAGGCGCAAGGTTCCTAATAAGGGCTTCTTTTAAGGTTCTTTTGAGATTGTGAATGGTTAATACTCATAGAATAAAGGATATTGAGGAATATCTCAGATAAATGGGTCTTTTAGCAAACATTTTAGGAGTATTTTAAAGATTGGGCGGCATAAGAAAAAATGGGCGGAAGGCGCAAGGTTCCAAATAAGGGCTTCTTTTAAGGTTCTTTTGAGATTGTGAATGGTTAATACTCATAGAATAAAGGATATTGAGAAATATCTCAGATAAATGGGTCTTTTCGCAAACATTTTAGGAGTATTTTAAAGATTGGGCGGCATATCAAAAAATGGGCGGAAGGTGCAAGGTTCCTAATAAGGGCTTCTTTTAAGGTTCTTTTGAGATTGTGAATGGTTAATACTCATAGAATAAAGGATATTGAGGAATATCTCAGATAAATGGGTCTTTTCGCAAACATTTTAGGAGTATTTTAAAGATTGGGCGGCATACGAAAAAACGGGCGGAAGGCGCAAGGTTCCTAATAAGGGCTTCGTTTAAGGTTCTTTTGAGATTGTGAATGGTTAATACTCATAGAATAAAGGATATTGAGGAATATCTCAGATAAATGGGTCTTTTCGCAAACATTTTAGGAGTATTTTAAAGATTGGGCGGCATACCAAAAAATGGGCGGAACGCGCAAGGTTCCTAATAAGGGCTTCTTTTAAGGTTCTTTTGAGATTGTGAATGGTTAATACTCATAGAATAAAGGATATTGAGGAAGAACTCAGATAAATGGGTCTTTTCGCAAACATTTTAGGAGTATTTTAAAGATTGGGCGGCATACGAAAAATGGGCGGAAGGCGCAAGGTTCCTAATAAGGGCTTCTTTTAAGGTTCTTTTGAGATTGTGAATGGTTAATACTCATAGAATAAAGGATATTGAGGAATATCTCAGATAAATGGGTCTTTTCGCAAACATTTTTGGAGTATTTTAAAGATTGGGCGGCATACGAAAAAATGGGCGGAAGGCGCAAGGTTCCTAATAAGGGCTTCTTTTAAGGTTCTTTTGAGATTGTGAATGGTTAATACTCATAGAATAAAGGATATTGAGGAATATCTCAGATAAATGGGTCTTTTTGCAAACATTTTAGGAGTATTTTAAAGATTGGGCGGCATACGAAAAAATGGGCGGAAGGCGCAAGGTTCCTAATAAGGGCTTCTTTTAAGGTTCTTTTGAGATTGTGAATGGTTAATACTCATAGAATAAAGGATATTGAGGAATAACTCAGATAAATGGGTCTTTTCGCAAACATTTTAGGAGTATTTTAAAGATTGGGCGGCATACGAAAAATGGGCGGAAGGCGCAAGGTTCCTAATAAGGGCTTCTTTTAAGGTTCTTTTGAGATTGTGAATGGTTAATACTCATAGAATAAAGGATATTGAGGAATTTCTCACATAAATGGGTCTTTTCGCAAACATTTTAGGAGTATTTTAAAGATTGGGCGGCATACGAAAAAATGGGCGGAAGGCGCAAGGTTCCTAAAAAGGGCTTCTTTTAAGGTTCTTTTGAGATTGTGAATGGTAATACTCATAGAATAAAGGATATTGAGGAATATCTCAGATAAATGGGTCTTTTCGCAAACATTTTTGGAGTATTTTAAAGATTGGGCGGCATACGAAAAAATGTGCGGAAGGCGCAAGGTTCCTAATAAGGGCTTCTTTTAAGGTTCTTTTGAGATTGTGAATGGTTAATACTCATAGAATAAAGGATATCGAGGAATAATTCAGATAAATGGGTCTTTTCGCAAACATTTTAGGAGTATTTTAAAGATTGGGCGGCATACGAAAAAATGGGCGGAAGGCGCAAGGTTCCAAATAAGGGCTTCTTTTAAGGTTCTTTTGAGATTGTGAATGGTTAATACTCATAGAATAAAGGATATTGAGGAATATCTCAGATAAATGGGTCTTTTAGCAAACATTTTAGGAGTATTTTAAAGATTGGGCGGCATAAGAAAAAATGGGCGGAAGGCGCAAGGTTCCAAATAAGGGCTTCTTTTAAGGTTCTTTTGAGATTGTGAATGGTTAATACTCATAGAATAAAGGATATTGAGGAATATCTCAGATAAATGGGTCTTTTCGCAAACATTTTAGGAGTATTTTAAAGATTGGGCGGCATATCAAAAAATGGGCGGAAGGCGCAAGGTTCCTAATAAGGGCTTCTTTTAAGGTTCTTTTGAGATTGTGAATGGTTAATACTCATAGAATAAAGGATATTGAGGAATATCTCAGATAAATGGGTCTTTTCGCAAACATTTTTGGAGTATTTTAAAGATTGGGCGGCATACGAAAAAATGGGCGGAAGGCGCAAGGTTCCTAATAAGGGCTTCTTTTAAGGTTCTTTTGAGATTGTGAATGGTTAATACTCATAGAATAAAGGATATTGAGGAATATCTCAGATAAATGGGTCTTTTAGCAAACATTTTAGGAGTATTTTAAAGATTGGGCGGCATAAGAAAAAATGGGCGGAAGGCGCAAGGTTCCAAATAAGGGCTTCTTTTAAGGTTCTTTTGAGATTGTGAATGGTTAATACTCATAGAATAAAGGATATTGAGGAATATCTCAGATAAATGGGTCTTTTCGCAAACATTTTAGGAGTATTTTAAAGATTGGGCGGCATACGAAAAAATGGGCGGAAGGCGCAAGGTTCCTAATAAGGGCTTCTTTTAAGGTTCTTTTGAGATTGTGAATGCTTAATACTCATAGAAAAAAGGATATTGAGGAATATCTCAGATAAATGGGTCTTTTCGCAAACATTTTAGGAGTATTTTAAAGATTGGGCGGCATACGAAAAAATGGGCGGAAGGCGCAAGGTTCGTAATAAGGGCTTCTTTTAAGGTTCTTTTGAGATTGTGAATGGTTAATACTCATAGAATAAAGGATATTGAGGAATATCTCAGATAAATGGGTCTTTTTCGCAAACATATTAGGAGTATTTTAAAGATTGGGCGGCATACGAAAAAATGGGCGGAAGGTGCAAGGTTCCTAATAAGGGCTTCTTTAAAGGTTCTTTTGAGATTGTGAATGGTTAATACTCATAGAATAAAGGATATTGAGGAATATCTCAGATAAATGGGTCTTTTCGCAAACATTTTAGGAGTATTTTAAAGATTGGGCGGCATACGAAAAAATGGGCGGAAGGCGCAAGGTTCCTAATAAGGGCTTCTTTTAAGGTTCTTTTGAGATTGTGAATGGTTAATACTCATAGAATAAAGGATATTGAGGAATATCTCAGATAAATTGGTCTTTTCGCAAACATTTTAGGAGTATTTTAAAGATTGGGCGGCATACGAAAAAATGGGCGGAAGGCGCAAGGTTCCTAATAAGGGCTTCTTTTAAGGTTCTTTTGAGATTGTGAATGGTTAATACTCATAGAAGAAAGGATATTGAGGAATATCTCAGATAAATGGGTCTTTTCGCAAACATTTTAGGAGTATTTTAAAGATTGGGCGGCATACGAAAAAATGGGCGGAAGGCGCAAGGTTCCTAATAAGGGCTTCTTTTAAGGTTCTTTTGAGATTGTGAATGGTTAATACTCATAGAATAAAGGATATTGAGGAATATCTCAGATAAATGGGTCTTTTCGCAAACATTTTAGGAGTATTTTAAAGATTGGGCGGCATAAGAAAAAATGGGCGGAAGGCGCAAGGTTCCAAATAAGGGCTTCTTTTAAGGTTCTTTTGAGATTGTGAATGGTTAATACTCATAGAATAAAGGATATTGAGGAATATCTCAGATAAATGGGTCTTTTCGCAAACATTTTAGGAGTATTTTAAAGATTGGGCGGCATACCAAAAAACGGGCGGAAGGCGCAAGGTTCCTAATAAGGGCTTCGTTTAAGGTTCTTTTGAGATTGTGAATGGTTAATACTCATAGAAAAAACATATTGAGCAATATCTCAGATAAATGGGTCTTTTCGCAAACATTTTAGGAGTATTTTAAAGATTGGGCGGCATACCAAAAAATGGGCGGAACGCGCAAGGTTCCTAATAAGGGCTTCTTTTAAGGTTCTTTTGAGATTGTGAATGGTTAATACTCATAGAATAAAGGATATTGAGGAAGAACTCAGATAAATGGGTCTTTTCGCAAACATTTTAGGAGTATTTTAAAGATTGGGCGGCATACGAAAAATGGGCGGAAGGTGCAAGGTTCCAAATAAGGGCTTCTTTTAAGGTTCTTTTGAGATTGTGAATGGTTAATACTCATAGAATAAAGGATATTGAGGAATATCTCAGATAAATGGGTCTTTTCGCAAACATTTTAGGAGTATTTTAAAGATTGGGCGGCATACCAAAAAACGGGCGGAAGGCGCAAGGTTCCTAATAAGGGCTTCGTTTAAGGTTCTTTTGAGATTGTGAATA